>CM070104.1:12428060-12805560 GCA_036178185.1 Liparis tanakae | reverse complement strand
AGGTGTGAGCAACTTATCGACTCATGAGACCCCTCATTTTCTCTCTTGCACCCCACCCTTCTCCTATCTTTGTGTCTGTCTATTGGACAAGCACACACACACACACACACACACGCACACAAACCGACACGTGCGCTTGCCTGCTCCCATTGTTCCTGTGGCATTGTTCCCGTGGATCATGCGTATCATTCGCCCCCCCTGATACATCTGCCAGCCCTGATCCATTGTCCAGCAGCGTGCCACACAAACAGGCACCAATTAGACAGGCCGTCCCTTTCTGTAGCGATGTGATTGTTTTGGCCTGGTCTCCATCGCAGCACCTGTCTCGCACATGTTGGAGTCCTTTGATGGGCCGTAACTTAACTCCCGCTCAAATTACCCATGGGTAAAAATAGCACGGTCATGTTCAACTAATGATTAGTTCAGTTAAGATCTCTTTACTGGACAATTTGTTACAGCCAACCACGGGACAGCGAATATGACACGTATGTCATTTTTTATTACATGGGGCTTCATGGGTATTAACATGGAAAAGGCGTATTATTAAAATGTCTATATATTTCAGTAGTATATTCCACTAGATTAATTACCGCTGCTTCTTTTAGACAAGTGCGGTCAGTCGTTATGGAGCTCACTTAACTTGAGAGTGACGATATACGTTGATGATAAAGTGCTGAATCATGGTAGTCATCACAGGTTGTCAATATTGGTTGTTACACATATATCAGGTTAACGTCAGACAAACAAGTAAATTTAAAAAAAATATTTACATTGTCACACATTAAATATGAATGTCTTCATTAAATGTTGTATTGTTTAATTTATATTGACTCTGAATTCAAATATTCTCTATAGATGTACACAAAGCATTGCAGTTTAGTTTGGCTCATTAGATGTACTTGTAATCGAGTAAAATGTCACTTGACAGTATTGTCTTAAGCACATTGTTGTAATGCGATTCAGTGGGGAGGTTTAACTCTCCACAGTCTAAATGCTGTTTCAGGTCTTAACTGCTGCCAAAAATACATACAGCATTGCTAACTGCAAGAATCTTGTGTTTGATTTGGTCGACAAGGCAAAGTTTACTGTAATTGTAAAGATAATAACAGGATTGTAAGTCGCTTTGGATAAAAGCGTCAGCTAAATGACATGTAATGTAATGTAATGTAATAATGAGTGTTGGCACAAATATCAAAACCGGCCTCAAAAAACACAAATCAGCCAAACTGCATTTATTACACTGCTTGCCTTTCTGATAAAACTACTTTGGCTAAATAGCTGTCCTGCATATGTATCTCTGAAAATATGTATTGTCTATAAAAGAAAACATCTTAATACAAGCATTGCTGATCATTCCTTTACAAATAATGTATCTTTGCTAGACACAACAATATTTTGCTGTAGCCAGACCTGGTTAGCAACAATCACAACTGCAGGAAGGGAAGAGTGGGATTGTGTAACAATCACAATACACACCTGCTAACTTGAGTTAGTGTAGTATACATCAGTCTCTGAACTCTGAGTTATTACTCATCCTTAGCTGCTACGAAGGGTCACAGTGCTCAATAAAAGGCTAATGAAGGCCTTTATGTTTTGCCTGAAGTCCCCAGCTATCCGATACACATCCACAGATCAAAAGTCAATATACACCCCGTCGTAACAATACAGTTTTAAACTGTAATAGTTTCCATATCCTGACTTTATTGTTATTCAGGGATGTTTAAACGAATAGGTAATAAACAGATTAGTTAAAAAAGGAGACAATGTAGGAAACCAAAGGGAAATGTGTGATCTCACCTTTTCATTACAGTGGATCAAATGCCAGTTTGAGAACATTTCATGCAAATTTAATGCATTGAATTATAAAAACATGAGCATGTACAAATTAAAGCAGAGTAGAAGAAGTCACAGTGTGTCTGTGAAACAGAAGCCACTGCATATTTCACTCATCATAATATGATACCAAAATGCTTTTGTAAAATATTAAATAAACAGTACAAAATAAAATCCTTGTTTTCTGTGGTTTACATCAACATCCATCAGCATCTACTTATGTGCATTTCGTTTCTGACGCATGGATGGAGCAGAAGTAAATATTAGCTTGTGTACAAAAATATACTGTTAATCTGTTCTCAAACTTCATGGTTTAAAAGAACCACAGCTAATTAACCGCACACCAAAACAGGAATACATTTTAATATTGATCCCATTGTGTCCCTGGTGCATTGTCTGTGTGTGTGTGTGTGTGTGTCTGTGTGTGTGTGTGTGTCTGTGTTTGTGTGTGTGTGTGTGTGTGTGTGTGTGTATGTGTGTGTGTGTGTGTGTGTGTGTGTGTGTGTGTGTGTGTGTGTGTGTGTGTGTGTGTGTGTGTGTGTGTGTGTGTGTGAGAGAGAGAGAGTGCGTGTGTGCGGGCAAGAGTATGATTATGAATATTTTAAGAGCACATTTAACATGGCGAAGCCAGAGCAGCCTCGGTGAGGGATTTGCGCCTACTCTTCAGCTAATGACCCCAGGCGCTTCCAGCAAAGCTTCTTCATATTTTAAAGAAAGTCGATAGAGCTGCAGCCCAGTCAGCAGCATTAAGATTCATACAGACGCCACAGGGACCCTGAAAAAATTAATAACACGCGTGTCTAACAATCCTTCCTGCGATTTAGTGGAGCACCCAACCTCTGTGCCTGAAATGCAAAGTAGTAATGAACACACAGATAAGATAAATTCTGAACATGCATCCCCTGCCCCTCCAGTCAATGCACAAACACACTCTTTACACCGACTCTTTCCTCCAACTGCTTCTCAGCCAACACACACATTACCTCCCTGCACTCTTGACCAGAGGCATCCAGACACACTCTGGTAATCGCTCTGCACTCTACGACTTCACTTTTTTCACTCATTGTCTTTTCCTCTCTGTCTCTCATTCTCTTAGAATTGATAAGAAACCACAAATCCAAGGACATTAAAATACCTAAGAAGGCACAAGTGAACAAAAGCTTTCTAATTTTCTAATCACTGTAATACATTTTTCAAGACTTCTCATCTGCAGGTGTGCACAGGCATTGTCAGGTCCTCTCACTGCAAGGTTAGCCTTTGTCTAGAATCTTTCTCCACGGCTCTTTACTTGTTTACAGTTTGACAGAAGTGTTCACACTGCACAGCTAATAACACTTCATATCGTCCAATAAGTGCACACACACATTTACACTACAGTATGATGGTATTCCAAAATTACAAGAAAACCAAAAACCTGTTAGCACCCTTGTAAAAGAGCACCCTTGTTCCTCAATATGTCTTCCCCAGAGTCCAGATAAAGGTTAGTAAATACACATGTCTATCTTGAGTAAAATCTAGATAATTTATACCAGTTAATATAATTCATTTTAGTTTAACATTCATGTTATACCACTCTGAGTACATGCACTGCAAGGGCTTTCTAAAATTACAAAATCCACAGAAATGGTTATAGTTGCATGAGGTGTTGCAGCAGTGGGCTTACAGTCTGGACAACAGTGTAGCGGTAGGCTCTGCTCTCCCTGGGAGGCTAGACAACATATGGCTCCGTCTCCCAGAGAACAACACGCCACCCAAGCAGCCCGGCAGACTCAGTGTGTGTGTGTGTGTGTGTGTGTGTGTGTGTGTGTGTGTCTGTGTGTATGTGTGTGTGTTGTGATTGTGCCAGCCTGTAATTTGTGCATGTTTGGAGATGATAGAACAAGAAAGATATGCCACCAAGTTCTTTTGCATGTCAGAAGAAATAAATTGATGATGTCTGGAAAATTTCCCTTTTTTCCCCTTCCATATCCACAAAAGCTAAAAAGACATGTACAAGCCTTTCAGAGGGATACTAAACAACCATGGCGTGATTTAAACTCTGAGTATCTATTTGTATCCAAGCTGTGTCATAAACATGCTTGATAGAAGACGGGAGGCCTAAATATTTCACTTTACATCTGGCAGAACATCGGCTTACTTGTTTGAAAGAGACGCTATTACCCTTCTGCTGTTTAGAGGCCGCATATTGTTGAGGATGCAGGACAGAGTTAGTGCGTTGGATTAGACGGAAGAGCGGAAGTCCTGATCGCCTGTCTAGCAGAAGAGTTTCCATTTTCATGTGTGTGAGTTAAAAGGAAAATAGAAGAATCAATAAGACATAAGTGGAAAGCCATCACAAAATGTGCAGCGATCTAAAACTACAGCCAGTAGGTCAGGAAGTTGGATATCATTTATTTAGTGTGAGTTACCTTAAGACTACAGTTAAGTCAACTTTATTCCGTCCATTTGACTGTGCCGTCTGCCTCAGTTATTCAGGGAACGTGTAAATTACAACAACAAGTTGCAGACAACTTCATACAACCATTATTGATATACAGCATTTGTCCCCAATGGATTTGTATCAAATATAAAAGGGAGCACATCTCTGCAAATAAACCTGTCTGCTCTCTATAGTTATTATCCCGTGCCAACCCAAATATAGCAGACCCGCAGCATATAACAACTTCAAATCCTCTGGTGGAGATATCTCTCTCCAAGGCCATGATGAGAGGCTTGTGTAAGCAGCTCATCAGCAGCCTGTTTGCCCATATGTGCCTCACACCCCACAGTCCCCAGTGGGTCCTGGCGCTGTGCAGTGATACCATCTCATCTGCCAACATGGACCACTTGGGAGAGAAAAAAAAACAATCCCTCGTCTGGTCGGCCTATTCTGCCCTCACTGGCATGTGTTATGATCTGCACATATCTGCTGCCAGACTGTCCACCAAGTCAAGTGCCTAATCATAGGCTGGCCAGTTTTACGGGTGAATACTGAATAAGTCATGACGACTGCATATTTACTCCCAGTAAACACATACAGTGCATTGACATAATAACAACGAAAATAAAACACTCAATCCAAAATCTTCCAAAAATCCACTTTGTCTCATCATCATATTCACAACAGACAGACATCCTCGACTTAGGAGAGGCAGCAATTTTATTTTGTCAAATCACCAAGGTGTGAATCCTCGGGGCCAGTATTGATGATGACATATGCTGTGGGAAGCAGACAGACAGGAAAGCAGGGTCCATATCTGCAGTGTGTGTCTGCAGGTCCCGCGCGGCAACGGTTCGCTTATCCCCCTGCCACCGCACATATGTTCGGGAAACGGAACAGTTGGACGTGGCCGAGGGCTAAAATGGGTCAGACCGCAACAGATGGAGAAAAAACTCCCACTGGGTCACTGTCAGATGACTAACACCCACAGAAGAATGTGAGAGAATATATGTATGTGTTTGTGTGTGTGTGTGTGTGTGTAAGGGATGTAGTCAAATGTTGACAGATTCTAAGAGATTGCTAAAATTTCTCATTAAACAAGGCTAGAAATAAATAGTAACACAACAAGTTTTGAATTCAAATTGGGTCACGCTGTGCACGAGTAGCTGAGAGCAAACCAATCTAAAGAAATCCAGCGGATGTCAAAAATTCCTGACATCACATTTCAGTTTTCTGCAATTTTTTTACTTCCCATTACTCTGCTGCTTTCCTTTATTTTACTTCAAGTATATACAGAGTCCAATCTACATGATTCAAAATGTGGGTTACTGTTTATCTTGCCTTTTAAACTGCAAATGTAAACACATTGTGATTAATTATTTTACAAGCTGCTATCAAACCTGGAGAGCATGAGAGTTCCCTGGGAACGTTTCAGGAAATCAATTGCAAGAGAACACAAACACATCAATTCACAGGTGGAGAAAAGTTGATATCCAGCACCTGAGTGACACAATGGCATCATCCAGACCAGGAGATGGTATATTCCGAGAAAAAAGGTCAAAAGAATATAATGGGGGTAATCTCCAGACAAAGCCGTCACAGCTAAATTGCATTCAGGGCAATTCAGGCAAAGGTCCTTGGTTGTTAAAACGTCCATTAGAAAGGCTATATTTGCGGAGTCGAAAGGTCACTCGTCCATTCGTTCATTAGAAACATGGGAGGGAAATTCCTTTCAGTGTAATCCTTGGCTGCCTTTTGATTTGATCTTTTAACACTATTCCTACCAAAAACGGTCCAAAGCTGCGAGAGGAGGAGCACTAAGCCCAAAATGCAGAGCCTTTCTGAATGTTGCTGCCACTTTTTCTCACTGTGCTCTGGTTGATTTGATGCTTTAAAAGAAGAAGAAAACCTTCCAGTTGTCCATGGTTTGTTTCTCCCCGATCATCTTTCTTTGGAAGCACTTGTGATTGACGTACATCACGGAGGGAATCATCACAAAGCATCCTTCATCGTTCACCTCAAATGAACTGTGCCCTCACATGAGGTCACATACCGTAAGTCCCTCTGCGCAGTATACAAGCCGTGGTGTCAACCATGCATTAGTATGTGGGTGGCATGTGCTCTGCAGTCATATGTTTACAGCGAATCTCTTGGATGAAAGTCAAGTTTGCAGCTGCAGCCTCGGAATAATTCATCGCTCGGCGTTTTACCCAGGAGGAGCCACAGGTAGTTGATGAAGTGGCAGTGCCAAGACTCCCAACTGGCGAAGACGAAGCGCAGCTGCCAGGAGTCAGCGCGGCCAGATGCCGCTGCTGATGTACCATGTGTTCCAAGCAGGGCAACAGTGTGTTTGTGTGTGAGCTGGGGTGGGAGGGGAGAGAGCGGATCGCTTGCCAAGAGATTCTCACATTGATGCCAACCTGACACATGCTTGGGTACTCCCCACGGTTTGTGTTACCATCTCAGCCTCTCTCACAGATCTGTGGGGGGTCCCCTCTTTCCCGTTTTCTCTTTTCCTCAGACGCAGTCCTTTGCCAAGATGGGAGTTGGCGCCTGCTCGCGGCCGTCTTGCCCATCAGCGGCTGGATCCTTTCAGGTGTCCTTGCTGAATGTTGGGTTGGCAGCAGGCCACTACAACAGAATTGTCCGATTCTGCTGGATACCGATCATGTTTTTGCCATAACCGTAACCATACCTCCTTGTGGTTGACATGTCGTGTTCTCTCACCCCTGAAAAAAAAAGACGTATACGTGATTCTCTTTGTCATCGTCCTTCCGCCATCCACGCTGCCTCCAGTAGCTGTAGATAACTCCTTCAGACGATCAGATTCCAATCCCTGTACAATCGAGACAAAAATGTGGCCAAGTTCCAGGAAACAAATCCAAAAACATGGGTCGTCCGTGCCCTATTTCGTTTCATCGAAGACAACGTTCGATCTTTTTGAGGTTGAATCCTTCGAATAAATGTGGCACTGCCATCTGCATCATAAAAGACTAAAGACTGTGCAAATGGCTTACAAATAAAAGAAGTCTCTGGAAATTATATCGCTGCCGGGGTAGCATAGCATCCCCTTGAATAGCGTTTTCCCCACAAATGGGAACGAGTGGTCTTTGACGATACTATTCCTGAGAGTGGAGGGGAGTTCTCCGAAACAAAGGCTCCAATTTCGTTAGGAACATGCCATCATCGTTTGCAGAGTAGGGGGTTTGGGGAGGGAAGCGAAAACTTTTTGAACGCGTGCCATGTCTGTACCATTCTCTTATCTGAGGCACGCGACTGCCAGCTGGCGGCTGAATGTGCCCACTTGCACTGTGATGATGAAGCCAGCCAAGCTAGTTGGCACACTGAGTGGTAGGACTGGCATGTGATCTAAAGCCAAACACAGCTCTGTGTGGTAACTGCGTGCATATTGCATCCCCCCTTCCCCGTCATCATCTCTGGTAAGCAGCATCTCCACTGGATCTGCAGGTCCTAAAGAATTAAGGTCGACAAACATCAAGCTGAGTTAAGAATAACAAGATGGCAGATAACAACAACCACTCATTCTATAGTAGCGTTGTAATCAATGATACATGTATCTTAAACAACCTGTCTGTGGCCTGTAATGCAACTAGAAAAGACGTATACATTACTGTTACCTCCAACATCGAGTATCCCACAAAGTCAGATTATGTTTAACAATTAAACTTAACAAATATTTTTTTAGAAGTGAATGTTTTCTAAAAATACTTAATGAAATAAAACTAAAAGTAATATCAATCAAACTTGTATTTCAGACTCAAGGTCCAGATAGTAGAACACATTAAATACAAATTAAATACATATAAAATCAAAATACATAGAACTACAAATGCTTTATAGATAGACAGCTATAGCAATTTCTCCAATATAGTGTGTATTTAACTTTATATTTGATACAACCATTATGATTTCATTTTTGGAGTAATCAAGCTGAAATAAAATATATATCTGCAGAGATGAGTTTTTAAATGTGTATATATATATATATATATATATATATATATATATATATATATATATATATATATATATGTGTGTGTGTGTGTGTGTGTGTGTGTGTGTGTGTGTGTGTGTGCACAGTATATGATTCTCTGAATTAAGATTTCTCGTGAATTCATAGGTTAGGGCACTTATAAGCTTGATAGCTTCAGCCTTGACCATTTCGGTTAGCCGCTTTCTTCTTTTGTTGTAATTTTTTTTTGTTTTTTGTATATAACCGAAATAAAATAAACTAAACTAAACTAAATCATTTCCTTTATTTTAATAAAAGTAAAACGTCATTAAAGTGTCAAAACACAATGTTCTTGGGCAGTCAGTTGTCATCCAGGAGCTGACTGCAGTGTGTACAGAATTTACGAGGTAGGAATCACTTGAAGCAAATTGTTTCACGCCGGACGGTTAACGCTGTTGCACCGTCCTCCACTCCAAGACGATACGGCTTATATTTTTGGTAAGGTTAAAGTACAGTTGCTTTTTGTGCGGCGGAACATGGACATTACTTTAGAAATATTCATGTAGTATTCGCTGTAGAAAGAATATTGTACGGTATGTTGCTGTCCGGTCAGTATCGGTCGCTGTCAGTTACCTAACGTTAAGTAATGTCAAATGTCACATCCACGTTAACGGTTAACGGCGACGTTATCTACTGTGACGTCACTGAATACGATAACGTGTATGACGTAAAGAACAACAAACGAATCCGTCATCAACTGGACGTTTCACTTCATTTTAGTGCGCACAGTTACACTGAATGTCGTCATCCTGGCGACAAGTATACACACTAGCTACTTTGTCTTTAGTCTACCACCTTTTCTGCTGACCATATTTTAAGTTCGCAGTCTGAGAATGCGGAAGGTTGTGTTTTGATTGCTGTGTACTTATGTATTCATTTGTATGTGTGTTATTCGCATAACTCAAAAAGTATTAAACCGAATCGCATGACATTTTGTAGGATGGTGGGTGATTATCCGGGGACCATTTGATTAGATTTTGGGATTGATCGGGTCAAAGGTCAAGGTCATGAAAAGGTTGCGGCGAAGGTATGCGCTCTACCGAGTGCCCGTTTAAAGTGATATAATAAGCAATACATTGAAGCCACGTGCAGCAAGTTAGTGTAAAATAGTGCAATGCTGAATGAATGAAAGTGAAGGAAAAGGGATTGTCAACTGATCAAATGAAATATTACAGGTAGATCTAAATGTGTGTGCTGTGCTGCTTGATCACACTAAGCCTTTATGTCCTCCTTAACTCACAGATGTCTGATAGCAGTGTGCAAGAGGCTGAGGATGGAGCTGTCCTGATGTTCTGACTCCAGAGGGTCTGAACATATCAAACATGCTGTCTAGACACGTTGCTGCTGCCTGCCGCTCCCTGAAGTGGACATTACCTCACTGGAAAGACGTTCTTAACAAAACTTATAGCCCATCAAAGCCAGGGCGATGGTTAGTGGGAACTGTGGCTCAAAGAGGGGCTCATAGATGGACGACTACAGCGCCGTCATCAAGGATGCAGCAGAAGCCGGTGTTCAAAAGAGCCCCAGCATTCGGAGATAAGCTTGCGATCATCGACAGCAGCGGCGGCCACAGCTACAAGCAGCTGTATAGCAGCAGCCTGATTCTTGCAGGTAGAATCAGCTCTGCCCTCAACTCTGACTTTGGGGGTCTGGAAGGGAAACGGATATCCTTCCTGTGTGCTAATGATGCTTCTTATACAGTGGCACAGTGGGCTGCTTGGATGAATGGAGGGACGGCAGTGCCACTCTACCCAAAACACCCTGAATCTGAGCTGGAGTATGTCATCTCTGACTCCCAGAGTTCACTGCTGGTGGCAGGGCATCCCTACGCTGAAACGCTTGAGCCACTGGCACAGAGGCTCGGGCTGCCATGTCTGACACTGCCCTCCACTTCAAACCTGGGCACTTCAGAAGGGCTGCACGGCCAAGAGGAGGAGACAGGAGACATCACGGACTGGGCTGATCGGCCAGCTATGATCATCTACACCAGTGGTACCACAGGGAGACCCAAGGGAGTTCTACATACACACAGAAGCATCCACGCCATGGTAAATGTTGTTTTCTAAACCATACTTGCATTGGAGACAAAGCTAATTACATTTTAACTCCTTCGTGGCCATAGACTTGTATTCCAAAAACATCCTTAAAAAATGTCTTCTTTATATCGATATATATATATATATATATATATAAGATTCTGGCATTCAACGATGTATTTTTTCTTTTGGGGGGGGGGTTGTTCTTCCCACTCGAGAGCCCACTTTTGAGTTCTCGCCATATCGTGCAAAAATAATTAATTATTGTGTTAACTTCAGTTGTGTAGAAATATATGATTGAAATTATTTGTCAGATTATTTATTCATTATTTAAATGAATATTTATATATTTATTCATTATTTAAATGAATAAATATATACTTCAGCGCTGAATGAGTATTAGTAAGCCATGCATCTTTTTATCTTTTTCGTTGTTATTTTTTATCCACTGCTGACACTACAACATATGACAGCTGGTTGGTTCAGGCTTTATTAGTTTATTTTACTTTAGGAGCCCTCTTTGCGTCACCCTCTTTCGACTTTCTGTTGGACATTCTTGAATTAATTCCCTCAACTTTTTTCTTTTCAATGACGCACTCAGCCCTGTAGTTTCCTACACTTTAGCTCCTAGCGGTGCGTTGCTCTGTGTCCATTAGGATCGCACGCTTTAAGTTTTCATGGGCGATAGAATTCATCATTAGAAGCACACAGTACAAATTAGTTTGCAGTTAAAAAACATTACATTAAACTCAAGTGGACTTGCCTTTCTCGAGAAAAGGTTTGGTAATAACAACATATTAAGATATTTGCGAATTTGTCCCATTGGCTTCTCGTTTGATTGACAGTACATGTGTGTCAACAGGGAAAAAGATTGGTTCAAACCTTTTGACATAGCACTGGATGGTACAGCTTGTGCTAATGGACTTACAATAACAAGCCGTGTGTGTTGTGTTTGAACCCTTTGTGTCTGTTAGGGTGTCCTACACTTTTATGGCAGCTAAACGTAACAACGTTACAGAACTTGTATTTACCACCGTCTTTATGTAACACTGTCAAATATTATAACAAATCAACATGCTGTGTCTGAAGTGGCCAGAATATGTAGGGGCTCTAAATAATAATAATAATAATAATAATAATAACCATTTATTTTATATAGCGCTTTTCTAGATACTCAAAGTCGCTTTACAGAGGCCAGGGTCCAGCCTCATAAATGCCTCATTGTGGGTGTGTACAGTTGCTTTAAGAAGCTCAGACACCAGGGACGTCAGTCAGGAATCTATTTCATCCCTGCAATTGCTAAATGTACATTATCTTTTTCATGCTGTTCGTGTTTGTCTTCCGAGTTTGATTTCGGCCTATTAAAACGTGACATTTGATGTTTCATGCGGTGAAGTGACTATCCAGAGCTCCAACAAATGGAAACGTGGTAAATATATGCATGTTTCAAGTGTTTAGACATCCCCACACCCACATTTGATTCCCTGATTAGCATCTGGCCTCTTTTGTTCCAGTCGAGACTTCTAAATGATCACTAATTTATGCCATTAGAGATTTCCTGAAGATTTTCCTGGATATCTTTTAAATTGACCTACATGTCCGATAGTGTGGAAAATTAAATCCATCTGATAGAAGACAAAGCTTCATATATTTCCGTTTGGCCCAGGGACGTGAGTGAGTAGATGATTAAGTGAGACTGTCTGTTGTCCTGGAAGGCAACAACATCAGGTTGTCAGAGTTCCTTGAAAGCAGCTCTGTCGGGTTTATATGAACCAAGACAAGGAAAATACCTTTCCTGTGTAACTTCCAAAATGTGTGATCTGATCCTAATCTTCCACCATTTTGTCTTTGAAAATGTCTATATATAAAAAAAAGCTAAATGTTCTCTCTCAGTGACATTTAGTGGTCATAAACGAGGGGATAGTAAACCTTATTATCTCTTAAAACAAATACAATGAACATAACACAATAACCAGGATACCTGTACAATGTAATGCAATGAAATTATTCTCCAATGTAGAAATAATTTTGTCACAGCCTCGACATCAATTGAACAGTATAAGCTTTTTAGATTAAGCCTACTCCCATATTTATTGTGTTCCTGCATTAATTGATATGCACAGCCACAAACGTATAAATCTTTACAGACACAGTTCCCCTGCATACTGCGAAGCAATAGCATTAGTGGATCAGCAGCACAAGAATGAAGTTCAATCTGTTGCCATGCCCACCATAATTAAATCTAATTGTGGTGACTAAATTAACCTTAATGGAGAGTTAGTGAAGTTTTCTTCCATATTTGATTCAAGGATACAGGGTGTTGTATGTCGTACAAGACCAAATGCTTCTTTAAGAGCGACAAGTATAAATAACATGTTCTTTACCAGAAGACATTTTTATTCCTGAGGTAACTCAGGGCTCAATTTCTGCATTTAGAATTGCGGCCTTGTATGGCACTTAGGAACAACTAGCTTCACAGACATGACACCTCAAACAGTCGAGTGAACTGAGCCTGTGTTGGTGTATGTTTGTTCATTTTATTTTATTTCTGCTATGAATAACATAAAATGACGTGACATCATACTGAGAGAGAAGCTATAATGACGGTATTTAAAAACATAAATGATAAACATCAGGATTTGAATGTTATTTCTGTACAGTTTGCATATCATGAATGGAGAAATCAGTTGTTGAAGAGACGCATAGCAATGTCTCCACTGTCGTGTTCCTCCATCAGGGTCCAGGGAGCCAGGGGAGGGACAGTCAGATAAACCCAGCCAAAGAGTCTAGGACAAACAAACCAAATTTAGAATGTATTAACAATTACGAGTGAAAACTTCTTTCTAAATGGAAAGTGTAACATTTGATCAAAAGTAACTTTGTAGGACCTAAATCAAAGACATATACAAGACCAACTGATAGGTCCCGCTGCGATACCAACCCCAGCACACACGGATCAAATGTCAGAAACACCACATCAACACACGCACAGCAGGAACGCCGCCACTTGGAATCTCAACATGAGTCTCAGTCGAATAATAATGCAGTTAGATTATAATGATCTTGAGTTATTATTATGCTCTCCAACTGCAACCAAATCCACTCGTCGCTGCGGTTGTCAGAAGTAATTCTTGAAGCAGCAGGAAATTACTAATTAAGGTTTGAATACAGCAGTTTAGTAGGAAACCAGGCACAAAAACAACTTGACGGCACCACCACGACACAGAATGGAGAGACGAGTATCTGCAACTGGTTGAGGTTGCTGACGCCCTCCTTTCTCTCCTCCCCCGCTCACCCTCTCGCCCTCAGGTCCAGTGTTTGCTTTTAGAGTGGGCGTGGTCCAGAGACGACGTCATCCTCCACACCTTGCCGCTCCACCACGTGCACGGCATCGTCAACAAGCTGCTGTGCCCACTCTGGGTGGGCGCCACCTGCGTCATGCTGCCTGAATTCCAGCCTCAGAAGGTCTGAAGTGCACTGTGCCTCTCGGTTTAGTTCTCACTCTTTCTCTTGATACATTACACCTTTTCATTAACACCCCTGAACAAAAGAGGCGGTTGAAGGTTTAGGTGGTGACTATGAGACGTATTTCAGACATGGAAGTTCTGTGTGGACGTGGTGATGTTAAAAAGACATTTAGCTTCATCGAGCTACATCAATCCCACTATTTCTATCAGTATTTCTCTTTCCCCACATTTCTTCCTCCTTTCTCCCCGCTTCATCTAGTCTCTCCTATCAGCCGCCGCCTCCTCCTCCTCCTCCTCCTCCTCCTCCTCCTCCTCCTCCTCCTCCTCCTCCTCCTCTCTCTGACTGTCAAACTAAGTGTTTGGGGCTTAGTGATGAATTGCCTTGTGTGGCTTTGTATCTGACCAATGCCGACTCACGGCAGGGGCTTAAGCAGCGGATCAATCGATGAGCTGACATTGAGGGATGATGGTGCTTGTTTGGCCCTGAGAAAGGAGGGGAAGATGGGTTAGTAAGCGTGTGTGTGTATGTGGGGGGGGGGGGGGGGGGGGGTAAGTGTGAGCGTGTGTGTGAGCGTGTAGGTGTGACTTTGAAACATATCCGGGTATAGATACGCATGTTTTTTAATGTATGTGTTTTTTTTTTATGTCAGGTCCTCTGCAGCTGCGCTAGTGAAGGTAGATGGAAGGGAAAGGTCTTTAAAGGACATATGTGTCAACATGGGTATTGCCTCACTGTTATATCAGTATTCAGCTGTTATCGCTGACCTTGCGTACCAAATCACAAAACCCCTCCTACCCCCCCCCCCTCAGAAGAAAAGCCTTTATTCTCCTCCTCCTGAAGTAACAGTACATTGATGAAGTGATCGATAGTCTGTCTCTTCTATCCCTTAAGATCTCCGAAGGGTAGCCCAGGCAGCAGAGGCCGGCATTGATTTTGTTCTGATTTTTCACAGAGATAGTGACGAACATTTGCAGTGCAGGAATTGTGATCCAGTAAAACGCAGATACAGAATGTCTATTTCAAGTGTGATGCTGCCGACTTACAGGGGCAGATACTCTTCCTGGAGTGGCACTGGTCAAATTGTTTTGTTTATTTCATTCCCTACTGTACTGACTACTACTCATATTGTAACTCTTCATTAACACATACAAATAGAACATGTCTTCACAGATATTATTGAGACGTTCAATAAGTGGGAGAGATAATGCATCAATGTATTGTGTTCTCTCCCAGATATAGAGCTTTTATTTACGGGTTGAGGAGGTGCTACTTACAATCTGCCTATTCTATAATTTTAGATTTTCTTAAGTAATATTTCATACATTAATGGTTTAGGCATAAGAAGACTTGTGGGGACACGGCATTGTTGTGTTTTGTTTTAAGTGATGACAATGTCTTTCTGCAGTCGTCCATCTGTCCGTCTACAACGTTGGTCCTGAGACAATTATCTCAGCAACTATTGGATGGATTCAAACGCGATTGTATACAGCCGTTCATGGCCCCCAGAGGATGAAGCCTACAGCGTCTGGTGATCCCTTCACTTCACCTCTGGTGCCAACAGCAGCACACAGTTGAAATATTTCTAGTTAAAGAGCCTAACAACTAGTAGATGCATTGGCACATTAGTTAAAGACATCCCTGATCCCCAGAGGATAAACTGTTTCAACTTTCGTGTTCAAAGGAAAATGACTGATTAAAAAAGAAGTAAATCGAATACGAAATTCTGACCAGTGCGTCAGACTCTTTGACGCTCAGCGTCCAGTTGTCCAGTTCTTCTCAGGAAGAATTAGCAAGTGTTTAGGAGTCCCTAGTTGAGGCCTGAGTAGAGCATAGAGTTGTTGAGGATGCAGGCCATGGCCCTCTGCTCTCCTCACATCCTGTCCCCTAGGTAGAGTTCAACTCTTTGATGGACATAAATTGCCTTGCTCTCCCCTGCAGACTGGACTTGGGGGAAGCGCTCCGCTGCACTTGATAGACACCATCCAGAATGGTCAGGGCACACTCGGTTAATAATCCGTCTCTGCACAAATTCTAATCTGTACTGGCAACCTGTGAACGCACCACAATTTATACATCAACTTGTAATGATCTTGTGAGATCATCTCAGATATATTTGCCTATCTATTTCAGTTATGTTTTTATTTATTTGGGGCAGAGGTCCTGAGAGAAGTTGGATAGATAATAGATATGGGGAGGTGGAAGGAAGAGTTTACAAATTGCTGGCGTATTAAGAAGGATATGGTGCGACTGTAGGTGAGATGGATGAGGGGAGAGACGGCATCTCTGTCTACGAGTGTGTCTAGTGGTATGAGGGGGGGGGGGGGGGACAAGAGACTGCAGAGGCAGCAGAGCAGGAAATTACGAAATGGAGAGAGGAGGTAAGTGAATGTAAGATAGGAAGCAAAGGGTGGAGAGGAAAAAAGAAAGATGAAGGGAGGCTGTGGGGTCAAAGATGAAGGTATGGAATGAAAAAGAAGCACTTGGGGAACGGAGGTGGAATGAAGGAAGAAGAAGTGAAGGTAAGTAGACTGAGAGGGGAGGGGAAGGAGAGACAGTAGGGGAGGAGCGTCTGTCTCCCAGGGGGGAGAAGCTGTCGTTCAACTTCACTTAATTCATCGTCTACTGCGATGTACCCAGGTGTGTGTGTGAGAGAGAGAGAGAGAGAGAGAGAGAGAGAGAGAGAGAGAAGGGGGGGGTTAAAGAGAAGGGGGGGGGGGTTAAAAAAGCTTTGTCCTTGAACAAGTGAGTTTACGCGCTATTTGAACAGTGTTATTATATGAGCATGGCAGTAGTTCCTAATGTATGCCTGTGCACATTAAAGCCTGCGTGTTTAAAGCAGGATGCTTGATGCAGCGGCGGTACGAGTGGCTCCTTCTGTAACGGCCAACAATCACATTTGTCAAGAGTATCTGTGCAGAAAACCTTGGAGCTGGCCAGCAGGCCTTCTCTGCCCGACAGCGGTTGGCAGTTTTCCTCCTCCTGACCTTTACAAATCTACACATCTTTTTTTCTTGTCTTTTCTTTCGCGTTGTGTTGACAGGTTTATATTGAGGGTACTATCCCGACCTCACTCTGCCATTTACATCAAAAGAAAGAATAAAGAGACACTTTCACATGCGCAAATCCAATGAGTCTGCGTGTCATAATTTAGTTTGCATGGCCATGTCCATTAGATACACTTATTTCCTTTTCGCCTTTCCTTATCTCCCTCTGCCTTCCTCCCTTTTCAATTATCTGGCGTACTTCTCTCTCTCTCTGTGTTCCAGGTGTGGGAGAGGTTGTTAAGCTCCAAGGCTCCCCTGGTTAATGTGTTCATGGCCGTGCCGACCATCTACTCTAAGCTGATCCAGTACTATGATCAACACTTCACACAGCCTCACGTCAAGGACTTTGTCAAAGCAGTCTGCAAGGAGAGGATCAGGTACTGGCTGTGGGATCAATGGCCGACGGCATCATGGGTTGATGTATATGTGGATGGATGCATATTTGTGTGTTTATTTATATACATGACTGGTGTGAAATTAAATGAAAAAGCCGTAATAAATACAGGGAGCAAACTTAGAGTTGCTTCCTGACACGTCTGAAGCTGTCATTGTATTGCTTTATTTATGATCTTATGAATCAAATGCTATGGCCCTTGCAGTCACTAGATCTAAATAATTAAGCCCCTTTAAGAGATTTGGGCCCAATGTGGCAGACAGAGCTCTCCATCACCGGCACCATCGTCAAAATATTGAATAGGGGAATTTCTTTTGGAAGAATGGTGTCCGTCCCTCCTGCGGGGGTGCAGAGACTGGAACTATCTGTGTCTCGGAGAAATGAAACCGGCATCTGAATATTTGAATAGCGAGTTAGAGACCAACAATTGATTTCAGAGGGTCTTTTATGTCCTCTTGATATGTTGTGATGATGCCAAGGAATAATGTAATAACACGTTAAATCTTCTTCTCATCAATGTTTTCCAAGTGTCCACGTCTTCCTAATTTGTTGGCTGTGTAATGACACTATTTTGAACTACTTGTTAGTTTTTCATCAAATTGTGCAGAAGTTTATCGACATCATTCTAACGCTCACTAACTCATTGACTCTCACAAATCACCCGCCTCATCTAGGAACGTGTATCAAAGCAACCAATATTATGCATGTACAAAAATGGTCGTAAACTTTTAAAACCATCATTACTCTGAACTCCTGCTAATTTCCAGTCCTGGTAGACTTTAAATTAGATTGTAATTCTCTCCCTCTCTCTCTCCAGGCTAATGGTTTCGGGCTCGGCTGCTCTCCCTCTTCCCACTCTGCAGCGCTGGGAGGAGATTACAGGACACACTCTGCTGGAACGCTACGGCATGACTGAGATCGGCATGGCCCTGTCCAACCCTCTCAGGGGCTCACGCATCCCAGGTACACAAGCTTTACGCACCGGATACACCCACAAATAATCGTTGGCCTTATTGCCTGGGTTTAAAAATATAATGCAACCGCAGTAATGACAGCTGGTTTGATTCAGCCGACTCTCGCGGTTTACTCTGCACTTTCGACCGAAGAAACCAAGCTGTTAGTGTGACCACACACTTGGTAGCTTTCCTTTTGTTTATTACATATCCCTCAAATATCTCTCTAATAGTATATTATAATATTCCCCCTCCCTCCCTTCATGTGTCGTGTTTTGATCGTTGGCAGTTTCCTCTGCTGTGATGTCAGGTAAAACCCCACGACACCTCCCTCACACGTACAAAAACAAAGGCAATGTCTGGAAATGAGGTCAGACTGGCGGTGGTGGCTTTCTTCTCACGTCGCGTCCTGTCCTCCTCCCATTCCTTCCCTCCCCACCTTCTCCTTCCCTTGCTGCTCCCCAGCCAAGTCTTCCTCCTAAAGGTAGAACTAATTAGCTTGCAAGTGCATTGGATAATCCTGTGTCTGCTGTTTTGTTGGGGAATTGTTTTGTTTGTTTGTCAGGTAATGTTGGGCATAAACTGAGCCGGCTTTGTTTGATTCCTCTCGGGTGATTATTAAGACTGGCTGTGGTTCTATTGATGTTTCCACTGCAGACTTGGTGGAAGATGTGTGTACGTTAGTGTGCGCGTGCATGGGCATAGGTGTGACTGTATTCAAGCATGAGCGTGTGCCTGTTTGTGTCAGTGTGTTCTTGTCTTGTTTTTAAGTAGGTTAAAATGGATCAATAGCAACCACAGGAAACACTCTCAGAAGAATAGAATGGTGGAGTGGAGTGGAGTCACCCTCTCTTACACACACACGCACACACACACACACACACACACACACACACACACTCATCTGTGTTTCTTTCTGCACTCTTATTGACTGCAATTGTATTAATAATGTTCTACTGTATTTAGGGCATCTAATTTGCCCGTTTGTATTGTAGCCTGCAGTTTTGGAGCATTCCAGATTAACAGCAGTGTGGCTTTCTAGGTCATATAGCCCTTGTTGACATGTATATATGTTAGATTAGTTCATCTGTGTTCTTCTTATCTCATAATTATCTCTCTGCTATCCCTTTCATCTTGTTAATTATTTTTCTTTCAATTTCTCAGCCTTTTGTAGTATAGATAGATGGATAATGTCATCCAGCCAAAGCTTTTGGTCTTTTATTAGATTAGATTAGATTTTACTTTATTCATCCCCAGGGGGAAATTACTTGAAGCAGTAGCAAAATATTTTTCGAAATCACAATCAAATAAAATAGCAGGGCATATTACATTAAAGAATATTAATAATAAAGGAAATGAAAATGTAAGTGTGTACAGTGTATCTAGAGTATAAAGTGACAGCGGTGCAAGGTTTATTGATGTTCAATTTGAGGAGGATTTGGCCAGTGGTGATTTATTATAAAGTCTAATAGCAGTGGGCAGGAATGTTCTCCTGAATCTGCCCTTGTGAGGCGGAGCTGAAGCACTTTGTTGGAGAATGTGCTCCACTGTCCCTGCAGTAGGTCATGGAGAGGCTGGTCCAGGTTATCCAATTTGGACGATGCTTTCTTCAGAGACTCCCCCCCCCCCCCCCCCCCCTGTTCTGGATAGTCCTGTTTGCAGCCGACGATGGAGCCGGCCTTCCTCACCAGTTTAGTGAGTCTGTTGGAGTCTCCAGCTCCAATGCTGCTCCCTCTGCAGACTAGTACAGAGCACTGGTCCAACAGACTGGTAGCACATCTCCAACATCTTTCTAGACACATCGAAGGATTGAAGAACTCACTCGGCAGCAGTGGTTGGATGGTGTTGAATGCACTGGAGAAGTCAAAGAAAGTGACTCTCACAGAGCCACCGGTTCCGTCCAGGTGGTACTGAACTTGTTGCAGCAGGTAGATGATGGAGTCGTCCACTCCCACACGAGGCTGGTAAGCAATGTGCAGAGGGACCAGTGATGATTTCACCTGCAGTGAAATGTGAGCCAAGAACAGCCTCTCCAGTACCTTCATCACATGGGATGTGAGGGCAACTGGTCGGAGGTCCTTGAGGTCAGATGAAGTTGACTTCTTTAAAACAGAGCTGTCTCAGGCTCAGCTTGTAAAGGGGCTGCAGGACATTCTTGGAAGAATAACTGTAAAACCATCCAATCTAGACCTTTGTCATTTCCTTCTCCACTCCACATATATCTTTTTCTACCGAGCATGTAGCATTTATGACCCACCTGTACTCTTCAAAACGGCCCTCAATCTTGTTGAATCATCGAGACCCAAATGCTACAAGATTTCTACCGTTCCTGATGTGAGATGAAAACAATTCTGACAGAGTAGGGCGTAGACAAGAGGAGAGATTCCCTGAAACAAACCCTTAAATAGATTTTTGGACACGTAATTGAGGGAGACAAGTCTATGTTTTTTTTGTAGACTGAGGTGAATTTGCTGGACGGGGTGAAGAACCCAAGCAAAGATTACTCAGTGTACTCGTCTTGACCCGATCAGATTTATCTTTTATTTTTCGTTTTGTTTTGTAATCTCTTATTTACCCAGTTTCCCTTTAGTATTATTTTTACAGTTTCGTCCATCATTCCAATAGCTAATAGCTGATAACTTTTTTATTCAGGTGACCCATATGTGGAGGCGTTAGGGTCGATTTATGCACGAACAAAATATATATATATATTTCATTTTTTTATGTATAATATGTTAATAGTTATTCTGGATGTCCACACTTTAAGGAGAAGGGAAAAGCCACCATTAAAAAGGGGGAAACACAATATTATTTACATTTGAGATGCTAGTGCACATTTGCAGACAATCTATCCAGGACAACATGTGTTGTGTTGCACCCAGGTGTTAACTTGAAAAGCGACAGAAGTCGTTCTGTACCAAATGGAAAAAAGAGGACTGGAACGAGAAGTTCAACCCCTGTCTCCACACAGATACCCCGGTGTAAAGTGGGCGTGAATGTTGGAATGTCGGTTTCAAAAAGGCTTCAGAAATGGTTGGACACAGACAACCAAAGCTGTGACGGAAAGATATGTCAGAGGAGGCCGTTGATGATTATTTAAGATTAAGATATGTCGGAGGAAACGACCTGTCAAAAAGTGTTGGGCTTGTCCACAGCTCTGGTGAGGAAACATTCGGCTTAAAGCCAAATGAGAGAGCAGTGTTGTTGTTGTTGTTGTTACTACTTATCGATGGCTAATATTTTGTTTGTTAACAAAGGTCAGCTGATAGGCTGGATATTGGTTCGTAAGAAATCAAAAACTCTCCCTAATATTTCATATTTAATGCAATCCTTGTAAACAAAGCCCGCAGACCATTTTGTTTATTGTTTTGGTTTTGTGATTTTATTTTTGTTTATTTATTTAATGGCTGTATATTAAGAATTTAAAGTGCATCACGCTTTAAAAGGATGTACTTTCAAAATTATACTATGATATTATCGTAATAACAGTGGAATAAAATGTTCTTAATATTACAATAACATCATTTATCACAACTATTTATAGGACAATAAATCAGCCAACAAATTGTGACAAGCCAAGGGGGTTTCCACAGGTATTCAAAAGTCCAACCAGCAGTTCACAAGATGTGAATGTCCTCCTGGTCAACTGCATCCTTCCTACGGTCACTAATGAATATAAGATAGCAGAGCCACCTGTAGTTTAGGTCTTAGTGAACCTTCCTTCTGTGTGCCGGTAGTTTTTTTTTTCTCTGCTAGACTGAGAGCAAGTAATGGTGTGTGATAGACTTTGCCAATCAGCCCTGGAGTGGATGTGATCAATATGAAGTGAGGGAATCACTCTTTAATCAGGAGCTGACCTGCTCTTTATTGGGAGAGCAGTGGTCTGTGAAATGTCATAATAGCCTCAAGGCAAGAGAAGACCACTAAGGCCTTACTTGTGTATCCCCACTGCACTCTTTGCTATAATTACCTAACACACACACACACACACACACACACACACACACACAAAGATGGAGGCTGCAGGTGGTGTCAGTACATGTGGGGATTTCCAATTTGTAACCCATTTCTTACACATTTCCTAGTGATAGTTTCCCTTAAACATCCCTGCAGCTCACAGCTCTGAATAGTTTTACCGCTCAGTCCCTATTGTATTTTATAATTTGTCAGCTTAATTATAAAATGTTAAGCAACTGTGCTGCAATAAAAAGCCTTGTGAAATACTCAGCGATAGTTTGGACTGAAAGGTTGAATTCTACTGTTGAGTCAGAAACTGCACAAGACATAAACAAGCAGAGAGTTTTGGAGGAGAGGGATGTTGTGAATTAGAGGATGACTTAATGCTGAACTATCAGAAATGCCATTTCCATACAAGTTAACTGACTTGTGGTGACTGAGACGAGTGGCGTTCAGTTTAGTGTTTTACAAGCTCGGCAAAGCATTTCATGACCTAGTTATGGCCTGCGGTCAGAGGTTAATGTCATCTGAAGGAGGGCACTTCCAGTGTGTTGGAAATCATACACTGTGTGTCAATCACTCATTTGGTTCAACATCGCTAAAACCACCACAAATTTGCTCATCTTGCTTTCAATAGTCTACTTTCCCTTTGTGCTCATGTTTTTGTATTTGTGTGTTTCTGCTTGATTTGTCGACAGGGGCCGTAGGATTGCCACTTCCCAGTGTCGAGGTCCGGATCGTCATGAATAACACAACAAACACCAACATTGTGGAGAGCAATCACCGTGAGACTCGGGTAAGAAAATAACTAACAATTTCTAAGACTATTTATTTTCAGAAATTAGAATGATTTCTAACTGATTTTGAATTTCAAACTCCATACTTTACCTTTTCTGGTATAAATACAGTATTTTGCCTTCATAACGAATGTATTGCCTTGCAGTTGTTGGCTATTGGCTTTAAGTGGATAGTGGCTCAACTCTTTCAAACTGTTTATCATCCATCTTGGGCTTTCCTTTTATCTCTGAAATGATTGCAGGTACGTCCAGGTCTGGAGGAGAAAGAAGGGGAGCTCATAGTTCGAGGTCCCTCTGTCTTCAAGGAGTACTGGAACAAACCTCAAGAGACCAAAGAGTCTTTCACTGATGACGGCTGGTTCAAAACAGGTACCATCCCCTCCTGTCCCCTACCCCCTTTCTCTTAACTCACCCGCCAACACTGTGGACGCCTACACACACATTCCCTTGGAGGGAGTGAAGTGTGCCACTAATTGCATCTACATGAGTTGTGCTGTCAGCGGGATTCACAAAAGGAGGAAAGATGTCAAAAGATGTTTTAGTCTTTGATACAGACTGCACTTTCAAGGGCTTGATTTTAAACTCTTAAAACCCTGGAATCCAGTCCAGTAGGTAGGCAGGGTGTGTGTGTGTGTGTGTGTGTGTGTGTGTGTGTGTGTGTGTGTGTGTGTGTGTGTGTGTGTGTGTGTGTGTGTGTGTGTGTGTGTGTGTGTGTGTGTGTGTGTGTGTGTGTGTGTGTGTGTGTGTGTGTGTGTGTGTGTGTGTGTGTGTGTGTGTGTGTGTGTGTGTTTTTGGGAACTATGAGGGAGTGATAAATGGACTATGTGTGTTTTGGTGCTGCAGGGCATTTTTCCTCCTAAGTGGTTGTGACTGCTCTGGGTCTTGAGAAACCAAGTATTGCTCTCTCTTTCTCTTTCCCTCTCTCTCTTTAGTGTGTGTGTGTGTGTGTGTGTGTGTGTGTGTGTGGAAACACACATAGAAGCTGTCATCTCTCTCTCTCCCTGCAGCCCATAAATTCTCTCTCTCGCCCCCCCGCTTCACTGCAAAGCCACAAGGAGACAGGCGTTAGGTTTTCTGGAGGGGAGGCTCGGAGAAACAGAAGGGAGGGCAGGAGCGATTGGAGCTTTTGATTGCCGGGTGACAACAGACAATAAAAAAAGGCCAGAAGCAAAAGAGTGAGGAGCTGTAACTATGTGTGGGGCTTAGTTAGAGAGAGTCCAGTACAAAAGATGGCATGTAAGGCCCCAGAGTGAGTGGGGACGGTTAAGGTGAGGGTGGAGAGACGGTGGTGGTGGTGGAAGACGAGAGGTTGTGGGGATGAATAGAAGCCAGGAAGGAGCAAATGATGGAGACTGATGCTGGGTTAGGCAGAGCAGGGCAGAGTGTGTTTAATTGGCTTTGCAGGCTGGAAGGACAGAGATCCAGAGCACAGCACGCTGCTGTCACACTCCATTACCGCCACTGGCCACATAATGAGAGCCGCGCAATCAGCTCCCCACAGACCAGTCCCTCAAGCCACACACACACACACACACACACACACACACACACACACACACATATACATGCGCCGTGGCCTGCTCAATATGAAGGTATCAAACACATTCCTTACCCACCCACCTGCCTGCGTTCCCTGATGCCAACTCATACACACATACTGTAGATGGGTTTTTTGTCCATCTAGGGAACCAACATTTGTGATTATTCTTTGCTTAGACAATGTTAGGTGGTAGCTGAAGTTCTTGAGAGAACAACTTATTTTTAAAGTGTTTATAGTTGTAATAATTAAGCAGTTTAGTCCGACTGATGGCTATAACGTTGACGGGGGGTTCTGTTAAATTAGGCTGTGTTTCTTTGTTGTGCAACATTGAGCACCTGGAAAAGCGCTATATAAATCAAATGTATTATTATTATTATATTATTAAAAGAAAACTTTCAAATGTGTCTGTGATACATTTGAAAGTACACTGTCTCAAGCCACAACCACAATGCTCCTCTTTTGTCACCTTCCCATCAATCTTTCTGTCTCTCACTTTGTCTACATCCTACATGTCATTGAGGAAACTGTTAGACTATTAAACTATTAGACGGCTCTGCAGGGATCTGAATAAGATGAGACTTTCTGGAGACAAAGTACGTGCACGTCATCTCATTCATCCACTAACAAGGCCAGAGTGGAGTGTTTCAGGAACCTTTCTGCCCTAAATTTCTTCTCCTAAGCACCATCTACTCTCAGCCTGCAACGCTCCATCAGTCTGCCAGTCAGGATTTGTATGCAGCCTGAGAGAATCAACTCCAGCCGAGAAGTGCCATTTATCAAACTAGCTGCTGGCTTGAGTGCAGAACCAACATTTTAGCTTTTAAGGTTCCCCGATGTTTACAGTTATCTGATGTCTCTTTTGATATAATGTCTCTAAGATCTACAGGACGAACAAAGTTAAGATAAAACAGAAATAATGTCTAGTGTTTGTCAGACATGTTTCTTCTAGGTTTAGTTTGAATTATTACAAATACTGTTTAAAGAATATATTCTAATCTATAATATATTCTCTTGGACATTCCAAATACAATGTTCAAGTCTATATTGAATCGTCAATGTTCAGTGAGATAGCAGACTAGTTTCTGTTCAACTGTAAAAGCCCTTTAACAGAAAATCAACCAAAGTTAATGGCACATTGTTTATGTTTCCAACCACTACTGTTATGCAATCATTAGGAATTAGGCGCATTTAAAAAGAGCTTATGCTGCATATTCTCCAGCCGGCTACGATTGAACCATTCAAGGAGACACTTATCAAGATATGGTACTTAAAGAGTCGGATGGTTCAAGTTGAGGAGAGTTACAGCCTCGTTATAGCTCCTCCCTGTGAAACTGAAGCTTCAGTGGACTTCTAAGTGGCATCCTTCATGTACATCATTACGTATTCGCTAAGTGTGTTTCCATTCTACTTTGACACGTTTTCTTTTTATCAATGCATCAACATTTCCACCTCGGCCAAGTAAAACATATTTGTTTACAATACTTCTCTGGCATTTGCACTAAATGCACTTACTGTTGAGGAAAGTCCTATTCCTCCCACTTATCCAAAGTCAGCCGGCAGAACTGCGTGCCGCTCAAATAAAAACGCCGATGGGTTCAAATCCACTGCAGTTGAAAATGTCTTAAGAAGCCCATTCTGCTTGCACTGTGTGGATGACACATGGTAGAAGATGAAGTCTGAGAAGTAAATACAGCTTAGAGGGGGCACTGACAGGCCAATAGGGAGAGGAGACAAAGGGAAAGAGAAAAGTGGAGTATAAGAAGTGGAGAAGAGAGGGAGAGTTTAGATCGATAAGTTCTGGGCTGGCCAGAGGTGTCTCCTCCAGCGCTGTGTAGCATGACTGGCAGCTCTATAGGCGAGCTGTCACCTTCTCCGGGGGGCGCTCTCTTCCCACTCGTCTTCAAGAACATCTCGGCACACATTCATCCCCTCTCGCCTTTGTCGGCCCTCTTTTTGTGCTCGCATGTCTGCCGTCCAGAGCGGCAGACATGCGAGTGGCTGTTGTTGTTCGGGGATTTGATGACCACATGTAAATACTTCACGCTGGGGGCAACGGAGGTGAGGCAGAAGAAATCCAGATGAGATGGACTCAAATGGATGTTGTAGATGTGGCTTTAGTCGTATCCTCCCAACCAAGAGAGCCTGGTTCTCCATCCGGAATGAATTATGATGTACTGAAATAAACCATGAATATATGTATGACTACATAAATTAATAAGGACTTGTGGGAAGAGAGGTAAGCTGAGGCATTAGCGATTTAGCGGAAGCTGTGTGTGTGTGTGTGTGTGTGTGTGTGTGTGTGTGTGTGTGTGTGTGTGTGTGTGTGTGTGTGTGTGTGTGTGTGTGTGTGTGTGTGTGTGTGTGTGTTTTAACACTGCCTTATCTGATGTTTAATTATTCATTTGATTAACTTGGAGAGACTCATGCTCAGAATCAAAAAAGTTAACAAAGGGACTAAAAGGCTGTCATTTCCCCTTAGTTTTAAACTCTAAATTGCTTATTTCCACACAACTTGCTGAGTCAACTGAATCCTGTATAAGAGCCACAATTATGTCAAAATACGATTTTGTAGAGATTCTGTTGTTGCAAATAAAACCATTTCCAAGTATTTTAGGATGCACCTGCCAGCTTTTTATTAGGAACCTTCTGTATGTTTCTTCCTTTCCTCTGAACCAGACGTTCGTTTCATATAACAAATCACAAATGTTAAAACCCGTTGATTGAGAATGTGTGTGTGTGTGTGTGTGTGTGTGTGTCTGTGTGTGTCCTCTTGTTAAATGGTGTGTTGGACCTGTGTGTCTGAGAGAGCTGTGACCCCAGCTGTAAAGGTGAGCTTCAGGTCTGCAGGCTAAATTCTCCACAGACAAACAGAAGTGTGGCTCATATCCTGCAGAGACATCACTAGTAATTTGTGCATCGCTCTTCTTCCCTCCCAGCTGTGCTCTCCTCTTCCCTGCCTCCTTCCCCTCAGTGTTCCCAATGTCATATTTCACCTCAAGTCGTATTGTGTCCTCCTAACTCCGATGTCAGAGCGCCAACACCCCACGCTCCCAGCATCATGTTCAAACCAGCCGCCCCTGTGACATTTACAGCCTAGGTGTCAACACATGGGGGTTTGGGGGTTTCTGCACGCCGGTCGCAGGTACGCGTGAAACGTCGCTTTTTTCTCTGTATATTATCCTGCAGAAAACCTCGGAAAAGACAATTTAGTGGTGGTAAAACTGACATTTGCCATTTCCAAAGGCGAAAGGCATCTTGTGTCTTGGTTGCCTATCAGATGTGTGTGATTCAGTGCAGAGAAGGACCATGTAAACGGCAGTTAAGTAGTTTGCTTGATGAACATGGCCGATCTGAGAGAGACATCCATTCTCAAGTTCAGCTTGTTATCTGCTGGTGGAGAGGCATCCCAGCCAGGAATATAATCAGCCGCACGAATACAAAGCAATGCAAGCTCCTTTAATGGCATTATATTAAACAAATTAGATCGCTCATCCAAGTGCAAAGTGCTTTCTTGTACGATATTAATTACAAAAAAAAAGAGCTTCGACAAAAGTTAAGGATGATAAATAATGTCAGAGCGCAGATTTCACTGCTTGGCTGTCTGTTATTTATCCTCATTAACTCTTCCATCTCGGCATCGGGGCTTTAATGTGAAACATTAATATTCATATATGCTAAGTGTTTACAGTCACTCTGAGAGGAGGCACAACTTGCATCTAGACGTCTCACATCTCGGTGCAGATAAGGCTCTCCTCTCCGCGGTGGTGATGGAGGACACTCGGCCGTAACCTCGGTGGGAGGGTTCGGGTCTTGCCGAGCGCGGTGGAGGGCCGTGACTCCACTTCTTGCCGAGGAGAAGCATCTCCTCACTTCAGGCTCTTCAGTGATCCTAGTGCAGAGACATGTACAAACACAACATGCCTGATAATTAGTATCTCTGAAAAGGGCAAACGTGTAATATGTGGAGCTATTCAATGGTTTTTTAAACAAGCTTTTAACACTGCTCGGCGTCAGCAGAGATGGTTTACAGAGGACTTCACTGCAGCTGCAATGCACTTATTAATGGACCTACAAAGGTGCACTCAGTAGAGTGTAGATCTTCGCCAGGTGTGTCAGCGATGACCACTGCTGTAATATTTTTATAAATACAACCGACAGTTACAGATACGCTGTGATTTCATTAAACGCAGATGTCTGCACCGGCTCCGAGTCACAACGTGTTGTTGGTTTATCCAAATAACGCCGCTGGGAGGTTCTCCGAGATGTGACGGAGCCACCGATGTCCAAGCGTCCTCAATGACCCTCACAGGAATAAGAACCGAATTATAAACCTGATTTTTTTAAACAACACGATTACATGTTAAATGATCTACTAAATGAAAAATAACATCAGTTGTGAGCTTTCAGAACAATGTCCAATGTTAATAATAATACTAAATGGTATTTATATAGGGTCCGGTTATATATGTATATATATATATATATATATATATATATATGTTTACGTGTTCAAAATAAACAATAGAGATGACTGTAGTAAGATGACAGCTATGGGGACGGCCGTGTCCACCTGATGACTAACAATGAATAAATATGTTGCAACAACAGTGCAGCCAGACGTCTGCTGTTTGTATCTGTACCTTTAACTCATACACACTTATGCAAATGTTTTCAGTACAATACATATATTTACAGAACAGCATGATAGCCCTCAATTTTAATAACGCAGCATGCAGTGATACCAGTGTACCATTACAATACTAATATGTATTTGCTTTTATTTAGTAGCCCATATTTATAAAATTCTTTAACATTTTTACCACCTACTTGAGTGCCTGTAATTACATTTTTTAGCCGGACCCTGTACTCGTGCATAAAGTTGTTCTCCTTTTTCTAGAATGGTTGCAATCTGAGTTTGAGCTCTCCAGAACGCCAAAGCCAGGATGAGACGATTATATGAATGTGACCCGTGTGGTGAGATCAGCCTCCAATCACATGCAGTTACAAACACTTGTATAACAGTTATTTATTTCTGTTACAGCACAAAATGTAGTACGGGCTACCGCTTGGAGGTCCTGAAGATCTAATAGATGACTTCTGTCGCCGACACAAAGAAAAATGTTTTTCTGCAATTTCAGTTGTCTCTCTCTTCCCCCGACACCTCCAGCTAGTGGAAAACAGGCTGAAGTGTGTTTGTTTGCGATGTTGACCTTTGTCATACGTCACACACTGCCCTTTTCGTTCTCGCACTTTTTGTCAAGGCAAAGAAACATGTCCAGACTACATCTGCGTCCGTGTAGTTTTGAATAATCAGGTCGAGACCTCTGCACAAATCAATTAATGACAGCAATACAGTATCTGGGGAAAGCCTGGAAAGCACCCCAAAGCTATTTCTGAATTGTGTCAAATCATAGTTCACATTTGGAGAGGCAACATGAACGATAGCATCACAGTGGAGCCCCCATGCTGCTTCCATGCCAGCTTTGAGGGTTCGCTGAGTGTGTGTTGAGGGAGAAAGGCAAACAGTGTGTGTGATGGGTAAAGAGCCATCAGCCTGGTGCAGCCCCAGGGTTCTTACCTGCAGAGCATGTAGTCATGGACTAAATATTAAATGGACTTTGCATGAATATATTCTGTGTTTTTTTGTGTTTTAGAAATAAGTTTACAGATTACCTTCCAGGTAGAGTAAAAGATTATATTTCTGTTTTCCGCAGTGTGGCGGCAACGTGTTTTAAGATTCATTTTGCGGTTACATCTTTAGAGTTTCAACTTGCTCTCGCTGCATACTATTCAGGTTTCTTCAATATATATTTTTGTTATTTTTGTTCAATGAAATAGGCTTGGGTTACCATTGAAATTGTCAAGAATGACACCGCTGTCGACTTCTTTGAGGAACCCAAAAGATGTCAGCAGGACTGAAGGCCAATCCGGAAAGTTCTGCTAAGATGTTAAAATGTCACGCTCCAACAAAATTGCCTTCAGAGGCAATTTTGTGTTAATTTAAAAAATGTCTGTGGCTAGAATTTTAAACACTGTTCATAACACACTTCTTTGCAGCATGTTGTTTTTCCTGTTAAGAAAAAAAGACAAATAATGACTTCCAATGTAGTGTTCATTTTAATTACGCGCGAACGGGATGACGCTTTCTGCAGAGCGAGTTAATATCATGTTCCTCCTCTCTGAGAGACATGATGGAAGTTTCTCTGCCCTCCATCCTCCAGTTAAAGACTCAAACTGTTTTTATTTCTTTCTTTTTTTCCACACTGTGTGCCTTCACTTTCTTTAATGCCTCAGAATGAGATGAAAGCCCAGTGCAATTAGGCTTCTTATCGTTTTAATTAAGAAAGCCATTCGGCCATATCTGCCTCCGACGCCATAACACATAATGGCAGAGAGTCTCTGATGCCTGAAGTGGTGTGTGTGTGTGTGTGTGTGTGTGTGTGTGTGTGTGTGTGTGTGTGTGTGTGTGTGTGTGTGTGTGTGTGTGTGTGTGTGTGTGTGTGTGTGTGTGTGTGTGTGTGTGTGTGTGTGCGTCCTAGTAACACTGTTCCCAACAATCTCTCTCCCGCCCTTCTTTCCTCTCTTATCGGTCTGTGTTCTCCAATCACTATTCCCTCTCGTGCCTCTATCCAAACATGCTGTTCTTTCCCTCGTTATTTCCTCCTCCTCAAAGAGACAAGGTCAAAGAATCCTGTAAAAGTGCTCAACTCAAGTATGTTGTCTAAGGGTTTCTTTTCAACCCTTGTGTCCAACATTGCCTCATTAATGCTGGTTCCTTCCCTTACACTGATTCCTTCCCTTACACTGGTTCCTTCCCTTACACTGGTTCCTTCCCTTACACTGGTTCCTTCCCTTACACTTAAACATTTGAAGGAAGATGGGCAGATTCTCTATTCATTTGTATTAGTTGCATATCAAGCATACACACACTTATCAATATGTATGCAAACTGCTATTTTTCATCATACAGTATATCTCTGCATCAGATGACACAGAGCTACATAGCTGTTACCACATTATTCCTAAAGCTTATTTTATTTTTCCCCCTCATCCAGAAGAGGAGGAGAATAGGAAAAACGGTGACTGCTGTTTGTGATGTTAACACCTAACCAAGCTTCTCCACTCCCTCCCTCTGCGCCCCCTCCCTTCTTCCTCCCCTCCCCTGTTACCCTGGCCTATCAGTGCGGAGCAGTGGTCTGTGAAGAAATTCCCAATATCTAAATTTACACACTGTATCAATCTTGTTTAATAGACTGGAAAGCTTATAGCCGCCGTTGAAAGCCAGCAGAGAGGGCAGCGGTGATAAATTGTCGGTGTGCAGGCGACAGCCGCCCGTGATGTATAATGAAATATTTATGATTTATCCCAGCTAATAAACTGAAATGAAGTGCGTGATGTATGGGAACAGATGGGCCCTCTATTGATGCTGAAGCGGAGAGGCAAGAGGGGGAAGAAGAGACAGTGAAGATGGGTGGAGAGAAGGAAAAATGAGATGTGATGAGAGATGCTCCAGACAGGGTAAGAAAAAAATGGAGGGCAAGGATGGAACCAAAAAAAAACTATTTAAAAAGCATAGTTGTGTGCATTTGGCTGACACTGAGAAAGGGGACAACAATGTAATATGGATAGAAGCATTCAGGGATTGGACTAGAGACAGAGAAATTAGATTAAGTGATGAAGTGGAGGACAGATGGAAGCTGGCAGTTAAAACAGAGCGCCATCATAATATAATGATCCTCCTAAGATGCTTCATCGTGTTGATTCTAAGTGAGGTGAGGTCAGTCCTTTCACTTATTGATTCAATATTTCAGGTGCTGTAGTTCCTGCAAACACACGGAGCTTAACCTGGTGTGCAGGGTCGTCTCCAGGGCTCTGTGAACACTGAAGGAATCAGTGGAAATTCTCCTCTGTTCAGCCCTCATAAGTTTATATATATATATATATATATATATATATATATATATATATATATATATATATATATATATATATATTGATATATTTATATTTATAAAATATTCCACAATAAATATTTTGCAATCACAGATGATATTTGTATACTAATAATCAAACCTTGCTCTTGTGTTAGATGTGGTGTAGAGTATTTTAAGTACAAGTTATAAGGAAGGATTTGTTGTATACAGTTCAACAAGAGTACAGCATAGTCTTTTTGCAGCAAACATTAATGTGAGTACTATACAACTGCCATGATCCTGAAGCCTCTGAAGGAGAAGCCGGCAGCAGCCGTGTTGTCAGAGGCAAGTCTGGCCGGTAGTGCTCAGGTGTTCGGTGGTGAAAGCGAATCATCACAGGGTTGTCTGCCTAATGAGGGGATCTCCATGATCCAGTATCCAGGACAAGGTACCCTGACCCTTATTCACCAGTGCTCTCAACTTCGGGCTCCAGCTGCTACAACGGCCTCCTGGTATACCTCATTTCATCTCCTCAGAGCTGAGAAATAAGTCTTGTTATAAGTATATATACATATATGTGTATATATATATATGTGTGTGTATGTATATTTTTATTTTTTATTTATATATATATATATATAATCAGTTTCTGAAAAGGGCCGGTAACCAAAACTTTGTTTCTATAATTAAATAAATGTGCCTATTTTAAAAATGTGTCATTTGCAGTTTAGTATTTGTACAGAAGAATGGGCATATTTGAGAATACTAATATTTAGCCTTGAAAGTTAAATACTTGTATGCGGGGTATATTTGTGTGTAACTCTGGAATATAAATTCCTCCTTATCCATTCAGCAGATGAATTGTCCTCGTTTGCATTGCAGCTACAGCCGCAGCGCCTATCCCTGACCTTTGTTGACCTCTGAGTCCACCCCCTCTATTCAACCCTCTAACCTTAACTACAATGTCCGCTTAACCTCATCACAGCATCACACACCCACACACACACACACACACACACACACACATACACATACACACATACACACACACGCTATTCCCTCCTCGGTCCCAGCTGTGGGCGTACCACCTGTAATAATCCAAACGGACTCCTTCCTGTACCTGCTTTTCCGCTCTCCATTCTTTTCCTCCTCTGTCCATTTGTCTTCCCCTCTGTCTCTCTCCACTCATCCATACTGACCCATTTCCTCTGCTCGTCATCCCCAGGCCCAGCTGAGCCCCTCATCCCACATACTGTACCCATCCTCCCCCACACCTGTCCCCCAGACACTGTGTGTGTGTGTGTGTGTGTGTGTGTGTGTGTGTGTGTGTGTGTGTGTGTGTGTGTGTGTGTGTGTGTGTGTGTGTGTGTGTGTGTGTGTGTGTGTGTGTGTGTGTGTGTGTGAGACCCTCTCTGTCTCAGTGCGTACCTGCATTCACACATACACAAAACATCTCTTGTTTTCAGCCCCGTGTACTTGCCCTATATTCTTTGTATCTAGTCGTAAAGGTCATAATGGAAGATGATACACAAATGAATTTTAAATGCTGCTGTTTCAATCAACCTAATTTTGCACAATTTGTGTTCATTTGTATCAATGCTAGCCACATGAAATATCTGACAACTATCAGATGGATCAACGTTAAAAATGAATCCATCCCAAACCTTTCCCATAGCGCCACCAGCAGATGGCTTAACCCACTGTCAGCATATCACCATGCTGACATCAGCATTTAGCTGAAAGCAGCCCGAAGACCCTTAGTTTGTTTAAAAATGCAAAATAAACCACCTTAACCATTGACTTCTTTTCTTCTTCTTGCACTATGTCGTTTTTTTTCATTTGTTTTATTCTTAATTCTTTCCCCTGCCCCTCTCTTTTATGGCCGTGTCTTTCAGGAGACACTGCTGTCTACAAAGACGGTGTGTTTTGGATCAGGGGCCGCAGCAGTGTTGACATCATAAAGAGCGGTGGCTACAAGATCAGTGCACTCGAGGTGGAGCGTCACCTCCTGGCTCATCCTGACATCATAGGTAAGAGTGCTGTCGGGTTTAGTCTGTCAGTAAATGTTGTTGTTTGTGTTGTTGTGTTGGCTCTGTTCTGTTAGGTTACTTTATTTGTACCTAGAGGTAGACTTGGTTTGCAGTAGCACATTTAATTAAAATGTCAATGGATTAGGGGACCTCCTCGCTGATAGGGCAACACTTAGAGGGCTTGTAACCCTTTAAGTTGATTTTTTCAAGACTAAATATGGGAATGTTCTAGACTGTTCCCTAAAATGAATAGATTTATTGAGAAAAAGGGACTTCAATTCCTCCACGGTCCATCTGATGTGCACGTAAACACCATCTACTTAAACATAAAAGTCAGCTCTCTAAAGCTCAACTATTTTAAAATGTAAACCCTTTTAAAATCAATGTGCTACCTACTCACTGGATTGCAGTATGATGGGATTTGAGCAGTTGAAAGTTAACAACAACATGTCTGCCTATCTGTGTGATTTGTAACCTTGCAGATGTGGCTGTAATTGGGGCCCCAGATGCCACCTGGGGTCAGAAAGTCACTGCGGTGGTGCAGCTGAAGGGTGGGCAGAGCATGAGCCTGCCGGAGTTGAAGACGTGGGCAAGGTACTGTGACCCTCAGCTGGATGAGCTCTCCCCCTAGACACCGCCGGCTGCTGAGCGCTGTGATTGCATGTGGCTGTTATTGTGTGTATCAGGGTTCTTACACATTTTGACCAATGGATTTCCATGACTTTTCCATGACTTTAAATAAAATGTCCACGACCAAACTGAAATCTCGGTATAAACATGAACAATTTAGAAAATGTTGTGAGCTTTTGAGCGTCTTTCTTTAAAAAACATATTCATTATTTCAAACTTGGCATAAATGAACATGTGAATACAACAAGTCATTTCCATGACTTTTCCAAAACTTTTAGGATTTTCGATTTTTCCATGACTTTTCCAGGCCTGGAAATGACCATTTTAAAATTCCATGACTTTTCCAGGTTTTCCATGACCATAAGAACCCTGGTGTATACTTTGTCAGAATGTCATACATGCGAGCCTCAGTTTCTGTCGAAGGATGTCTTTAGATAGACAACAGCATACACAACTCAAGCCCTTTATTCAGCTCCAGCATAGAGAATGCCGGCTCAGTGAAAAAGTTGAACCCAGCTCAAGTTCACATTCCTGGAAGAAGTTTTGACTGGTAAAACTCTTCCTCATAGCATCTTGGTGGTCTGCCCACCGTAGAGTGAGACATAGTAGAGACGGTGACCTGAATAACTTGCAACCAATCCACTATCCTGAATTCACAAACACAACAAGAGCTCCATATCCCATAATTCCAGAGGGTTTCTGGCCCCCGTCTTGGTTCTGTCTCGTTACGCTGATTCAAGAAGACAATTTCCGCAGCTCTTTGTCAGTCTCGTGGTAAACAAATGAAGACTCCTAATGCAGACGCTACAGTTCAGCAGACACATCCCCAGCGACCGGCCCTGCCGTCTGCAGATCAATATGACGGGGTGTGAGAGAAGAGAGGCCAGAGATGGACTAATGAGGAGAGCTGAAGGACGGACAGAAAATGAAAAAGAGAGAGATGCGAGAGGAGGGAACAAATGGTGGTTATGAAAGGCTTTGTCCTACGTAGAAACTGATTTCCTTTTCTGCCATTTTCTAAATGCCAGTCAAGTTTACTTGTATAACACCGACAGCTGCTGGGGACGCGCAGCCCTTTGCATTGGAGGGACCGAAGGCACCGAATCACAAACACTCCTTTTACATTTCCTTCTCCGTTACTCACCCACGATATCATTTTAGTTTCTTCACTTTCCCACCATCTGTGGTGCGGGCGGGTGGGCGGGCCCCATATGGTGCGGGGGTTTCAGATCCTACTGCTGTGGCCTACTGGTCCAGCATGGTGGCTTACTAATACTGCTTGTGACCCTGGTTAACACACACACACACACACACACACACACTTTTACACACACAGTGTTTGCAGCCAGGGGTGCTGCCAGCGGACAGGCAGTGCCAGCACACAACCCGCTGCTAAGGCTAGGGTGCAGGGCAGAGAGAGAGAGAGAGAGAGAGAGAGAGAGAGAGAGAGAGAGAGAGAGAGAGAGAGAGAGAGAGAGAGAGGTAGCATGAGACATAGACAAGGCGATGGATGCTCACTCTTCAGTGCCCTGGCTCCAGCTGTCAGTCTGGATCTCTATCACACACTCTGCGCCGCACACTGCCGCGAACACACACGCACATGCAAACACACTGCCCGGGAGAAATTGGTGACACGAGCAAGCCCCATTACAGAGATGTGTATGTATGCACATGTACTCGCTCACACTTTACTCACTGAGTCAGAGAGACGGAGACATCTGCTGCGAGGAGTGTTGGATGGCAGAAGTGTGAGTCATTATGCTTACCCGCACCACAAGCATGCACACAGGAACACACACACACATACGCACACACTCAGACACAAACAAACAAACTAGGTTAGAAGATAATAGAAAAGCTCCAGGCTTCAAGACTTGACGTAACAACCGTGCACTCAAAAGCGAAAAAATAAAACACTTTTAATTATCCCAGCCTTCTGTTTTTCTTTTTATTATTATTTTTTCCCTCCTCCTTTTTTTTCATCTAACAGTGATTATATTGTTTGGTACGAGAAGGGAATTGTCTGTGTCTGGAAGGCGAATTGGGGATATTAGGGAAGAGCGCTGCCGAGTGTATGAAGGACATTTCTTTCCTTATCTCGACGACTGTGCCACGGGGCGAGTCTTTGTTTTGCAATTGTTTTCTGTTTCTTTTTTGATTTTTCTCTTTGTTGTTGCGTACGTGTGCGTGTGCATATTCCCTCGTGCATATTGATCAGTGTTGTTGTCGTCGTTGGGAATGCCTGACTGTGTTTATCTTTTTTTCTGCAGTAAACAATCTTCAGTGTCTTGACATGTGTGTTTATTGCAGGGAGCACATGGCGCCCTACACCATCCCCGCAGGCCTGCTGCTGGTGGAGGAGCTGCCCCGGAATCAGATGGGCAAGGTCAACAAGAAGGACCTGCTGCGACACTTCTTCCCCTGACCGGATCTCCTCCGTATGTGTGTCCACGTCGATGTTCCTGGTGAGAAAGTGCAGATGCACACGGCTGTACAGAGGAGAAACAGGGTCACGGAAAAAAACCCATGGAAAATATCTTAACATCCGAGGTAACTTAATCACCGCTACAAAGGCTCATCTATTACATTGAATGACACGTGTGTTTAGCGATGTTTATGAGCGACTGTGCAAGAGAGGTCTGGAAGCCATCCCCTTGATGTATTGAAGCAATATGAAACTCGCAACATGTGTGTCCAGATTGCAACTAGTCAAAATGATCTGAAGTGGCATCAACAATAGATTCAAATTTGAACTAATCAAAATCGATGTGACAGACGTATAAAATCTAAAACCTTGTCAAGTACTGAGAATTGTTATGCAACCTAAAAGGCTCCTCTATTGCAGGGTTTGTGATTGTGGTGGCTCTGAGGAGGTTGAGTATGTAGTACGTTCACACTGGAGTTGTAACAAGTGTGCTCTGAACAGTTATTATGCAGCCTTAATGGACATGTTGTCCCAAAATGCAATGGACAAATGACATGCAGATGGCAGTGAGACGGTTCTCGGAAAACAAAGTAATAAGCACAAAAGCTTTGGAAAAACCCTTTTGCTTTCTTTCTCTCTGAATTTCATGTGACTGTGGCATTATGGGGAAGTTTCTCAATCATTGGACTATAAAGATATAGTAACTACTTTGTACAATTTGTATGTAGTATAGAACTGGGACTAAAATGCAATGTTGTTACTTCAAAGTCAATATTCCTGTTTATGACATGTCTGATCAATCTGCTCTATTCATGTCTGAGGCTGATACCAATATACGTCGTATGGCTGCACCTGGCCTCACCTGAAGAGCATCATGCCTGAACTGTGGAAGAAATATTCTGCTCCCCCGAGGGAAGAAATGCAGCACCCATCATTTACTGCTGCTTCTTTTCTTATTCAAACCTCACAGCAGCATTTGGGATTAGTCAGCATCATTCAAACATTCAAAATGAAATTGTAATTAAAACTTTATTTGAAAGTACCTTGTAAGTGTAGAATACTTGATACAACTCAATGTGGCTAATGCCTCATTGCTATTGGGTTGTATTTAGCACTGAGCCTTGGATCGGCGTGTCCTCCATCAACGAGGGGTTTAACTGTTCCAATAAAACCACTAATACACAGCGCTACCTATTTGTGAAGAGTGCTTTCAGCACTTTTATTGGTGTATTCTGATGTTATTGGTAAAAACGGTTTGATCGGAGAATACTAATGGTCGCATTTTGTGGTTGAGCGGTGTGACCAGAATCCGAAAGCATGCTTAATTAAATCACATTAAACCCAATAAAAAGACAATGTGGGGGTAGAACAGGAGACACGATGAAAAGGGATCAGGGCGGGAGCAGTTCTATGAGCGCTGTGCACGCCAATAACGAATCATGTTTTCCTGAAAAGTAAAAGAAAATAGAAATGAAAAAGTGTTTTGGATTTATTTTTGTTTGCTACTTTTTTAATGAACCACTGTGTTGTCAGTCACATATTTTCTTTCTTGGTATGTGTGAACGCGTGTATGTGTGTATGTGTGTGTGTGCGTGTGTGTGTGCAGCTGTGGTTACACAGGTGTGATGAGAGCCTGAAGGCACCACACCACAGCTGGACGCCCCGCACTCCATCTGACTAACCCTCTCGCTCCACTCGCTCTTCTCCCCTCTCATCCTTTCTCATCACCATTTCTCCAATACTTCACCACTTCTGTCTTCATCACAAGCCGAAAGAGATTGCAGAAGCACTGGGACCGACTTGACTGTGAAGACTCCTCTTGAATGAGCCAGAGGAGCAGAGAGAGTTTGTGAGGAGCCGTAAGAGAACCGGGAGGAGCAAACACATGAAGCAGAACTGTGGGAGAAATTGAAGCCTTAACAAGAGCTGGCTTCAGGAACATAGTTGAGGGGAGAGGAGTGGATGACAGAAATGAAGAAACGGAGAAAGAAGAAAGTCGGTGTAGGATTTGGGAATAAAGAAGAAAAGCACTAAAATTGGGTTGAGATAAACAGTCGTGATGAACAGCCGGAGAGCTGGAGATGGAAAGAAACAAGTGCAACCCACAGCTGATGCAAACTCATGTCTGCATGCACACACACGCACGCACACACACACACACACACACACACACACACAGACAACCCGCCCACAGTCACCAGAGACCTGATTAAGAGAGCAGAGCTATCGATCTGTGGGCTGGCAGGCTAGGATGGATGAGCAGGCAGGGCTGCAGGAGCACCAGAGGACAGCTTCAGTGCCCCCAGACCCCCCCCACCCCCCACCCCACCGACACCAGACCTGGGAGTTGGCCAGGAGGGCTGAGGCTGCCACATCGAGGCTGCAGCTAGCAGCAGAGGGTCAAAAGGAAAACTGAAGAGAGTAGAACTGGTGTGAAGTAATAGATACACTTGACTGTATGTATGTGTGTGGAGAGATGGAGGGGGGGGGGGGGTACAACAGGGGGGAATGGAAGCTGGTGGATATTCCCTGGACTCGAGCTTGATGGAGTACTCGTGCCCTTGAACTACATTCACCTCCCTTTCTCAGACACGCGTGCACACACACACACACACACACACACACACATTCAAACACTCCCGCCCTGTGTTTGCTGGAGCATGGTGAGGGAGGTTGTCTGCAGATGGCTGCTTATTGGGCCCCAGGGTCCTGGAGGCTGGGTTATGGGGGACACCGGTAAGGTTGTTTATGTGTTTGAGACACTCAGAGAGATTGGGCCGCGTGGCAACGGTTTGGAGATATAGGCGATGTTGTAAAGAGACGACGGGAGACTTTACACGCTCATGTTGGGTTGGGGTCTTTTTACTTTGTCACAGTTTCACTTTTAACACAAGTCTGCCTGCAAGGTAATGTGTATTTACTTCTATAGATTAGCGTAGCTTCCTCTCCGGACGATGGACACATTAGGTAGTAACGGGAGCCAGCTGGCATCACTAGCAACAGATTGAAACAGTATTAGATTTCAAAGTGAGATTTTTTTTTTATTACATCCAGCACGCTGATTGAATGCCAGCTCATTCAATCATTGATTCATTTTCTTGTATCCCAGCACACACCTGGTGGAAGGCAGACAGAAAAGCTCGACAGCATGCAACTGTGTCACAGGGCGGCCGGACGGAGGCCGACGGGATGGACGATCAATGAAGCTGTTATTAGCGGGACAAAGGACACAAGGACGGCTATGAAGCATCGCCAGAGAAATGGTCTACACAAAAGTTACAATATGAGAAATTATAGAGTAACTGAACACCAGCTGATCCCCAGTGGTTTAACCTCCAGAGTGTGTCAGTACGCGATGACATCACAGGTGTGTGTGGTTACATGTGCACCGGGACCCTTCTGACCACTGATGATGCGGAGAGAGAATGACATTTTAATGAAATACTTATTCACTTTCTTACCAAGCGTTGGATGACGAGATTGATATTGACATGTACATGTAACTCTCAGGAAGAAAGGCAATCAGCGTTTTTTCCCTTCTTTTTTACATACAGCCCTGAGAAAACCCCTGGTGAGCTGAGAAAGAGATTCAGATTACTATTCAGTTCATCTTGTGTAGCCCAAAATCAAAAACTATACATTTGCCTCAGGGGGCTTTGCAATCCATACACATATATGGACAAGACATTTCCGAAATGTCCTAACGTATTATTTAAACGTCACAAAGCAGCGGAGGTGAGAGGTCAACACCGTAGTAATATTAGTATTGTGCCCCACGTCCTCTGAGGATTTGCATTTGGACTTGTGCGTGCAGCGCGTAGCTTTGAAGCTCATCCTCTGTCACTCCGACTCCACAGAGGTCTCGGCCTGCCCGTCATTTGGCTGAGAACATGAAAGCCATCCATCATATATGATTCTGGAGGAGAAAGAAGTTCCTCCCTCTTCTCTTTGAACACCGACTGCATAATAAGCAGGTCAGCCTGGAGTAATGAGCCACAGAAACACAGCGCTCTTTGAATGTTGTACATCGCAGTCACAAACAGAAAATCAGGCTTCAATTATACAGTCAAACATTAGCGCGTGCACTCTTTTGACAATCACACAAGGCTTGGGGCCTGCAGCTACTTGATCAACATGACAGGCTGTATGGATGTAAGTGGGTAGAGAGGAGTGATGGAAGGATGACAGGCAAGGCTCCTCAGCCCCAGGGACACCCTGAGTGTACAGTACACACACACACACAAACACACATCACTGGATCCAGAGCCCCACCAGGTCTGTGTGGGTGCGTAACCGATGCTTGTAGTGGCAGGTTGTTGTTTACATGGAGCTCATGTTTATTCTAAAGCTGCTTACACCTCAGTGGCTCCGCCTCGGGCCTCCTGCCTGTGGAACTCCTGCTGACTCGCTCTCTGTTTTCGCATGGCCTTTTCCTCTGTTGACCTTTTCCCCCTCTTTCTCTCTCTCTCTCTCTCTCTCTCTCTCTCTCTCTCGCTTAGGCTCTTCTTTCTTCTCCTGTCTGTTTTCCTGTTAATTATGTTTTTCTCATTTTCAGTGATGTTCCAAAACATGTTTTGGTCTATTGATCTAACTATGTATGGGACCATTGTGCAAAATGACTGTTGCTTCAGTGAAAGTATGAATGCAGATCTTGTAATGTATATTTTAATATTGTTACTTTATTAAAGGTGACATATTGTGGAAAAACTCAACTGTCAGTGCTTGTGCACATACATTTGGATATTTGGAGCGCTTACCAACCCATAAACAAATAAAATAAGATAGTGAAATAAGATAGCTCAGTCTGTTTTCACTCACAGCTTGAGAATATTTTTTTTGCAAAGGGACGCCAGATGTATCTCTCAAGCCACTCAGAGCTGACTTGTTTTGTTTCTTCAGGAGGGGTTCAGGCACTCAAATGGAGCATTTCAGCCAGAGAGTATTTACAGGTATAATCAGGCCGTATGACAGAGATAATTGTTTAACCATTAATTCATGTGTAAACCCAAAGCTTGAATGTGTAAATGAAAGTGACATGTCATCTCTAAATACTTTATTATCTGTGTCTTTGCACACGATCACAGCTAAAAAAAACTTTTTGTGAAGAAAAAAAGAAAAATACAGAATCAATAGTGAATTATCATGTTCTAGCGCTCATAACTCGGCCCACTCAACAATGGAGAGAGACAAGGTCATGAGAGAATAAATAGCAGGCGGACTAGCTAATGATCTATCATCCTGGACAAGCGGCTGCACCCAAGAGCGGGCCGGCTGACAAGATCATTAATAAAAGCTGCTGGGAGAGTGATCGATCGGCTTGATGGATGATCAGAGCCACAAATACTATAAAACACCTGGATGTCAAGCCTCGTCTCTTTGAATTAGGGGGGGGGGGGGGGCAAGGGCCTTTAAAAACAATCCAGAGCCCAAAAGGGAGTTGTCAGTGGGGATCAAACCCTGACACACCCGCGTGAGACGTTCGAGCGCAGCCGAGCCCTGCGTCTCCGTGTGGGATGCGGTCGCTGTGCGTTGTCGTCCACAGACGCTCAGTGTGGGAGCATCAGTGTAATCTGAGGCAGATCAGGGAGGCAGCAGGTGTCGTGCCGCTCAGCCGGCTGCAGCGGTCCACCGTGGTGTAATGGGAGGTATTTATTATTGACTTGCTCCTCTCACACCATTACTGAGCTCTGTGGTGGTAATTCATGTCTACGTACCTCTACTCCCTCCTTCATCTCTCCGTGCTCTATCGGTAGTATCTGCCAGCGTGTTACAGTTTCTCTTTTAGCCTCTACACACACACACACACTCAGCAGTTCATCTTGATTCCTAATCTTTCCAGTGAGAGGGAGAAGGAGTTCAGAAGGAGTGTATTCTCCTCGCATGGTTGCAGGTATCAATATCTGTACATTGATCTGGCCGCGCCTCTCCTCCTCTATTCGTCCAGATATAGATTGGTTTTCCCAGCAGGTATCTGTGCCTAGAATCTGACTGATGGGCGGAGAGCGTGAGGGAGGCTGTATTGAACCAGGGTGTCCCACATGCCACTAGAGTGTGTTATGCCGCTAAGCAAAAGGCAGCGGGAGGAGGTAAGGAGGGGCGAGGTTACACTACAAGTCAAACAGACACTGGGAGGAGGGAGACACTCTTATCAGTTTCTGAAACGATGCAGTGGCAAAGATAAAGGTGTGTAGGGTTCCCACTATCATTTTTACTGCTCCATTATTGCTAATAGAATCGTCGTTTAATTGCATAGTCCATAAAATAGTGTGAAATGCCCATCACAATTTCCCAAAGTTAATGCTCATCATGTCTTTGCGTTTCTTGTTTGGTCCAACTTCTGAATACCATTATAAGTTATAAAACACAGAAAAGCAAATGCAAATGCTCGCTCTTGATAAGCTCAAACTAAATTAAGTTTGACGATTAATTAATGCTTTATCAAAATGTACGTCAACTGGTTTTCTTTGGATTGACTGATGATTTATTGTTTCAGCACCAGAGGTGTGTAGATAGGGTTTCCAACCCACAGATGCAGGGATGTGAACCTCAGACCCAATACTCAGGTAACAGATTTAGCTACAGATTAAATAAAAGTGTGTTGTTTTTGACAATAATTAGCTTTCTTTTTCGACATGTGATTTCTTTTGACGTCACCTGTTGTGTGTATATTTACAAATTGCGATATGTTACAGATAACCTACTCACAGTGTGAGTGACCTACCATGCACACATTAGTCCGCACATAGTCCCAAAGAAACTCTTGCATAAATCATTTTTACAAAAATTGTTTTATGTGCATCATTTTGAAAGTAATTAGTTTGTGGAACGGCAATAATTAATTAAGGAACAAACTAAGTCAGTTCTAACAATATGTGTTCAACTTTTGTGTTTTCTGTTAATATATGAAAGCATGAACCTAATAGGTGAACTCTGTACTTTAAATACAAAAGGTGGCCGTCTGATTTAAGAGGGCGTGTGTGTGTGAGGATTAAGGAGATGTGTTATGTGTGAATGCATTTCTTCTCCGTGTGTCTGTGCTGTTGCCATCAGTGCCTGACCATAAATCAGAGGCCCTCGGGCCGTGGGATTGCCCGGCTCGTGGCTCCATGTGTAATTACAAAGCTGACATTTAAACAGCAGCAGCCATATTTCACTCTCGCAAGCGCTGGACGCAGAGTGGTCTACGGATGGAGTAAAAGTTTTCAGCGGCAAAAAAAAGAGAAGAGAGAAAAGAAGAAATCAATAAGAGATAGAATGCATTCTAATGCCTTGTTAATGGACCCGCATATTAATTATTCAACGGTGGCCATTTTGTCTGCTCATTAAAGTGGCAGCTGGGAGGAGAGATGTTGTGCATCACTCTGCCCGCTCTGCTCGGGCAGCGTTATCACCACATGCTCAGTCTGTGCTGCTCCTCTCATAACATTGATTCTGATCTGTTGGCTTGCCACGCGTCCACATTGTGTCGGCGTCGCTCCGCCTGCTGCGCGGCCGCTACGGGAGACGCTATCTCCGTCTCATACAGCAGATCTTTTATTTAAAGGTCAAATGCACCATGAAATGTCATCTGTAACGTAATCAAAATTGTTCACCTCAGTCATGTCGTGTCAATCATTTTGGGAAATGTGGGAAATTGTTCCGCGGGCTCAAGTAAACAAGGCAGAGAGGCAAAGTTTGAATATATATAATAATAATAATAATAATAATAATAACAATAACAATAACAATAACACTACTAATATATAATCTGATAACACCAGCTCCGAGCCATGGCTCTAACCTGTCTCTTAGAAATTAATATTTTTTCTATGAAACAGGATCACATAAAAAAATGAAATTGATAACATGTTAATAAATGTATATCATCTATGGATTTACCTTAAAGCACCGTTAAATAAAGCCAGGAAAGATATGTTTCTATTTCAAATAATATTTCTCAGTAAATCCTTCATTATCACTACACTGAACGTCATGATCCGTGGTATTCAGTACACCCAGTATAGCCGACATATGCTGATTTAAAAGCTGCTGCAAACCAGATTAATTCTCTCCATGCTTGATTTGTCACGTTTAAATTAAACTTCAGTAAAAGTACAAGGAAACGCAAACAGAGTTTTGCATGATTCGCAGCGATTGTGTATTACGGTATTGAACAAGCCATTAATCCAGGAGGGGCAAGAGGTGTTGAGGATGAGTGTGAAGGCGACTATTGGCAGGGCCGGCCAGTAGTTAGGAGATGTATGTAAGGTGGAGGCTGTGAGACAGGGGGAAATTAAAATTCCTCCTTGGCCTGCTGTCAACCTGCGTCTGCTGACTGCTCAGAGGAGCTGCTGCGTGACGGGATTCCTAATGACACTGCAGCAGAGCCATTGCCACAAATTGCTTTGACTTGATTTATTTCTCCTTTTACACCCCTCCACTCACCATCACCTCCTCCACCACCCACCCACCCACACACCACAGATCCTCCTTCTTCCTCCCAGCATCACCATTCAACCATTCAGTCTCTCTCTCTCTCTATCTCTCTCTCTTTCTTTCTATCTCTCTCTCTCTGTCTTCAGAGACACAGCACATGGGGTACCATATCCTCTTCCGCACCACGCCAATGGCACGGAACATCTGTCTCTCGGTCCCCCTGCCACACAGTGTTAGAGTCAGGGTAGGCCGCCCACTCGACTGGCCGGTCTGTAAAGGCCTGTGGGCAGAGCGACTAGGACAGAACTGGCTCACATATGAGGGCGTCCAGGCGGACATTTGTCCCCAGGTCCATCCTGCTTTGCCTGCCTCATGCCATTTGTATCTGCGTGCGTGTTTGCGTGCAGATTTAGCGAGCGTAGACATTGATTTTATAGGTCAGGGGGCACTAAGGCATCGAAAACATCCAACGGCTGCTTCTGTGTTCTCTCGCTCCGGCCGTCTTTTCCCGAGCGTCTCCCTGATGCTTGTGTCTTTCTGTTTGACTTTGTGAAATGTGTGTTTGCCGCGCACAAACCCTGCGTGTGTGCTTCTCGTTCTCGCAGAGGTGCAACACTAGCAGCGATGCATCCCCGTGCTCAGTCGCTGTTTGGCCAGTTTTAATCTCCTTACATTTAGACTGTTTAAATAGTCTCAGCTCAGTTAAGTTCCTATTTGCCTGAGCAGAGTGGAATGCTATCGGAGGCAGCAGACAGTAGTGGGCCGGTCACACAGCCGATAGCTTCTTCATGCAGCGACGGCCCAGATAAGCAGGAATGGAGGCAAAGGACTGGTTAATCAAATAGTGGAGGGAAGAGGGAGCGAGAGCAAGCAGCGCGGACTAGGTGGTCCTTGAAGTTCATAAATCCAAGTGTGTAAAGTTCTACTTAAAGGCACAGTGAGTGGGCTTTTCCTAAAAGATAATTCCTAGATTCATACAAAAATAATCCCTATCAATCCTCACTTGACCATTTTGAGGTTTGTAGTTTTTCTCTTTTTCTTATAATTCTGCTGTGTCCAGGACGTTTCCGGGCGTCAACCTTTATAGGAATGTAGCAGCCAGCCGCCAGATCGTATATAAATAAGGCGGACACGGCGAAGAAAAAAGGGAAATATAGCATGGCCTAACGCCAAGCGGGCCAACCACAAGAGTCAATCTGTGGTTGGCTTTTACCGTTTTGTGAATGCTGTTTAACAACTGTCAAATTCTACTTATTGTGCCAGGGAAACAAAAGTAAGAGAGTCTTGAGCTGCTGTACTCTGACCTACTGTAAAGTAAAACCCAATATGTGATCAGTGTACGGTTACAAGAGGGATTTAAATCAAATTGTTTGTATTTGTCTCATAATAATGGTGGAAATTGTTTTGTAAGAGCTTATGTAATCATACATCATATTTTCTTTTACTGGAGAAAACATCTGATTTTGGATTGGTTACATTACATTACATGTCATTTAGCAGACGCTTTTATCCAAAGCGACTTACAATAAGTGCATTTCAACCTAGAGTACAAACTAACAACAAGAATACAGAAGGTTACAATATTCTACCATAGCTGCTAAATATACAGAGGTTATTGTTGTGAAGCTTCTCAACCACAAAGCATTTTAACCAAGTGTCAGGTCAGATATTTCCCCAATAATTCATATAGTCATGTTGTTACTTTTCACTCTGACCATGTCATGTCAAGTATATTATCAAGCTGATGTTGGCTCCGTCGTTTGGTTCCATTAGCTGGGTTACAGTAACATTTAGTGGCTATAAATCAGGAGGCCAACACCTCACCTCTAAATGTGAGATATATATCGTTTGTGTGGTGCAACCGATTTAAATTGAGTGAAGCGTAAATCTAACTGAGTAAACGCGTAAGTGATAACCAGAGGGTTATAAGGGCTCCTGGTGAGACGTGTTGGTTCCACTTCCTCTGTCTTCTTCTTCTTGAATTTCTCCCGCTTTTTCTCCCCTGATTCCCTCCATTTCGATTTCTGTATCTGTCTCTCTCTTTCCCTATCCATCCATCTTTTTCCATGCCCTTTCCAGGAGGTGGGGCATTTATCATCTTTATACCTGGAGGTTTGAGGGCCATGCATTGGCCTGATAGATGAGCCAGCCACTGATGTGCAGCCACCTCAGGAGACACAAACCAGACAGCTATTTAGTAGCTGAACAAGACGCATTGCTTTTCTTTTATTGTTTTCAAACTGCAAAAGTGCATGTGTGCGTGTAGGCTAGTGCACATGTGTGAGTGTAGGCGTGTGTGTGTAGGTGTGCGTGCGCGCATGTGTGTTTGAGTGGTTTGAAGAAGGTTTAAGGGGAGGAGGAGGAAAGAAAGAGAGGAAGAAAGAAAAAAAGACATAATATGCTCCTTGGCTGTCCAGAGAAATGTAGCAACTGTGCACAAGATGGGCCATTATCCATCTTGTGTATCATGATGCTGTTGACAAATCAATGGCTCTGACAGTGATGACTCTGTGTTACAGCAAACATAAAGCACTCAGACAGTCTACTCGCCTGCTATGGAGACTGCAGCAAGGGAGCACTCGGGGCAAGGGTACTGATAGCCAGGAGGGGTGTGTGTGTGTGTGTGTGTGTGTGTGTGTGTGTGTGTGTGTGTGTGTGTTCACTTGCGACAGGAGATATATGTTTTTTCTGTGCTCGCGTTGGGTATGAAAATGTCGACACAAGAGGCTTGCTCATGAAAGCTTCACCATATCGATCACATTTTATGAATGACGTTTTCCCCGTTTCTGGAAGTACGATGGGCAGCACGGCGCTGTAATTCTTTGACACGAAGGGTCTGCAGAGGCTAGAATGTGAGTCTTGACCTCCTCCTGCTTAAAGCTGCTGAGCATTAATCCTGCCGACTAGAGATCTTCAGAAGGGGTTGTAACGTGTAACTCGGCTCCATAAGGAACCCCAGCTGCCGCCTGTAGCTGGACGTACTACAGAACTATAATACGTCCAGGAAGACTGAATGTACAGTACATGGGATTTATAGTTAACGTGAAACATGCGGGCAGAGACACGGAGTCGGTGCGCTCCAGTCGGCACGTATAGAGATATCCTTATTGTCACGGGATGTAATGAGTTAGTCGAGACTCGCATCGTGAGTCAGAGAAAGGACTCCCGAGCTTGATTGACAGGTAGTCTCAAAGCCCCCTGTGGCAGGTGCCAGGGGCAGGTCACTGGGGCGAGAGCAGCGTTACCCATACAGATACAAACGCTTGACTGCTGTTATTGGCACGGGGGCCTCTCGTTACCCAGGACACATGAGCCCAACGGTTTCCCTCCGAGAGAGGAGAGCAGTGCAGGGATGCTTTCAGGGACTGTTCATGTTGAAGAAAAACTGCCCTATTTAAATAAATGGATGACTCAAAACTGTTTAAATGTTTCATTTAGATAAGATGAAACCAGTAAAAATAAAAATGCTGTTTTCAGAGAGCAGACGGATACAGACGGAAAGAAGAAACGATAAAGAAAGCCACGTTGTCGTCGTGGTTCATGAATCTCTGTATAATGTAAATAAATAGCATCATACTAAAAATAACTCTGTCTTTTATTAGAAGATGCCAAAATAGCAGAAAAATATGTTTTAACTTCATGATAAATGATTCATAATAATAATGTAGGATTAAATAAAATTACAACAAACAATTATGTTATCATTATATTTATTTTTCCAGATTTTAAGATGTTTACCTCCTTGAGTTACATGGAATTTGTTTGTGGGGTTCAAAGCACATTACATTATTTTCCATAAAACGAATATGCGAGGGTAGCTTCACAACACTTACTGCCGTTCTATTTACAGAATCCTCTCAGACTCTAATAACCATTTAGATTCTAAGAAAACACATTTGAACCCAACTCAAATTACATGCTCTATGTGGACTTATTTTCCTTAAAGATACACTCTATCAAACTAAATGGGTTGTATATACTAATCCTGTCCAACTGATTAAAACATTGTTCATTCTGGTTCATCTAGAAATGCCTCCTCATTCGCAGCTACAATCCTTATTTGGATTTGGAAAAGGCGATTTTATTATCAGAATAAGAATTTTCTTTTAAGGCTACAACATGAAGTATTTTTTAAACACCTTCACAACAGAGGTAGATATTGATTAACAACTGCGATGATGAACACTCAGATGGGCCCTCTGACTTAAATGTAATACATAGCAGGCGCGAGCGGAGGCTAAGCGACGTCTCAAGATCAACGCTGACGCTGTTACTGGAAAGACGTGCCGTTGTCCAATCGTAGTTTTTTAATATGGCGAGCGCCAGGATTTAAAGAGGCTTCAACATCTATTGTGATGTTAAGTGAACAGAGAGCGGCAGGGAGACAAAATCCTGCCAGAAGTCAAAGTAAAAGCCCTGATGTTATCCACGCAGAGACGGAGAGGAGAGCAGCAGGGGGCGAGGGCGGGGGAGCTGCCGGGGTTAAAGGGAACAACGTCAGCGGCACGCAGGCAGGAAGACAAGTGTCGACAGCGACAGGAAAAAGACGGAGGCTGCCCATGTGCCTATGTCTCCTCCACCCGACCACCCCCCCCCCTGGCCCCACCCCCCTCCACTGCAGACAAGCATATGTGGGCTGACAACATGACATTGCCAGTGAAGAGAGAGAGAGAGAGAGAGAGAGAGAGAGAGAGAGGACCAGGGCCCCGGTAGCCCTGACATCTCTAACTCTGACAGCTGATGGAGGCACATTAGGCTCATGCATGCACACAACTGTCAACCATGCACCTCCCACCCCACACCCGTCCCCATCCACCCCTCACTGAAAATCTGCCCCCCATCCTAAATGCCACGCAGAGGGGCCTTCCTCCACAGTTCTCCTCCCCTCCCCCCCCCCCCCCCCCCCCCCCACGGCTTTTCCTCTCTCCATCTCTCCATCTCTCCTGCCTTGCAAAGAGCAGTACCGACATACACAAAAACAATGAGACAAACAGAAACGCACACTTCCACACAGATTTCTTCCGGAGAAAGTGAGCATCACCGGCTCAGCGCTGGGGGGATATCATCATCCGTGTGTGTTTGCATCACACCAGAAAGTGTACTGATGCAATGTTTATGCTTCTGCTTCGCCAGCTACGGCCGTATCGATAGCCGAGGTCTAACCGCCAAATCAAGATGCAAGTCAGAAGCAACAATGTTGAGACCAGACTACCGAGACAACTACGTGCAAGGCGTCTGCTTATTACCGCTCACAGCGGATATCCATTACCCTAATGTCTGTAATACCCATGACTCAGGTGCCCTCACAAAGCCCGGACGCCTCCTGTGGGGTTACCTGGACGTACGAACATACCAAGCAGAAGAATTAGCTGTTTATGCAACCATCACGTCACCGTGCCTCTCTGGGTTCTTATCTAACTGGGAATAACGAGGTCAATTTGTCTAGATGTAAGTTATTGTTTATGGTTTTAAAAAAAAAGAAGAGAGATGGAGGAGGAGAATGAAAGAGCAGAAATACATGTTGTGTGTGCGAGTGTATGTGGTTGTGTGTGTGTGTGTTTGAGTGTGTGTGTGTGTGTGTGTGTGTGTGTGTGTGTGTGTTTCCATGTAAGAAACAGAATGCTTACATTTAATTCGGTGACAGATGAGAGGGAAATGAACGTTTACACGTGTGTACATGTGTGTGTGTGTGCGTGTGTGTGTGTGCGTGTGTGTGGGTGTTTATGTGTGTGTGTGTGTGTGTGTGTGTGTGTGTGTGTGTGTGTGTGTGTGTGTGTGTGTGTGTGTGTGTGTGTGCGCGTGCGCGTGTACACTGAGGCATACATCCACCCTGGGACAGTATGCCATCGATTGAGCTGCAGGAAGAGGCCTATTATCTCCAGCCATGGTTCAAGCGGGGGAGTCAAGTGTGTCATATGTGTCGGCTCTAATTGGCAACCCACCGCGGCGGAGGCCGAGCTGAGTAACCCGACCACCTCCCGCTCTCACACACTCACCTCTGGAAATGTTGCATCGTGCTGTTGGAGGCTTTCGAGTCGCTGTTGTTTTTCTGCACTGGCAAAGACATTACAGATATGTAAAACAGCTAATTGGAAATACACGGTCAGGGACATTGCAGAAAACAATTTGATTAGCTGACTATAATGCGGAGATCATTATCATATTTTTTTCCTATGGTGTATAGGCGGAGCATGAAGCACAGTCTGTGATATTTTGATTAGCAGACTGCAATCTGCTACCTCGGTTTTGTGAGTCCGCGGTGTTCTTCTTGTTGGTATTGTGCCCTCCATCCTCAGGGTTATTGTTTGTTCTTTTCTTCAGAAGGAGCTCTTATTATTACTCACATCTCAGAAGTTCTTGTCTCTGGGCTCCAGCTGAACGCTTCTCTGGTCTCACAGTGCCCTCTGCAGGCGGTCAGCGGCACTGCGCTGCGAAGAGGACGTGTTGCCAGCTCAAAACAAAGGGACAGAAAACACAGACACAGGGCAACAGGGAAAACTGACAAGCTGATAACAAATTATATCTTTTTCCTAAGCTAAGACAAAAAAAATTGGGGGGTTTGGGTTTTTTCTAAATAAAGAAAACAACATTTTAATATATTTGAACTTTTTATTTTGCATTTTCAACAAAGGAGCAATCCTTGACATTTCAATAAATAAACACAACAAAACAAACAGCATACAATCAAAACAGAAGTATCAGTATCCATATTCCAGTACAAATGGCAATCTCCACATACATGAACAAAGACATTTGCTGCTGTGTTCATTTCATGTAACTGAGACAATGGCGTAGCTTTGAGTAATATATTTAGTTTCTACGAAGCCTTTAAACATCTGTACATGGACAACAGATGATAAACTGGCACATTTTACGGTTTCTCTGCTCGTAAATGCAAACTGTCCCTGAAAAACATAACATTTACTCGAGGTAGTTTAATATAAAATTGAAATATTATAGGACATCAGTGGATTATAAAAGCATTAATGCAGGAATTATACTACACTTTAATTTTATTGTGTGTTATTTATTGTAGAAAAGTAGTTTTTCAACAAATGTGCAACGTTTTGCAAAATTGCAACTTTGGCAAGCGTTTTTCCAGTCGATCGATGACACCGATGATGTCGGATTCTACATTAAAGTGTTAGAGCTTTGGCCCAATTAGCCTCTTAGAGCCTCAAATACTTTGCTGGCACTGGAACTGACTTCCTGTTGAGGTGGAAAGCAGGCAAACATAACTGTAATAATAAGTAAGTAATATATAAGTCGAGTTGCATTAGCTGTCTTGTATAGAGGGGTTTTCCTATTTATTTTCTGACTGAACAAAATTACCAGCGGCATCCACAAAGTGAAGCAACCCTTGAGATAGAAAGATTGATACTTTACTCATCCCAAGGGGGACATCTGTTTCTAGCAGCAGCAAACAAGATTACAACATATATAATACCATCAAATAACATAGCAGAGCAGGACATATTCAATTCAAGAAAATTAAATAAGAAAGAAAATTAAAAGTATATACAGTGTTGATAAGAAGGTTAAGAACAAAGCATTGAGAATGCTCAATACTATCTAGGTCCTAAAGCAGATGCACTTCTGATACTTTGACTAAAAAGAAGGTATTTCCAGATGGTTCACCACTGTACCTGTCACTGGTGTCAGTGATAAAGTGTGAAAACAAGTGCAGGTCTCATCTGCCCCCCTCTGATCATCAGTAATTGTCTTAGTCCCCCTGGGGATCCAGACAGCTACGTTGGGTTCCCTATTTCCTGATCAGTGGTGCTTTGAGCCACCTGTAGGTTCAGAGGAACATTGTGTGTCGTGATCTGACTTCATCTTCAAGAGCGCCACAAGTCTTCTCCGCTATTATCACCTTAGTCGGACTCTGCGCCGACAAGCCTTTGAAACTTGTGATCTCATTTCCTATTCTGCTGATAGACCTCAGTAATTGAAAATGTGGTCAGGTCTTCCTGAATGACTACTAGCAAGCAGGTACAGCGACGGAGAGAGCTCAGGCATTGCAGCATACTAATTCCGCAATTAAATAGATTTGAAATCAACTGTAACAAAAATAATGCATGGTTCATTTTTACTTTATTTTTATTTATTTTGTACTTCTTATTATTAATATGCATTCTTACTTTTGAAGGTTTTATTTCTGTAAAATACCTAAATAAAATATCAAGTATGAAAAAAATGAAATCAACTGTAAATATACTGTGGGAGGTTGTATACAAGAACACATACAAGCAAAGCAGAATTAAATTTGAGTCTCAAAAGTAAACTAGAATGGGCACTCGGTAGAGCGCATACCTTCGCATATCACAAGATTGAATTATGAACAATTTGGCACTAGTTTCACGCAAATCGGATGCCAATTAACCGAGATATCGCAATTTTACGTTTTTCTACTTTTCGTGACCTTGACCTTGACCTTTGACCCAATCACTCCCAAAAACTAATCGATTGTTCCTTGGGTCATGACCAATCATCCCACCAAGTTTCATAAGAATCGGCTGAGTTTTGTCTGATTTAGACGAATAACAAACGGACGGACGGACATATTCACAAATAAATACACGCCGGCCAAAACATTACCTTCTGCATTTTCAATGCGAAGGTAATAAAAGTATTATACAATTGCATAGTGTTGAACTATTTATTATTCATATATATAATATGTGTTGCTACTACTCTGAGTACAGACGGAAAGCAAAATGCTTCCAATACCAAAATCTAGTCCTGCTGCCTACCTAGGAATGTAGAATCAGTGTATGGAAATGAAAAAACAAAAACCTCCAAATAGTATATAAGTACGGTATTTGAGTTACATTCCACAACCGAAGTTTTGTTTAAACATACAACGTGTTCTGCTGCTCCCAAGTGGACAGCAATCAATTGAACAATATGTGATTCAATAAAGTAGCGATAAACAAACCTCAGCTCAGAATATTGTAATGATAGTTCCCATCATTGGTACACTTTTTGTTTTAATAGGCTACTTCTCCCAGTGTAATCAATTAACTGATCGTTCAGAGTCGATGTGAGCTGTTACTTCCAGCAGGGGGCAGCAGAGCGCTGTCTCGTTTTCATAGGGTTTGGATCGGGTTTCAGTCATTTCAACTTCAGGATGATCTTTTGATCTGGTTTTACTCATAGGACACACACACACACACACGAATCCCTTTGACAGAAACACTGATCTGGACTAACCAATGGGCGAGCCACATCCTTCCAGCACCATGTGAAATGGGCGCAAGGGCTCTGGCAGCAGGGCCTGTTGAGTGTGAAGGAAGAGGAACATCAGGGCGCCAACTGCCTCTGCCTAAAATGACAGAGACAGGTGCAGTAACAGCAACCCTTTATACCAGCACTGACACATACACACACACACACACACACACACACACACACACACTCACACACACACACACACACATGGACACACGACACATGGACGCATGCCGACAACCGCTCAGCGCGCTCAGCGCAGTCGCCATGCCAATGCACTCAATTATTTCACTGCTCTACTTTCATTCACAATCTTATATAGACTGTAGCATCAACGGCATTTCATGCATTCAGAACTCAAAGAGTTGTGTGGTTGATTCATGGTTCATAATTGTGCTACCTAATGTTCGTCGTCACTCGAATAACTATTCATACAATCTGTCATACTCATTGAATGTGTTGTAACTCTGTAAGGACTCCTTCTGTACACATGACATGTATTGCTTCTGTCCATCCTGGAGAGGGGTCCTCCTCTGTTGCTCTCCTGAAGGTTTCTTCCCTATTTTCCCTGTGAAAGGTTGTTTTCTATTTCTTAAGAGTTTCCCTGATCCGATGTGAGGTCCTGGGACAGGGATGTCGTATGTGTACAGATTGTAAAGCCCTTTGAGGAAACAATTCGTATTTTGTGATAATGGGCTATACAAAATAAACTGAATTAAATTGAAGTGAATTGAATTGAAGTGCCACAAGTTAAGGAATGTCTTTGTGGTGAGATGGTCGCCAGTGTGGTTCAAAGTTGTTTACTTTCGAAAAGATCCATATCGACCTTTGACCTTGGGGCAGACTTGCTGATAAGGTGCCGAAAGTAGCAATTAGGAGATGGAGACTGTTTTGTGTTGTCAATCACATCTTTCCTGCAGATAGTGTTTCCCCCTCTGAGAATATATAACGTAAACTAACTTTCTCACTCCGTTTCTGGACAACGGCTTCTTCTTGCCGTAAAGGTAGCCAACTAAAACACCTGTTTGGCATCAAACCATAGATCTTCATCTCCTGCTTTGACATGCATGTTTAAAATAGCAGGAGATCAAAGAGTTCCTGCTGAATGTTCTGAATGCGTGAGGGCACGACAGCGAGCGCACCGGGCGGCGAGGTTACGACATGAAGGTCGACCCGGACGAGACGTGTTTCAGAAGAAAACAAGTGCTAAGCTTCGGGCTCTAAACCAGGCCGGTTGTTGTCGAGTGAGGGCCGTAAACGAGATGTTTCCATTTCTATTTCCCTCAGTGTGGCAGCAACACATTCCTAAAGACTTACATTTAGCAAATGAGTTGCTCCATTGATTTTGTGTGTATATTTAGTTCTGAGGTGGACATCCTTCGCTGTTTTTCAGTTTGAACAACTAATAATGGTCGTATAGTAACTTATTGGTCTGGACTAATGAAGATAGGAATTTGCTTTTAAATCCTTTAAGTATACATTGTCAATATAAAGTGACAGAGCTTGTGCTTTAGATGTATTTGCAAGTTCCAGAATCATTGTTGGTGAGGCTGAATGGGTCATTTGATTGATTAGTTGATGGACAGAAGCTTTTTTAATCCATTCATTGTTTGATGAGTGAGTATCGTTTCTTTCCACAAACAAACGCAAAACATGATCTGGTTTCAGCTTCTGTTTGTTCCTGTTCCTGCTTTCTGGTTGACATCATCGAAAACCCAAAACCTGTTCATAATTAGATATTTTCTACTTTTTACGTGTCCATGTTTTACATATTTTCTTTCTTTCTTTTTTGTCTTTCTGTAAAGCATACATGTTCTGTAAAGTGTTGAAGTTGACTTACTTAATTTCAAATGGTGTAGACAGTGTTTCTGTCTACACCACTAGCTGCCCTTCTTCTCTCTTCATCTCTCTCTCTGTCTCTCTGTCTCTCTGTCTCTCTCTCGCCCTCATTCTTTCTTTCTTTTTTCCTCTCGTCGGCCTGTGAGTGACAGCACATGTGCTGGGGTACATGGGAGGGCCGCTGCTGAAATCCAAACCCCTTACCCCACGACTGTGATACATACCCCAGCTATGGACAGGGAGGAGCTGTGAGAGACACACACTGAGAGAGGGGAAAAGAGAGAGAGAGGATAGAGAGAAGGAAAGAGGGGGGAAGGTTTCAGGGTTGGAGAGTTTGGCCTTTTTTGCCCAGTAGAGTCACTCAGGGGCCCAGTTCTTGGTGGAGGAGCCTCGGGTCTTTCGCTCACCAGAGGTCCGTTCACACTGAGCTTCTGAGTGCTGGTCCTGAGGATGGCGGGGCGGATGTTGATGGTGTGTGTGCTGGTTACTCTGCTTTGTCAGGTAAGAAACATCTCTTCATAGATGCTGTTGACTAAAAGTAACCAAATATCTTAATTTACGCTGAAGTACTTTTGTGTTGTGTTTTGTGGACAATGGTATCATCAGTTGTCGATTTAGTTTAACTTTGGACTCTAGAGAAGAACTTAGAGCAGTAGAGTTAGTGGAGTGCACTCTGCACTTTCTGATTGCTATGGAATGGCCACAACAATTGATGAACATATAGATTATCTAGGCTGCTGGAAAGGTACTCCACTTGCACTTGAGCTGGAGCGTGCAGCACTGCCCCCCTCTGCTGCCCTGATTCAGCCTACCCCTGAAGCCCAACACTATCTGCCCGTCAGAGGGTCCTCTTGGTTGGAGAATAACCTTTCGCTGCCCCACTCTTCAAATATACAGTTCATGTTCTTACCCGAGTGATGTTTTTAACAGAACATCAACGGATTCCCAGCAACAGGGGCACTGAACTGGCTCTGTGATCAGACCTAAACATGCCATGCTGGGTGGAAAGAGGATGATGAAGGGTTGTGAGGAGGACACAACTCCAGATGTGTACATCGGGCATCATTACCATGTCAACAGATGCTATTGTGAGATCTAAAAGGGATGACATTGTAAACATATTACCAACAGCACGTCCATCCGCCATCAGTGTTTCTCTCTGTTTGGAGACGTAATGGAGCCCATGTTGGGAGGGGGAGTGACCGAGTTGGCTCCAGTGATGATGTGCTCTATAATTTATTGTAAATGTTGCAGATGCTATGTAGCCGTATAAATGAATAATTCAGAACTTCTCAATCAGGAAAGTGTGTGGCCTGGTCGATTGTCAAAGGTGTTCAGGGTCCGTGTGGTCGAAAGCCTTCATGGTGAATTAGTTCTGCTTTTTCATGTTCATATTCCATGGCTAACTGATTATGGAGAAAATCTCTCACAATACGTGTTGTCTCTTTTGAACATGGGGGAACCAGTTCGTCACAGTGAGGCCTAATGACATTACGCAGAAGATATTTCGGACCTCATAAATATTTTGATTTATGACTTTTCAGAGAAACATGAATATATGACCGTGTGGGTAACCTGTAAATACCTGTGAAGTATGACCTTCATGGTGCATGACCCCAACAGTCCAAAGGCTGGATGCAGATATAGGAGAACTGCGTGTGTGCTGAGGCAGACATGGGCTGGAATTGCATCTTCAGATGCCAAAGATGTTACAACCCAAGATACCCAAATAACAAAAAGTGTCTCTTTCAGTTTGTTTACTGTGTTGTATTAAATACAAACAATTTGCCCCAATTATCTTTAGAGTTTTAAATAGTGGAGGCTTGAAACGTGGCTCTGAAAGATAGCTGACTCCTTCCCATGAGAAGGCAGTGTTAGCGGACTCGTATTGTGTCCTGCCATGAGAAAGACAAAAGTATTGAAACATCTCAAATTCCCATTCCAACCTTTATCCAGGGAAGCCACTGGAGTCCATAGAAACTGCAGTGAATCCAAAGCTGACCATAGCTGCAAGCCTCCACTAATAAACAAGCTGTAAACATTTCAAAGCTACCTTTCAGGACTGTTGGGCCGTGTGTGACCTCATGTTAAAAATAAATAGCAAACAGATTGTATGGCTAAGTAGGATACAACACAATGAAGGGGCCTCTGGTGGAGAGAACATGATGAAATGCATGAACTGGCGTCCGTGAATAGAGAACACTGGATGCAGCGCCTCATAGGCCGCCCTACATGCTGGAACACCTTCTCCACGCCGGGCCCCGCCACATGCAGCTGGTGCCCTTTTTCTCTTCTGGTTTTCGCCCCCGCTCCTCAGACAGCGTGAGTCCGCCGCTGTTGGACTTCTCAATGACTCTACATTCATTTTCATTCATAGTGGCCTTTGACAGAATCTTGAGTCTCTTTCTCTCCGTGTTGAAAGAGGACAGATTGCTCCGTGCTTAACTAAATTTAAGAGAAATTCCCAAACAAAATAATGTAAATGTTGTCTTATTTCTGGATGCAAATAAACCGGACTAATTATACTTGTACCTGTTCTATCGCTGCTCGAAATGCACACTTTTTTCTTTGTAGGTTGCAGGTGGCCAGACGTTTTTTCCAATTAATTTAACGATCAACGGCTTTCAATCCAATCCAAAGACTTTGATCAGTGTAACCTGAGAGCTCTCCGTGGTTCTCTTCTGACGCTCAGTGAGCTGGTGTTGTTTGGCGCCGGCCTGCTCCGTGTGTGTTGTGTCGAGGAGCGAGCAGCAGCCACAGCTGTTCCCAGATGCATACGTGATGCCATTTGTCCCGCTCCGTGATCCCCCTCGTGGAACAAGGAGTGGGTCGTTTCTGAACCGTGAAATCGGGTACAAATCAAGAGTCTGTAGCGGCGGCCAGCTGCCATGAGGTCTCACTCGTCGGAAACAATCAGTCAGAGGATTTAGAGTGTGAGTCACAGGTCCTGCTGTGTGGATACCTGGCGGCTGTTCCACACGGACTAGAGTTTCAGAGCGTACAGACCATTCACAATAGTCAGAACAAGTCCTTTCCTTTTTTGACCAATCGACTGAGACACGTGGTGACAGTTGTTGTTTAAGAGGTCAGCCACAATAATAAGCATGTTATGACGGGTTTGTCACATGAATAACACCATTAACCCATGTGGAGATGTTTAAAAGGCAGTCGCCACAGAAATAGTCAAAGCATGATTTTAAATTGATGAAGATACTATTTTTTTATTTACCCATGAACCCCCTTTTCCCATGAAATGTATCCCAAATTTTATTTTTTTATGAATGCACTGTTTGTTCTTACATTTTCTTATTATACCTACATTGAGGGAAATATTTAAATCCAAGACTTTATAATTTGCGCATTTAGCATTAATACAAATTCATTTGGTACCTGTGGAAACTTTGGATCTCTTCAGATTTTCTTTTAGTTCTTGCATATTCCAATTAACAGACTGTTTCTTAATGTCTATAGTCGGTAAGTGAAGGAAAGGGACAGTTTATCACTTTATTGGGAGTAAATGTGTGCCTATATATAATTATCTTAAATGTAATAGTTGTCAAACAACATTGCTTTCTCTTCTATTTTTCTTTTGTAACTACATGATTATTGAGTCCTTCTTCATATTATAACCTTGCTCAGCATTCTTCAAGCTCAGACATCTGCTACGCACTTGTAGTGGCACCATAAATAGAGTGTATATAACCATGCCAAGCAGCCATGACTTAGCAAAGATTAGGGGTGTGGGACCAGTACAGTTGGTGACTGACTGGTTGAATGTCCAGTAACAGAAGTCCCCAGAGGGGCAGCTGTGCGACCTTTAGCCCTGGAGCCGAAGGGACCACCAGGCATGTTGCAGGCGCCTCTTTTCGGCTAAAGAGTTCTTGAGCTATCTGAACGCCTGTTCCACTGAAACATGTCTGAGGAGGAGACACTCAGGCCAAGAGCGATCTGGCAGAGACGAAAAGCGAGATTCAGTTTTTTCAATTCAGTTTATTTTATATAGTCCATTATCACATTTTTTTTATTTGCCTCATTGAGCTTTACAATCTTTAAAAAACGTTCACAGGGGGAATAAAGGGAAGAAACCAACAGGAGAGCAACAGAGGAGGCTCCCTCTCCCCGGATGGACAGAAGGAATAGATGTCACGTGCACAGAAGGAATCATTACAGAGTTACATAAAAACATTCAATGAATATGACAGAAATGCATGGATAATTAGTCGTAGGCATGAACCACGATCCAGACCTTCAGAATCCATGAAACAGAAGGAGTAGAGAGGAGGAGGCGGGGCCATGGCAAGAGGCCGGCCCACCAGGCAGGAGGCATCACCAAAGAGGCCCGACCAATAAGGCCGGCCTGTGAGGCAGGAGGCATATGCACTCCTCTACACAGCTACAGTGGATGTTCACCTAAGAAGTGCTTTTACCAATAAATAAATGTTACGAGATGGCAGATGAAAATGAGATGACACGCCTGACAAACTGGTATACTTTGTTACATTTTAGCCCTAAATAGAAAGGACAGATACAAATTCAGAGGACACTAGTGTTTATACAAAAGGCAATTTAGTGCACATCTCTTAATACAAAGTATTTCAAATAAACCAGAATACTGCACCGTAATTCGACGATGCCCTTTTGTTCTCCAAAGCCGACGTCAGAGAGCTACCATCTAGTCAGTAAACACTCAACCCGAGTGCTTAACGGTTCTTCATGAGGGCATATCATCCCCTAACAAGCGGCCCATACTTCTGCGAGGGCGCCAGGTCAAAGGTCAAGCCGTAAAGGTATCTGGGAAAAGCTTCTAAAACAGCTCATGGTGACATGGCTCAGCCGGTCAGAAAAGGCCCCCATTGGTCTAATTGGCAACATGACACTTTGGTGTTGCTGCATCCTGGTCTGGTAAAAACATTATAACAGTGGCAGATGGAGCCAGAATCAAAGAGTCTTTTTTTAACTCAGATTATAGGCTCAGACATTGATGTGTGTGAAAGAAGTGTGCATATTAAGAAAATGTTTAAAATGTTTGCTATCTGGTGATTTAGAACGTAATCTCTATTTATGTTTTATAATTTGGAAATGGTATCCCACACGGTATTGTTGTTGTGGTTTCCTTGAGCCTTATACTGCAACCGTGGAGGTGGTCACATCAGTCCATCACACGTAAGAACCTGTCGCAGAACTTTAACTCCCTTAATTAATGCTTTATTTAGTTTTTTCTTGCATGCATCAGGATGCTTTGTGGGATTGTTTCCAGTTTCCTGAAACTCTATATAACCCATTGATCAGCTGTGTGATGCATAGATCTACAACCATCATCATGTTAATGGTTTCACAGAATACTGATGATATTTACTCCTTGTGGCGACAGGAATTCACAAGAGAAATTTAAGTTATAATACAAAACATTACATTTTACTAAAGATTTTTTTGTAAATGGTCGAATCTCCAATGTTAACCGTACTTTCGCCGTCGGTCCATCTGCCACACAACTTCTTTGGTCTAAAAAATCTATTGCATAAATTAATATTACATTTTATACGAATATTCACAAATCGTGCCGACTTTAATGATTCCCTGACTTTTCCCTTATTTCTACCTATAGGTCGACATTTATGTTTTTTAGTGTAGTGACATGTTTTGTCAACAATCGGGTTCATTTGATTCAATTAGTTCCAGACGGTCTTGGTTCCCAGGTTATGTATCCTCGTGACTTTATGGTTCATCAGATTTTTACTCCAGCAATACCCTGAGGTTAACGTTTGTAGTTTTGTGTGAAATGTCTCGACTAAGTATTGGATGGACTGTAATGACTTTTTATAACTTTTTTTGTATGACCAAATATCTTCAAAACTAATGATTTCCCATCATCCTCAGCTTTAGTCTTGTTTTGTGCTTGTTAGCAAATGTTGGCATGCTAGCACACTGAACTAAGATGTATTCAAAGTTAGTTCAGCTTAAAAATGCAACTACAGTACCATGACTGTGATCTTGTGTTAAATACAAAGTAGCACATTCTCCTTCAACAAAATGTTGCCTAATTAATTCTTACACAATATACTCAAGTCTCTTCCATACCTCCATATGAACTGATTCTGCAGCTAACCTGAAAACATTCATCCTGAGGTCCTATTTGATGAAGTTATTGAAGCTCACTGCGTTCTCAAAAACAGAAACAGGTGCTCACGGAGGCCAAAGTGGCCACACATTAGGGAAACGTATTGCTATACTTGGAAATACAACTGTGATGCAGCTGTTATTGATGTTGGGGTTAAGTGACAATGCAGAATGTACCCAATGCCACCGGACTTCTGAGAGTTCATACATGCAGATGCCTTAAGTATACGGAAGTAGACGGCCATGAGGATGAATTTGTGTGGGTGACACACCTTGCTGGAATGTGAGTATAAACATCTTCATGAGAGCGGAGATGACGATGACTATGAAGAGATTAACTGGGAGCGGTTTGAGAATATGGAGGCCAAGATTAGCCTGCCCTCCAGCCTGACTTGGCCAGCAGATGCCAGCCATGATTGCAATTCCTCCCTGCACTGTTCAGCAGCATGCCGGAGGATCCGGGTATCACATCACCGGCCCGGAGACGGAGATCACAGGCCATTCACGAAATACATATGTATCCTCTATCCATTATTTAGCTTATTTGGCTTACTGAACAGGTCATCCATCAATATTAAGTTATATTAGAATGTCTTTACAGACAAAGCTTTTTGGGGAGTTAGTAGATCTACATGTATTCCTTCCTCTATGGAGTACGCCTTTGAGCTGTAAAACATATGGGAAGTAGTGCTGAATCCGGTGAATTCCCACAGAGAAGGAGGAAGCAACTTACGGAAATGTATATGCGTGGGTGGGTGTTTTGTTGATGCACACGCATATACTAAATCAGCCTGTGTGTGTGCGTGAGAAAGCCTGTATATGAGTGTGTCTGTGGAGTTCCTACAGCGGAGCAGATCCGTAAGGTGATCCCAAACTCCCAGTCAGGTGCAGAGCTGAGCATAAAGGGGAATTTGTGAGTGGGAGTGGGAATGCGGGTGGGAAAGCGCAGGATCTAAATCCATAGTCGGCAGCTGTTTGTGTGTGTGTGTGTGTGTGTGTGTGTGTGTGTGTGTGTGTGTATGCATGTGTGTGTGTGTGTGTGGGTGAGTGAGAACATGGTCAAGACAGCAATGTGGTGAATGAGGGCTTGTGAAATGAGTGTGGGTGTTTGTTTCGTGCTCCGAAGATGAATTTGCACACGGATCAAAGGAAGCTGACAAAGACGCGTATTAGTGAGGGAAACCTGAAGCCGTGGCCCTGCATCTCTTATGCGCTGCACAATCCCATTAAGTCCACATTACAGACAGCCGCGGCGCTGCAGCTCACAGCAGACCTTTGGGAATGTTACAGCGCTGAGGGAGACTCTCGACGTGGTTTAAAACAGCTGCAAATATACATGATGACCTAATGTGTCTTCCATGGAGGAGAACATATATGTTATGTCTGAATGCTCCTGTGACTTTCTTCTGTGAGTTTCATGCTGTTCTCGTGTCCTTCAGGTGTGGAGCTCCGCAGAACCTCATCACAAAGTAGAGGATGTCCTTTACCCATGGAGGACTCAAGGCAAGGGAGTGGTCCGGGTGAAGAGAGACTGGATCATCCCTCCAATCAGAGTTCTGGAGAATAGCAAGCAGGTTCCTGAAGACTTGGTCCAGGTAAACATGTTAAAGTTGAGCTTTTCACAGGAGACTTTCTTCAAGGGCTAACTACTTTGTCATTTTATGATATAAATGGTTCTTAAAATATTGGTTCACAATGTGTCAAGTCTGTCTTAATTGCTTGCTCCGCTTCCTCCAGGTTATAACGGCCAGTAAAAGATACCCTCCAGATTTTGCTTTTAACATAAGTAAGAGGGAATACAATACACAGTCCTCATTCTGGGAAAAATGTATTCAGGGGGCTGTTCAGACTTATATCTTAATACAGATATGTCTCCAAATACAATGACGATTGTTGTTTGCACCATGCACATAGCCATTGAACACACTTTTCAATAAATCCTTACAATATATATATGTATATATATATATATATATATATATATATATATATATATATTATATACATATATATATATATTATATATATATATATTATACATATATATATATATTATATTATATACATATATATATATATATATATATATATATATATATATATATATATAATGCAAGTTATAATGATACAGGAAACTGAGGGAAATAAGACTTTTCCTTCTAAAGAATAAAACCTCATCATGCAAATGATGGAACTGGACCCAGTTAAACACAGCGCTGCTCCGCCATGCGCTGCTGATGGTAATTCTTCATCACAGATGATCACATACAGGAGAGGCCAGTGTGTAAAAGACATGTCAAACTTAATGTTGTGTTGAGGCTGTTGCAGGCGATCAGTAAATGTATAAATCCTACCATACAAGGAGAAATATAGTCTCTTCCACATGGTGATGAAAAGGAAGCGGAGACCAGATGTGAAAGAGCGTGAAAACGAAACGCATAAAATTGAAACTGCTATTATTGCTATTATTAGTTCAGAATATCATTTCCTGCCACAAAGTCACAGGCCTCTGTGAGTTTAAGCACACTTGTCTCAAGGTCCTTAACTGTCAGCACACTCACATCTGGCGTTACGGCACTCGGTTTACAACCCCCCAACAACCCCCCCCACACACACACACACACACACACACACACACACACACACACACCACACACACACCACACACACACCTTCTCATGAGGTTGTGATGATCACCACCTTCATCTCCCCTCTCCATCCAGATCAAATCGGACAAAATCTTTACAGGCGATGTGATCTATAAGTTGGAGGGGCCGGGCGTGGACCAGGATCCCAAGAATCTGTTTGAGATTGATGATACAACGGGAGTAATCAGGAGCAAGCGGCCGCTGGACAGAGAGAGACACAACAGCTTCACGGTGAGAGAGCATCATTCAATGTGTTTAGAGAACAATCAAACACGAGTACTTCACACAAGCCACAGTGCAATTAATAAGACCGTGCACAACGTGTTTCCAAGCTTCGGCCCATGTTTTTGTGCGGAGGCATATATCAGTGTCTCAGACACTAGTATAAACAGGCAGAGGTCAGTTGCTGAGGGCTTTATGGGCAACTTGGGAGAGACTTCAGAGTGTTTCATGCCAGATGACTGTGATGCAACCTGTTATGTTGAACCATACATCCTGCACATTTCTTTATGCTATTTCCAGCATATGTTGATGGCAGGCACCACAAATACCCACAGTCACCAGGAGAGTTGGATGTTTTCCTAAATGGGAGGCATGAGATGTGAAGTAGTTAACAGGAGGAAACAACAATCTCATGAATGCAGTTGTTATTAGCATTGACGCTGGTCTGTCTGTCTGTGTGTGTATGTGTGTGCTTGTGTGTGTGTGTGTGTAGCTGAAAGCCTTTGCGCTGTCCCCCAGTGGAGAGAGACTAGAGAACCCCACCATCATAGAGATCATGGTGCTGGACCAGAACGACAACAAACCCGCCTTCACCCAGAAGCAGTTTGCTGGCTCTGTCTCTGAGTTCTCAGTCCCAGGTACATCCAGTTATTGAACCAAGCATTACACACTTTTGGTTTTCTTATCCTCCTGAACTACGATGTTCCAAAAATGTATTCAAGTCTTTTCTTCCTGAAGTAGCTTTAAAAGTTGATAAAGTATCTAAGACTGAAGGATAACACTTTACCACACACGTTCTGTTTGTTTCAGTGAAGCATTGGAACTAGTATAAACAGTTTAAAGCTGCGATAACCAATAGGTTTGCTTTATCAATGGACAGATAATTAACACCTGATTCCTGAACTTCTGAATTTCAGATTTAGTTGAATTACTCAAATCCTAGATGGCATTTCATCAGTGGCTGCACAGTCAATACAGATTATGATTTCACTAATACAACAACAGCAGATCACAACTAACACCAAAGGATGTGACCCAAGTTCGTACATTGCTTTCACCTCGATGCACATTGTGTTTCCATGCTAAGAATAGGACGGTTTAAGACTATTCACATGTTTTGTGGAGTTTGACATCCTCTCAGTGACGTCCTGCAGCCTGAGCACACGAGTCACATATGAATCACTCAACTGATCGTTCCAGCTGACCGAAGCGTTCAATTATTTTTGACAGGCACCTCGGTGATGTCAGTGTCAGCCACCGATGCAGACGACCCAATGACAGAAAACGCTTATCTGAGCTACTCCATCATCGGCCAGGAGAGCGTTCCTGCCAACGCTGTGAACAAGACTATGTTTGGTATCAACAACGAGACGGGAGCCATCTACACGAGGGACGTGGGCCTGGACCGAGAGGTACAACTCCGGTTAAGACTCGTATTTTGTTCAGATTATTATAAACCGGTTCATTTCACTGATACTGCGCTTTATTCTAGGTGGTGACGAGTTTCAGATTAAAACTGCAGATTGCTGATATGGGAGGCATGGGACTAACAGGTGAAGGTGTGGCAATCATACACGTTACTGATATCAACAACCACGCCCCGCAGTTCAGCCCTGCCGTGGTGAGTCTCAGCCATCAATGTGTGTGAGGGATCATTTCCATTGAGCCTTCAGTTAGTTGTTGAATCTTTTCATGTGTGTGTGTGTGTGTGTGTGTGTGTGTGTGTGTGGTCCGTGTAGTACAGCATGGCAGCGGTAGAGAACAGGAAGGACTACGAGATCGGCCGAGTGAATGTGACGGACAGAGATGATCGTGGAGCAGGCAACTGGGAGGCCAGGTACTTCATTTCCAACGACCCTGAACGCAACTTTGCCATCAGTACGGATCCGGGCAGCAACGAGGGCGTTCTGACGGTGGTGAAGGTACGGTCTGCTGAGGGAACCCGCTCTTCACCTTTAGAGTTTGAGTCACACTTTTTCTCATGAATCTAAAAGGCCAACAAATGTAGGTGGATAAGATTTCTTTTAATTTCATGTCAGGTTTGTTCCTCACCCTGACCGTATGATTCCCTTTTTATATTTAATCTGTTTAATGTTTTTTTAATATATTTTTTACTGCAGACAGAAAAAGAAGTCTGACGAACTATAACGGTATGGCTAAGAAGACATTATCCAATATAAGAATTCACACACATGACACATTGTCAGGTCAAAACTTTGTCGGGGATCCAACATTTTCATGGGTAAAAACCATTCTATTCAATTCAGTTTATTTTGTACAGCCCAGAATCACAAATTACACATTTCCCTTTAAATGGCTTTACCATCTGTCCGCATACGTCATCCTGTCCCGGGGCCTCACATCGGATCAGGAAAAACTCCCCCCAAGAAAGGAAAGACAAACTTGGAGTTTCCCTCCAACAATTAACTTATTAACTTAAATTATTTATAATGTGTAGTAGTAATAATAAGTAGTAATTCAGTTACCAGCAAAGGAATACATATCTATTCGTCATCCATTAAAATCCGACTGTCGACTTATATTTGCTTGTAAATAAATGTTATATGTTTTCCTATCAGCTGACCTGCTATCACAAGAGATTAAATAATTGAAAGTGAACCGATTCAACACTGTCTCTATTTTATCTATAATTACTGTCAACATTAAAGTCTATAGTTTAAAAAGTCTTTCAAGGAACCTTTTTTTGAATTTATCAGGAATGTAACAGTAATTTAGAGAACTATAATGTGACACTCTGACTGTAGAATGTTATTGAACCCACCATGGGCAGGATGGGGACCTTTGACAATAGTCCATGGCATTACTGGTGTAACCAGGTCCTTTTGGCAAGTTTACTTGAAAGTATCCACCATTAATATGAAATGATATATACTGTTGGTGTCTTGTTCTACTCACATATGTTCTATAAACAAACCTATTGATATATAATCTGAAAATTGGTTGTTTACCTTTTCAAACTGTGCTCAGAGGCCCTCTAATACACTGGAACTAAACACCGCTCTCTAGTGGTTAATCTTAAAACTACTCAGACGTAAAGTTACTCGATAATAATAATTTTACTTTTCCTATATGCAGGTTGGTAAATAACTGAAATTCCAGCCTTTTTTCTACATAAATATTTGCTGTTTATTATTTATAATCCAACTATGGTGCAGTGCAACGTTTCCCTCCCACAAACAGCCTGCTCTGCTCTGTTTGCTCACGCAGCCTCTGGACTATGAATCCCAGAATGAGCACGTCCTGGTTCTGACGGTGGAAAATGTCAATCCCCTGAGCAACAAGGCTCCCAACCTCCCAGTAAGCAGCGCCACAGTGGTGGTGATGGTCATGAACGAGAACGAAGCTCCTCTTTTCAGGGAGGACCCCATAACGATTGTGGTCCCTGAGTCCGTGGTTCCTGGGACGTTACTGAAAAGCAATATCGCCTTTGACCCCGATCATTCTGACCTGAGGTACGACGCAGCCCCGAAGCAAGAGGAGTTGTTTTGTGCTTTTACAAACTTGACTAAACTAATTTGACAGTTAATGTGTCTGTAAATGTAACTCTGCTCTCTGTGGCAGGTATGAGATGAGCAGAGATCCCGAGAGGTGGCTGGAGATCAACAGAGACACGGGAGACATCACTGCCAAGAGAACCTTCAACATGCGATCTCCGAATGTTAGAAACAATGTCTACAACGCTGTTGTCAAGGTCACAGGTCAGTCCATCACTGCGTTCCACACATACAACATCAAAAGTCTTCATAAAAACAAAATGCACTTTCAGAAAGATAAAGGGTCAAATTCAAAAGTTTTGACGAGGCTGAATCTTAATGGCCTAACTGTGTATTTGCGTTCTCCTGCGTAGACGCCGGCGGTGTGTCGACCACCGCCAGAGTGGCCATCACTCTGAAGGAGACCAACGACTTCCCGCCCCAGCTCTTCCCTCTGAGCGGCACTGTGTGCCGGGGGGCGAGCCACAGGGGTTCTGGTCTGGTGGTGACGGCTGTGGATGAAGACCTCCCTCCGCACGCTGCACCCTTCACCTTCGACATACCTGAGGATCTGTCCATCAACTGGACCGTTAATCAAGTGAACAGTACGAGAAGAGCCCGGGGCGAGGATGGAGTGAGAGGGCTTTGCATGAGCGTCCTAACCTCACACACTCTCCTTCCCTCTTCAGATACTCACGCGGTGCTCCAGCCCCTCGTCGAGCTGCAGGCGGGGGAGTATGCGGTTACAGTGTTCGTGTCCGACTCCGGCAGCCCGCTCATGAGCACGTATGCTCAGGTCAACGTCACGGTGTGTGTCTGTGACTCTTTTGGAGATTGTAAGTCTGAGGCGGGGGCCGTCCTCGGCTCCAGTGTGGGAATCAGCTTCATCGCTCTCATCATCATCATGGCCAGCATTGCACTCCTCCTGTGTAAGTCTTGAATCGTCCAGTCTTAGGAGTCTTTTATTTTATTAGTTTTTTTTTTATTTGCACAATAAAAGAAAAACAGTACAAATGTAACATTTTTAAAAGACGCAGAAATGAGTGCAGGTGAGAAAAGAAACCCAAAGGGCTTATACAAGGTTCTCAATTAAAGTAATAAACAAGCATAAACTTAAACACAAGACACGATAAACAAATACCTTGTCCTATGGTCCTGTGGATTCAACCCATCAACATATACATCGATAATAATACATGTCATCAACAAATACAAAACACGATGTACATGATGGCTCAGTAGTCCTTTTTATTGCAAACATGACCTCAGATATAGTTGAAATAAATGACTCGTGGAGATGTGCTTTTTTGGAGTTCATTTGACAAATAATTACGAACGTTAATGCCATCTGATGCAATAATATTGCAGAACTCATTTTGGCACGTGAATACCTTGTCTAGTTCCTATTATAAACGTATAAATAACAAAAGGACATTTAAATATGACTTTGGTTTGACACATTCCACTATTTTCTGGTATTTTAGACTAAACTATAAATCTGCAGATGAATTGATAGTGAAAAGAAGCCCTATAATCATTTACACCATGATGAACAACACGTCATGGTTGTCCTCTGTTTGATCGCAGTGCTGCTCCTCCTAACTGTGGCGGTGACCACCTGTGGGAGACGCCACCATATCAAGAAAGGATCAGGTCTGCTCGTCGGGGAATCAGAAGATGACATCCGGGACAACGTCTTTAACTACGATGAGCAAGGCGGGGGCGAGGAGGACGAGGTGAGGCTGCACAGGTCACAGGTCAACAGGTCTGGACCACAGTGGTCCACTTTCTGCACGTTATCATTGTATTCGTAAAGCACATGCAGAGTCCATCTGTAGCTTCTTCCTCTCACCTCGCAGAATGGCTTTAGCATTGACCTGCTGTGGAATCCCCATGACGCTCCTTCAACGCCGGGGTCCTACTACCCTCGAGGCAAGCAGCCCCTCAGGAGGGACGCCCCGCATAACCTGCCCTCCCCCATCTACCCACGGAGGCCCCCAGCGGATCCCACCGACATCGAGGACTACATCAATGATGTGAGACGCTTCTAACAGGACCCTGTTTTTCCCTCATGTCATGACTTTATTCTAAAATATCAGACTATTATATAAAGTGTTATTGAAGGGTGTACCCATCCTTAAATTCAAAGGGCAAATAATGAATTTACTATTAAATAAAAAATCGCTAAGTAATCAACAGGTCTGATCGAAAGACAACTCTTTCACCTGCACGTGTGCATCTGTGACGACGCCTTCACCCTTTCTGCTGAAGATCATGTTATTATAATTTGTTTAATCTGTGATGATAAGAAACTGTCCTATACATTTCAACTGCGATCAGTTTAGAAAGACACTAAATGGTTATTTTTCCATCAATGTGTGCATATACTTAGAGGCGACATCACTAATTTTACTCATCAACATCTGTTTTCAAGTTTGGGGAGGACTGTGTGCTAGTAACGTGAAGTTAGAACAAACCTTTGTTCCTAGAGGAGGCTGTGTGATTCCATCAACTTAAAAAGCGTGTCGTTGGTCTTCCTTCAGGGCCTGGAGGCGGCCGACAACGACCCCAACGTGCCTCCATACGACACCGCCCTGATCTACGACTACGAGGGAGAGGGCTCCCTGACAGGCAGCCTCAGCTCCGTTGCTTCAGGCAGCTCCGACGGAGACCAGGACTACGACTACCTCAACGACTGGGGACCACGCTTTCAGAAACTGGCCAACATGTTTGACCCACGTTAAAGCGGACAGCACTCCTCACAAGAAGACCCGCATGCCTCATCGCCAGTTATGGGCACAGATCAGGCCTCAGGAGTTTTATTTTCTGCACACATTTGAAATTTTTTTTGTCCAGGACGAGATTTGAAGCGTGCGAAAGAAAAATAAATGCTCTGTGAAACCACGGGTCTTTAGTTGAATGTGCCTTCGGGTTAAATTGAGGATCATTTGGACAGAAATTAGAAAAATGGCTCGTTGCAAAGTAAAGCTTGAGTAGATACGACCCGCCACGAGGAAAAGAAGCACACCGAGTGTGTGTTGAAATGAATGTCCATGTTTGGTTATGTTTAACCTCATAGAAAAAAATCTTTATGTATTTCTTTTTTTATATACATTATTATTTTATATGGTAAATTGATTTTGTTTGTTTTTCTTTTCCTCCATTCCAGCATCTGTAAATCATTTTGGGGAAAAAATATTTCTCAACAAAACAAATTGTACCACGGAATATTCTGAAATCAAATTGATTGGAGGTGTAGACTCTGAATTGTGTTTTTTTTTGTATGAGTTTAGAGTTTACAGGTGTCTACAGAATAAATGTAAATCTTTTATTTAGTGTGTGTATTTTTACATTTTATGTTGCAGATTTATACAAAAACATTTCATCAATTTACACTGAACACATAACAACAAAGCGAAAACAGGAACGGTTTACAAATAAATAAATAAAAATAGTGAAAATATTACATTGGTTGTTGTAGAGGCCCTAACATTTTTCCATTGTAAGTAGTGAAGCTACTAGGGGGCGAACGGGGGACATGTTCAGCTCGTGTTCTGCCACAAACAATGTCAACTATGTTCTCATTAGCAGGCGCTTAACTAAATGCCTTTTAAAGGTACTGTGCCACCCTGTGTTCAAATGTAGGAAGTGCACTTCCCAATTCCAGTGTTTCCTTCAAAGATATAAGAAAGCATAAAAACTAAATGTTTGCTCCAAACAGTGTCACTGTCCCCTCACAGCGAGGTCCCGGTCCGGCCAGTCCTTCTGTGTGGAGTGTGCATGTTCTCCCTATGTCAGCTTCCCACAGTCCAAAGACTGTGGGAGTAAATTGGACTCTAAATTGCCGGAGGTGATGAGCGTGAATGGTCGTGAGTCTTTCTATGTCAGCCCTGTGATAAACTGTGATAACAACCGGTCCAGAGTGAACCTCGGCCTGGCCCGATGTCAGCTGAGATCAGCTCCAGCGCCCCACGATAAGCGGTTTGGATGATGGAATGGAATATCAAACATAACCCCAAACAGATGGAGCCGTTGCAGCGTTTCCAGCGGTGTCGACTCGAGAGATTGGGAAGAGTTGAATGGAGAGAAGTACGGAAATATCCTCAATGAAAACGTGCTGGGCTGAGATTTACCTTCCAACAGGACCATGGCCCTAAACACATCTGGCAGACCGGGGAGGCCTCGCCCAACGGTCCCCACCCAATCTGATGGAGCTTGATAGGATCTGCAGGTCTACGTGTGGAAAGCTTGTCTCGTCATACCAAAGAAGACTCAAGGCCCAAAGGAATACTGAACACTATATCAATGTGATATTTCAGTGTGTATCTCAAATCAATTTGAAAAATCAATCTAAAATCCTGTTTCTGCTTTCTCAATGAGGTGGCATTGAGTGTGGTTTGGGGCACGTTTTGAAAGGTGTTGGTGGATTAATGTACTCTGCTGCCACGAAAACTAAATGCAACATTAAGAGAAACACATATTTAAAAACTTTATTTAAACTTAAATATTTAGCAACACCATCCATTGAGACTTGCTAGTCACTTGTGGCAATAAAACAAATATACAGACCAAAAGACTTCAAGAAAACGGTACTTCAATCTATCAACTTAATCTGTATGTCCCGTAGTCAGAGGATGACCACAGTGTGGGGAGTAATACCTGCAGCCTAAAATCAACATGACGACAAGGCAGACCTGCACGTGTTCATGTACCCTCAATGGATGCTCTTATATTTGGTGCAACTTTTTAGTATAGAATGACGTGACTTATTATAAGTGGCTAGCAGTTGCTCTGCTACGTCATTGACAAATACAACGAAATTTGAAAAAAGTAGTACTCCAATCCAAACCTGTATGTGCTGCAGTGAGGTTTGCATAAAAATGATCGCACGTCATTAGTGCACAGAGCATGTTGACAGCATACAGTAAATAGAGACATTCCTTTTGAACAGAGCTGTTTCTAATGTGTCTAATGTGCACAATAGCACAGCGGTGCAGCAAACACACTAATGATGCGATTTCTCTCAGAGAAGTCATTTTCAAAGTTGCATTGGGTTGTTTAGGCCCGTTTCAGGTTATCTAAACGAGTCATCCAACTGGTCAAACAAGTGTGTTTGCACACAACATCCCCACTAAAACGTTGCCGATTTCACTTCCAGGCCTATAAAGCGAAGAATCAAAGCACGCTTGTATTAAATGCACCAAGCCCCAGATGACCTCCTCAAAATACAGCAGTCAGAGAACGATCTTGAGACGATCATTTAAAGATCACACCAGCTGTGGATCCCCGTCCTCTTCTCCGTGTTTTCGGGGAGGCGGTTGAGGCTTGTCTTCTCCTGTGTCTTGCTTGTCCCTCTCGGCCTCCAGCCAGCTCTGTGGGAGGATCAACTTCTTGGGCCCGTAGAGGGGGGGGCCCAGCAAGGCTTCGATGTCATCGTAGTTCACCACCTCTCGCTCCAACAGCGCGTTGGCCATCTGGAAAGACGGGCCGCCGATAAGTTGAGATTTATTACAACTGATCACAAAGCGGTTGCACAGAAGTGCTCAATGATGAAATTAGCCATGTTCTAAATACACAACAAGTTTGATCAAAGAAGGGTGCAATTGACCTGAATCAGCTTGTCTCGGTTGTCCAGCAGCAGCTTCTCAGTGTGCCTGTAAGCACGCGCTATCAACAGCTTGGCCTCCTGAAAGGGCAACAGGTGAGGTCAGATCTATATTTAACTAGAATGGGCACTCGGTAGATACCTTCGCATATCACAAGATTGAATTATGAACAATTTGGCACTAGTTTCACGCAAATCGGATGCCAATTAACCGAGATATCGCAAATTTAAGTTTTTCACCTTTTCGTGACCTTGACCTTTGACCCAATCACTCCCAAAACCTATCGATTGTTCCTTGGGTCATGACCAATCATCCCACCAAGTTTCATAAGAATCAGCTCAGTTGTGTCTGATTTAGACGAATAACGGACAAACATATTCACAAATAAATACACGCCGGCCAAAACATTACCTTCTGCATTTTCAATGCGAAGGTAATTATGACGTGAAACAACATTCCCTGTGTCGGAGGGAAGGTGAACAGGGAGACTTCAAGGTGATGACACAAAACTCATTGTGTCAACATGCGGGATAACAGAGAACAAAACAAATAATCCAATATTAGAACCCACGTGGTCCATCTGCTGCTGCAGGCCCTGGCTGAAGGGGCGGCGTCCGACGCCACCGCTCGGCTCCGCGTCTGGGAATGAGACTTGGCCGACGCTGTCACACATGCCGTACTGCTTCACCATGGAGTAGGCCACTCGCGTCACCTTACGCAAGTCATCCTGAGCTCCTGGGGACACAGGGCGAGGAGACTTCAAGCACGGTTTTTAACTGGATGCCAAGTTATGGGACACAGGATAGGAGAGGATTTGGACGTTCAGCAGTAGATACATGTTTGACTTAGTTGAACACATACTGTGTGTATCAGGGTACTGCACGGAAAACAACACACATTGTAGCAGTTTCCTTTATATAGCTTCACTTCAGGAATAATAAAAAAAAAAAAAAAAAAATGTTTAAGATTAACCCTCCTGTTACCTTCAAATGTACTAACATCTTTATACCTTTTTTGACCACAGCAATTAAAACCTCCAGAAAATGATTAGAATTAATATTGTTTCCCAGGTTTAAGTGTCAGGTATTTTATGTGTGTTTGTTTACGACCTAAATAGCTCTTTAAATAAATAAAAAGGTTGATATTTCTTATATGTTTTACACAGTGAAAAACAGCCTGGGGTCAAATTGTACAGGACATTGAAAACATATCATGTGAATTTTATGTTTTCCCCAATAAATTAGGAAAAGTCGTGACATATGAAGCAAAGAAAATGATGTGATTAAAGCAGATACACAGTGAATGGAGCGTACCTGTCGTAACCTTGTTAAAGGTGATGGCCTCCGCAGCTCTTCCTCCCAGGGCCATGCACATCCGCTCAAACAGCTGCTCCTTGGTGAACAGAAACTGGTTGCGAGGTAAGATCTGGGTGAATCCCAGAGAGGCATTGGTGCGCGGGGCAATGGACACCTGAAAGACACACCACACAACTGAAGATTTCAACTAACGTCCTGCCGCGCCTTTACAAATGACCACAACCACTGGACTCAGCTGCGACCTTCAAGACGGCCTCTGTGTGCTCCAGAAGCCATCCCACCAAGACATGTCCGGACTCATGGAAGGCGACCACCCTCTGCTCCTCTTTGGACAGGATCTTACTCTTCTTCACGCTCCCTGCACACACATCAGATTACCTGTCAGATTACGCCAGAGTGGCATATTTTCCCACAATACAGCATGTATGCGTACATATACATGGGCAATAAAGCGGATTCAGATTTGCGCCGCTGTACCTGCTAATAGTCGCTCCACTGCATACTCAAAGTCAGAGGTGTCGATGGACTTCTGCCCTTCCCTGGCAGCGTGCAGGGCGGCTTCGTTACAAATGTTTGCTATATCTGCACCTGCAGGGACAAAGTGATGCGGAAACAGAGGTGTCATGATCGGCATATGGAAGCGACACATCAGTACACGTCGACAGGTTGTGTTGGGACTTCGTAATGTTTCATGTCCGTTGATTGAGAGCTTTTGTGTATTCATAGAAGCAGGCCGTCATTTGGTTATGGCTACAGTTGTTGTTCAAAGGTTTACATGGAGGACAAAACAGTAAATATGAATATATATATATATGTTAAAATATACCACTGAAGCCCGGAGAGAGCTCAGCCAGACGCTGAGAGTAGAAATTAGCTGGTTGCGTCAGCTTCAAGATCTTCAGATGATGCTCAAAGATCTCCTTCCTCTCCTAAGAGACAGCAATACAAATACAAAAAATATATTTAACTCGACCTCCCACACAATTAGACATTTGTTTTGCTTCATAATGTTTAAAACAGCTCAATAGGATACCAATATTTTGGAAACGTGGCGCTCTGAAAAATGAAATGTATATTTTCAAAACAGCAAAAAAAAAAAAAGGCTTGAATGCTCAAGTCTACCGGCAGAGTGGGCAGGTCTATGAAGATGTGCCGGTCCAGTCTGCCTGGTCTCACGAGAGCGTTGTCCAGGATATCTGCTCGGTTGGTGGAAGCGAGGACGATGACGTGGTCCGTCGTTCCCATTCCTGCAAGACACGGAGCAAATGTTTCACCATTCAGTGGGAAAGGTCCGCCTCCGATGACGGCAAAGCGCTGTGCGATGCCACGCGTCACTCACCATCCATCTCCACCAGCAGCTGGTTGAGGGTCTGCTCCTCTTCAGTGTTGGAGAAGCCCGACATGTTGGTGGAGCGCTTCTTCCCCACAGCGTCGATCTCATCGATGTAGACAATGCAGGGTGCTCTGCTGCGAGCCTCCTTGAACAGACTCCTTACCCGAGCAGCGCCCAGGCCTACACGCCAACGCAACACAACGCACGTCACGCGAGGAGTACAATACCAGAAGGCCGCCAGGTAAAGGCGGAGCAATGACGACTGGAATCAAATCACTTTTCTTTTTTTTTATCAATAATTTGATCTCTCCAGTCTGGTCTGGTGTGACAGATTATTTTAAACGATAATTACACAAAATAAATTGGAGAAAGAAAGGCTAATAATGTGTAAATAATGACAACAAAAGTCTGATTTCTTCACTTAAGCCCTGGAGCACAGGCAAAGACATGTAATCTATATCACAATGTTATCATTAACAACCTAATCTACTCTTGTATCCAATACCAGCATAATTCTGACGCAAGTATAATAATTGCTGCTGCTGTGTGTACATACCGCCAATGACCTCCACAAACTCGGAGCCGGCCATTGCCAGAAAGGGCACTTGGGCCTCAGTGGCCACAGCCTTAGCCAGCAGCGTCTTCCCACAGCCTGGAGGCCCGAGCAGCAATGAACCCTTGGGGACCTTGGCTCCCAGCTGCAGGTACCGTTCTGGATTCTGACATTATATAACATCGATGAGAGAGACATCGGGGATTACTCAGGTTTTTCTCATGCAAGATCTGGTGGGAACAAAGATATCGTTATCGATATTCCTACCTTGAGGTAGTCCACAAATTCCTTTATTTCCATCTTCGCCTCGTGTAGGCCCGCCACATCTTTGAAACTTACACCTTTACCGGACTTACCGTCCACAATGGTGAACTTGGCCATCTTCAGCTGGTTCTGTTAAATGCATTGTAATACGCAATTAATACACAAATTATATCAGCGAAGCGTAAACAAAAAGAACTACTGGTGCACGGGCCAAATTTCAACTGCGGTTTCACTCACAAAAGCACTAAAGCCACCTTCTTTGCCCCCCAGGCCTGCTAGTCGGAAGATGTACCAGAGAATAGCCACGCCAATAGCAGCCATCCCCAGAGCGTAGACCGCACTGCGAAGAGAACCGATGAAAAACAGTGGCAGACGCAAGCTTTTACAGAGTCTGGACATCACATTCCTTCATATTGCTCATTGAACCCCATAAAGGTATTTATTTTAAAGTGTGTGCTGAAAAAGGTCACGTTCTTACTTCCCAAAAAATCCAGTGCGTTTGTAGGACACCTGGATCCGGTCCTTCGCGTCGATAAGCAGCTCTTCTTCAGCGGCTCTCAGCTTCTCTTCGAATTTGTCAATGTTGGCAACCTGCATTCTGTACATGAGCGCCAGCCTCTGCAGAGCAGGAAACGTGGCGGGAAAGGAGCGAGTTAGTGCGCACGGCGGCTGGAACACTTCTGATGCTCATTTAGCATTTAATAAATCACGCTCAACATACAGGCCTCCCGAAGATGACCGCTCCAGGATGAAGGTAGATTTCGACAATGTCACTCTCAGGAACGACCTGTATGCGGGACACCTCTCCCTTGGCCAGCATCTCGTTGACAAAGTCGTTCCAGGAGATGTTGCCGCCGCTGGTATTGATGGAGTTCAGCAGGCTCATGATGAGCGCGATGATGAAGAGGGTCCGCAGGCGCTCCCGGTACATCTGGTCATCCTGCTCTCGACGTTTCTTCTCCTCTGAAAGGCGAGGCAGATTGTGAAGGAGGAGAATACAAAGAATGAGAAAGAGAAATTAAGATCACAGCCATATTGTCATTTAAAGCCCCACTATGTAACTGTTTCACCTTAAAATAACAGCTTGAAAAAAATTGTGCCGCTACAATGGCTTTTAATATGTTGATTTGTGCCTCCGCCACTGCCATCGGGGGTCTGGGGGCTGAAAACTGCTGAATGTAAGATGTTGGTAACGACCCGGTACTTCCGGTTGAGGAACAGGAAGTACTTAAACTTGCTGTCTGGCAGTGATTACCAACGTCATATAGTGCCAGTACACGCTCGCAGGTGACTTTTTATTTGCTCCGCAGCTCGCTGCAGCTGCCTAGAAGCACTGCCTGTAGCGCGCATTGATCAGCTGTTCGATCAGCTGTGAGGGAGAGCCAGACGTTAAATACCTGAAGGGGGCGCTACAGGGGAAAAGTTACATAGTGTCGCTTTAACAGTTGAGCTATTTATCACTTACCTTCATTTTCCTCTGGAATTTTCCCCTTTGGTCCACTACTTTTATCTTTCTCTTGTTTGGATTGAGATGTACTGAAGAAGTGTATTGATCCTAATAATCAGAAATAGTCATATGTTAGTAAAATAAGAGATGTTTAAGTAAAGCTACTAGGGATGATACAACTATGTGTTTACCTAATAAATTCACCAAACCAACAGGGTTTCTCAGCAGGTTGTTTCTGATTAACTCTTTGCTCATTCCCACCATGCCAGGACCCAAGGGTCTGTGGAGGAGACTCTAAAAAAGGAACGTTAGGATATCGTAATTTCTTTTGGGTAATACAAAATATCAGAGAGTATTTGTCAGAGTGGAAGTAATAACAGTTGCTGAAGATAAACCAAGTAGAAGCAGTAAAGCATGATGTAATTTCAAATGAAAAGGACTTTGACAGTAGAAGAACTGTTGAATCACACTTACTAAAAACGAAAATCTGAGACATTAAATATATCATAAAGTACCTCACAATGAATTTTGAATGGACTGTTAAACGTTTTATAATTGCCGCCAATGATTGTCACCTCTAAAAAAAAGTCACCTGATGACACTGTTGATGATCTAATTTGAAGTACATGGAGCTGATAGTGACTGACTCCGCTTGTACACACACAAGTAGAGTCAGTCTCTCTCTCTAACAAATATATATATATATATATATATATATATATATATATATATATATATATATATATATATATATATATATATATATATATATATATATATATGTGACTGACGGAAATCACTGAGATGTCTACTTCAATTCCAGAAAGCGGATCTCCTGCGTGTCCCTCATAGTGTATAGTCCCAGGTGAGAGGCCACCGCTAAACGGATCCCACTTACACGACGGCGCGTTTCCACTTACCTCCATGAGTGCCTGTGGCGGACCTGTGAGTGGCCGCTCTGGTTTGGAGCAGAGCATCTTTCGGACATGATCATGTCTGAACAGCGCGTGTTTTGTTGATACGCGAGAGTTTTGTCTCGACAGAGTCCACAATAAACCCGCACTGTATTTCCTACACAGTCCAGTACGATGCTGCAGCAACAACGCCGACATGGCGTCTGTTTTTGCAAAAAGCGGTGGCGTTATATTACCTGGACCTCTGCAATGCCATATCTGTCAGTGTTTACCCCCCGAAGCCGCTGAGAGCTAGCTAGCTTCCTCTGTTATTCAACTGTGTAAAGATGTCAGCTCGAGATCACGGGCCCCCTCCACGCAGAAAGAAGGTGGACACAAACGAGATTGTATCTGTATTGTCTAATGATCAAAGTTGCGATAGACTATGTTTCAACGGTGCAGAATATTGAACAGTGTCGTTATACACATCTTGCTGGTTTTGGAAACGTCTTTGCCTCGAACTTTGAACTACAACCTTCTAGTTATTCTTCAAGGACCTACTCACTGCGCGGACATTTGCGCAGGTATTATGCAATCAATGTCGGCGCTGCAATCTCTAGTCTCGCATTACAGTTCGTGCAGTTAACAGTAAATACATTGTCTTGCCTCTAAAAGGTGCCCACTTTTTTCAAGATAACGGTAGCGCTGCAATGAAGTTAACTTTGCTCCACACCATGTGGCGCAAACTCACTGCGCACTGATATTGGTTCAGTTCATAGTTGCGCTTTATACTCAGCCACTTTGAGCCCAGGGGTTGTCTTGTGCTTATTTTTGTTTGATAACCTGTCAAAATAATAGCTCTAGAGTTTTAAAAACAATATTTTTGCAGCTCTGCAAAACTGATCAATCCAGCATATATTTGACGAAACATCAGTAAAGTATTAAGTAGTGAAATATTTTTACATTACATTGACACCCCAGTAATCCAGCAGAGTGCGCCAGTAGTTCATTGAGTAGTCCCAGGTCCAGTTAAATTGAGTAACACATTAATAATTATGAACCCTTTTGTTGACAGCTCTAAGTTCCAACTTGTACACACCCATCGCATGTATTGAGAACTTCGGGCGATGTGTCATACAGGACTAACAGTGCTGTTTTTTGTTGCAAAAAATCACTACGAAGGTCATTTTAATGTTGACTTCCTAAATACTCCAGTCAGTGAAAGGGTGTACGTGTCTTTCCTAATTGGTACAGATTGCTACCTTCAGCTCCTTTAGCAGTGTTGTAAAGTGTAAAATATCAAGGCAGTCGTAGGAAGCGACGTATACGGGTCAGTTTGAGTGACATGTATCTTAAACCAATATGAGCATATATATTTTCTTTGAGCCAATGGGAGCCTTCGTTTTATCTGATTGCGTATCATCTCGGCCATGGGTGCGTCACATTTGCTCACCAGCACACTCCGCTTTCATGCCAACTATGTTTTATTTTCAGCCATAACCTGCGTATGAGGTTTGACCATAGACCGTAAATAAGCTAGGTCTAACCTAAAACATCGAGAAGAAATCATAGAGAAAATCAGTATGATACATATATGCGAGTATACATTGATGAGGAGTGAGATAACCATTACCGACCTATGTTGATGCCTGAGTACTAAATACGAAAACGAGTGCACCCAGTGCCTGTACTCCATTTCCTTTTCTTGCTCTCCAACTATATAATGGAGTGTGGCACCTTGGGTATGAAACTGTGAACCGGGTTCAGCCATGTTGGAGCCATGCTCGTATGTGTTCTGAAGCGCTAGCAGGGTGCTGAGTGGATCCAAAATGGCGTCTGTTTCATGTTGTGGAAAAAACAGTAGCCGCCCACAGCTCCCTGGCCAATCAGAACGCTCGTTTCATCAGCGAACCGTTTCCGTCCCCAGCGTCCACACACTGAACTCAAAGGCCGCTCGAAAACCGCTCGAATGTGTTGTAGTAGAGGATTAAACCGTGACTATTATATGATCTTTTGATGGTTTACGTTAACCCAAGCAAGCCTACCGTTTCACAAATGGAGTGTTAAAGGTTCGTAGTTTGCGGTGACGGTGAAATAGCAACGCTGTGAAAGACTTTCCCTGGATATTTTAGTCTTTTTTCCCGTTGGACTTGTGTTTGTTGGTCTACATGGTTTTAACAAGCTCGCGCTAGCTTCGATTCTGGTGAGCTGCTTTTCGAGCTGCGATGGTCGTCGCTACTATATGCGGATGTCTCCGGGCCAGTCTGTACTAAACCAACGGCAACAAATGGGATCATCAAGCATCGGCCGAAAACATCGCGGCGTTGACTAACTAATACCGATTAAGAATTTGAATTTGTGGACATTCAGACGCAGGTAAGTCGCATTTTGATCTGGTCCTACGCAGCTAACGCGGCAACAACAACACAACCGACTCGCTGCCCCGTGGTTAACTCGGGTTGATTTGTGTTGTGACAAAGGTCAACTTGCAATATCTTACTTAGGACTTAAAAGCATGTGGCGTGTGCTTCGTGCTGTCATTTAATTGTTTTTCTTCTTCTTTACTCTAAATATACAACATATTTTGTAGTGCTTTGCTCTGGTTCTTGAATGTAGCCTTTCTTTGGTTATGCATATTGTTAGCTGTGTTAAAAACTATTTGATTAATGATATGATAAATAAAGGATAATAATATCGTATATTGCAGACTGAGCTAACGTATGCTCTTGTTTTTCAATACGTAATATTCAGAAAATAAATAATTCAGTAAAATAATGGCTACGTGTGATGGAATTGGCATATGTGTGGTATTGTAAAATTCAATTGAAATGTTTCGAGTAGGTAGCTAGTTCTGCATATATTAATATCGTTGATGCACACCTGCCTAAATGCATACTAATAAACCAACAGATCAGGCTTGTTTTGGAAGAGGGAATTTAACATTGCTTGCACTATTCATCCATAGTATAAGTTTAGGCTTAAATGTGTTGTATGTTCTAACGATTACCACATTTAGGCCCTTTTATTATCCAAGACAACAGTTATAATTTAATTTCTCAAGGAAGTGCCATAATGACATCTGCATGTTTACCTATTGTTACTTGTCACAATGGTAGTAGTTATTTGTCAGTTGGGCTAAAGACATCCTAGTCTTCTTGCTTTTCCAGTTAAGTGTGAACCCACAGCTTCATACATTCTAGTCAAAAAGCACGATGTCCTGTTCATCTGATGGTCTGTTTCAGCACTGAAGCAAAATGGATGGTTCAAGTATTTCTGTAAGGAAAGCAATTAATTGGGTTTGTCAGAACTACAACCCATGAAAAACATGTGTGTGTTTTGTAAGGCTATATAAAGTGCAGTGTTTTGAAATTCCCAAAGGCTATTTGGTTTTATCAGGAAGTGTCAATAGTTAGTAGACTAACATTGGGTTGTTTAGATGAATAACTGTCACAATTACCCAAGTTTTCACAGTGGAGTGCCTGTGTTGTCTTTCTTGTAAAGGAGGGGCACAACATGTTGGGATTTGAGATGAGGTGTAGAGGAAATGTAATCTGGAGGAGAAGCCCTCTACTTTGGTGCAGTACCAATGCTGAGGAAAACACTGCAGTGCCGCTGGTGGTGTTTTCCACCAAGATGAAGATACTGAGTGTTTTAGCTTGTTGGGGCGTTCATGTTGACTACACTGCAGAGGCAGTGATGCATAGCTCTGTCTCCCTTGAGCTTGCGTAGGTCCTGTTTGTATCTGCTATAGTTAATACCTCAAATGGTAAGATATGCCTTATTCTGTTACAGTGACTAGGGACATGCACTGTTTTAAAAGTCCAAGAAAGGTGTTTTTGAGGAATTCTTTACAAAATGTGATTTCAAATACATTAACGGATATCCTTCTAAGTGTCACACACACACACAACACGCAATTGCAACCACATTAAAACCGAAGTTGTTCTCTAACACTTGAGGTCTAATCCTATTGCTATCAGTGCGTTTACATGATGGTATAATTAAAATTTTTCTTTAGTTGGACTATGCTATCTCTTGGGGAATCTGCTATTATCCCAATATACATGGCAGAGAGTAATTCGAATCATTGGCTGAAAACATGTCACCTCCGATTCGACAGGTGGCGCTGTTTTCACTACAACTCCTGTTGTTTAGCACATTTCCTTTTTTCGATTGGCTGATAACCGCCACGTCACAGCACAACTCCAGGAAGCTTTTTTTTCCCCAACGGGTAGAGCGGCGGGTCCAGCTCATGTTGTCGCTGCGGCACATTAAAACATGAAATAGCCGAGAGTTGTTTTCAGCGTGAAAAAATACGATGTGTGGCGGGAGTGCGGGAGTTAAGACCGAACTGTGTGACACTTGAGAGCCCTGCAACTCGTTGCGATACTCATTGCGCTTGCGTGCGCATGGGCAAAGACGCAAAGTTGGGTTCCTAGTCTAATTCACAGCTACATGCCGCGATGGTCGGATTATCAACCGCATCCGATCGAGTAATCCAGGGGTGTCAATCGGACCGTAGTTGGACCGTAGTTGAAACGCACATAGTCGAACAAAGGTGTTTACATGAAACGGATAATTCGATTTCAGTCCGACTAAGCCAGTTATTCGAATGCATGTAAACACGGTCACTGGGTCTGTCAGTCAATTTGATAGTTGTTGATTTGTGTTCTTTGACATTGGGGCCGGCTGTAGCTCGGTGGTCTTCCTGCAACCGAAAGTCGGTTCAATCCCCGGTACCCCCATTAGTTTAATGTCGAAGTGTCCATGAGCAAGTCACTGAACCCCCAGTTGCTCCCTGGGCACTTCACTGCAGCCCACTGCTCCTTAATAACTAAGGAAGGGTTTAATGCAGATACAACATTTCATATATGTATATAACTATGTGTAATATGACAAAAGTATATCTTTCTTTCTAAATACTGCCCACACATTTTGTTTGTGCTAAATTCTATTTGGATTATTAATTAATCTCAATCTCAGACATTTGGGCCCACGGTGGTGTGTTTTCGTCTAAATCTGAAATGATTAAAAGACACCCTGATGTTTACAGTTAATGCACAGTATGTATTCTATCCAATAATAATGTATTAACAGTAGTCTTATTGAGATATTTTTGAGTTGCACATCAAAATAGCTAAACGTGTAGATAATCGCTAAACTACCTGGAGCTCCTGAACCGTGGGTCCCATCAGGTTTCCATTAGCGATGCCTGGATTTTGCCCCCGTTCTACAAGTACTACCAGATAATTAAACTATGCCCTCTGCTTGCAACAGGAAATGGAGTTCTGCTGGGGTCAGAAAGATCACGCGCTGTGATTGTATCTCGAGGTCACACGTTGTGTGCAATAGAAAGGCTCACAGCGTTTCTACGTTGCTGCTCCTCTGCGGGCTCACAGCGTCTCGCTACTCTCTCGACTCCGTTGACGGTCGTTTCAACCGGATGCAGGAGATCTGCCGGCCCGGTTGTCGACCTCTGGGCTTCCAGCCCGTTGTGATGGTGCTGTGAACAAAGTGTTGTAGCGTTGTGGTAAACATGCCTGATTGCCTATGCCATAGTAGTCGAATACATAAACTGTCGTAAAAGCCGAGTAGAAGATGATCACACAACTAGGCCATGGCATTATGGCAAAAACCCAACGACGATAAGGAGAACAAGACGTTCTTGCTGTGTTCGGGTGGCTCGACCGTAACGGTTGAATAACATTGTGCTCAAGTGTTAATTTGTGACAAATTAAGGAATTAATGGCATTAAAACCTAAGAAACATATCATCAGGGATCAAAGGGTAGATGGCTAGAATTCTGATGCGGAGAGTTGCACAGTAGTTTTTCAAAATAATAACTTCATCAGCCGGGTTTATTATATCTTCTTAAATGAACCGTCAAACTACAAAATGACTTGTAGGTTGTTTGTCTGCCTTTTGTAATTCCCTTAATCACTTTAAATGTATCACAGTTGTCACCGTCTGTTTTATTTTGTCTTTAGTGAAACTAAATGTCTGTTTACCGAACCCTTGATGTGTTTTTGGTAACATTTTTCGTTGCAAGTTACAGTTGACCAGAAAACCAATCTGTAATTCTTGGCAACTAAAAGCTCGTTGTTGGCAGCCAGCCTGGCAATTAGGAAGAGGTACCATTATTTTATTGAAATGGATACTGATGCTGATTATTGGTACCGATGCTACTGCTGTGATGCTGAGAGGTTCAATGGAGCGATTCGTCGAGACAAACCGGTTGTTATTTGACTTGGTCCCTGTGTGGAATGTTTACAACTTTATTGAAGCACTTTAATAGTTTAATGTTTTTCATTACATATTTAACATTGTCCAAATTGTGTCCATCCACCACATCATTTGATCTTTCTACTAACAAAATGCGTTTGATTCTTTAAACACAGAATTCTTTCAAAAAAATTGGCTCTAAAGTTTGCGGCCTGTCAAGTAACGTTATCGAGAGTTTTGGTACAAGAGATTTAGAGACACTCAAACGTAGTTCATATTTCAGTCGTTTGTTATTGCTTTTCGTTTTAAGTAAGTAAGAATATGTGTTTGCTGAAGATGTTTAGTTTCAGAGTTAATACAATTATTCTGCGGATATCAGTTTCAGAACACTGTCTGACGAGACATGACATGGCATTTATTATTTTTTTCCTGAAAGTGTATGACACTTGTGGTTAATCAGTAATTGAAATGTAATTAATGTTAAAACCTTAAATTGTCAGTCGTTCTCCTGTCATCTACCAAACATATCGGAGATCCTTTCATTGATGAGCACATCATTTGGCAACAAGAGTGATTCTACTCGCTTGTAATACTTGTTTAAGTTTCTTTACATATTTCTCAAATGTGTTTCCAAATGAGTCGTCTTGTTGTTTGTTTCTTCCAAAAAAACAGCTACTTTGTGTTGGTGCAAAGCTTTGCAGTGTAGTTCCTTTCCACTGTACACTAATTGCACTGTGGCTGTATTGCATAACTTCCTGCAAACTTCACAAAACAGTTTGGGCAAAACTGCATCAGTAGAACAGTCTGCTCTGAACTCGCTCCGCTGGAAACGCAAAACCGCTGCAGCATCGCAAAAATAATGCAGAGGAAACACTTGTCTACAAATAGATTTTACGTTGGCACCGTGTCTCCTTCTGTCCATAAGATTTCTCCATCCGCGTCTGTTTTTATACGTTACATTACCAGGCATATGATTTGAAGTATGCTTTTGTTCTTGTTGCAGTCTCTAAGTGGAAGCTGAAACACTCAGTTTGGTTTTTCCATGAGTAAGGGGAAACATTTGGTGGCACTTTTATTCTGGATTTATTAAATGACAAAAAGATGCCTAGGTGGCTGACATAGTTTGTATTACAAGGAGTAATTTCTTCCCCTGAATATTGCTGAGAAACCTTCTTCTGGAGGGCCATGAAGCCTTTCGCTGTAACTCCAGCAGCCGCTCTGCCTGCCCTCTGTCCATAGAGGCGCTCCCCTCCCCCGTTTGTGCTGAGTGTGGTCCTTTTTTAGGTAAACAAGCATGGCTACTCCTGATTCTTGCCTCTTTGTCTGTCGCTGCCTTTCTCTCTCTCTCTGTCTCTGTTTCTCTATCTCTCTCTCTCCGTTCTTAGTTATGTACATCTTCTAAAGCTGCTGTTCTACCAGCACAATCTCTGCGGATCCTCAGATGGCATCTGAAGCCCTTTGAAATGCAGCCTCGTCCTTTGCCCCCTCCCCTATCCTCGGAGCAAATTGGAACAAAATGGCGGGCCCAAATCCTGCTGTTTCCCTCAGGGACGCCAGAGCTTCATTTTGGGGTTTAGGAGGTCCTGGTGGTTGATGGCGTCTTTAACTCGCATTAGGTTGCACTTACTTCTGAGCCTTCCACCGCTCTCGATAATATGTTCTCTTCTCTGAGTCTCCAGCACATGAAAGGGGAATGGTCTCTGTTCGGGCGTTCTGCTGCTCCTCCATGAATGTGCTTTTCATCAGCCAGGCTTTAATCTCTATGATCGACGATTGGAGAAAGTAATATTATGTGCTTTTGTTTTTAAGTGAAACTCATTTATGCCCGTATTCACATTTTTAGGTATGCAGAACTCTGAACAGATGTACGCTCCAAAAGTTTGATTTGTTTTTAAATGATCTACAATATGAGCCGACCAGCAGTTAAGCTAGTTTGCCATATTGATTTAAAGTTTTTCGAAATATAATATTTATTTTCTTTTGCAAGGTCAGTTAACCTGTGTTTACTTAATGATTTTAAAGAAAACCACTAATAAACTGTGTTTGGGAGGACGTTTGGTTTGTACAGCTTTGCAATCGGACCACATATCTCTGTTGGGCTTACGGTTTCTATGTTATTCTGCTTTTAATTTCACTTTGAACTAAAGCAAATAGGTTTGGGTCATAAATCGATATTTTAATATGATACTTGATACCGTTTTATGTTGTGGACAGTAGTTCTCTTTGTCTGTTTTTAAAGGCTGCATTAGTGAAGTGATGCAATTCTCTGGACCTACCGCGCTATTCTAACTCTTCATGTGTGCCTTTACCGACTCGATCATTATATCCCCATTACTGATTATTTATAAAAGATAATAATTTGTTGTCGCACACTGTGATCTTGACGGCGAATTTATCATCCAATTTGATGTTGTTCTCTTGTACAATGTTTGTGGTTTTAATAGTTCACATACATCAACGATTCATCATAATGATAATAGATGCACGTAATGATCAGTGAAAAGTCTTTGTTATAAAAAGCAACATTGCATTTGTGTATCCTCTTCTTAAAGAACCCGAGTAGGTTCCGCTATTGGGCAAAGAAATCTGGACAGGCGGCATCTTTTGGTTTTGGTTTTTTGGATGTTGCAAATCTGGAAATAACAGTTGGTGTTTTGATTGAATGTGCCGCCTAGCAGGGGGCTGCATGGTGGACGTATTATCCGTACATGGCATTGAAAATATTTTGAGGTTAGTTGGTCAGGTCTGGGAGCTGATGGCAGAGACGCTCTGTGTGATGAGTCCCTCCAGGCTCGGCTGTTCTGGTCTGTTCAGTCTGCTGCTGAATCCCAGGGAAAATGCTTTCTTGGATTCACTTAGCATTTCTGTTTTTCCTCCTCGGGCTTTTTACATTTTCTTTTTAAAGGGTTTTCTGTTCCAATCCAAACCTACGGTGGCCGACACGTTTTTTTAAAACCTCATAATAAGCAGTGTCATAAAACAGAACATAGTGCACAAATCACAGCGATATGTCTGAGGGTCGATGTGAGTTTGATCTTTTCTGATGCTATTTTTCGGTTAGATCATCGCTTATTGAACCTGTTTTTTTTATCGTTAAACCCAAAATTGTCCTTTTTCTTGTATAGCATTATTGTTCAACAGTTTTGATCACACAGTATTGCTGTTACAGAACTGAGACAATATTGTTTTTCTTGAGCAGTCAAGTTATCCTGTCCGATTTTTGTTTTTCTCCCCCGTTGCAGTTTCAGCTCCCTTTTTTTCGAACATAGCATTTTGACAGCAGAATTGTTTCAACGTCATGGTAAATGCAATATATGCAAACGCAGTTTTGTGTTTTGTGTTCCCTATCGAGATGGAACGGCACCCTGTTTCCTGGCCATTACCAACCTTTGTCTCCCTGAGGTAAATAAAATATGTCTGGGACTTATTGGCACTTTGAGAAACGGCTTCATGCCGGACTACTGTTGTGCTCGGAGGCAAACAACTTCAGCACTTTAAGCCCTGCTTCGCCCGGCCGTCCTCTTCATGTCGGGCGTACACTCTAAAGACGACCGGGGGGGGGTAAGAGTGTTGGGACAAAGTGTTGATCATTGGGGGAGGGTAGAGGTGGCGTGGCCCGGCTGAATCTCAATCCCCAAGGCCCTTCAGCAGGGCTGGCCTTTTGATGGGCCAGCTGCAGCCATTCACCCGCCCATTTACATTGAAATGCAACAACAGGAAGGGGGAGGGCCGGGCTGTGGGGAGACGGGCCTCTGCGCCTGTGCGGGCGGGATGTGAATGAAAAGCAAAGGCATACCAAAGAGATGATGGCCGTCAGTCTGGGCCCATGCCCCTGCCCCTGCTCACCAACACATGCGGCCATACTTGTTGTCCCCCCAGCATGCTGTGGGGCAGTATAGCCAACACAAAGGATCTAAGTACCCTTTTTGACTGGTACATGTATTTCCCCCACTCAGCCCTTCTCTGTCTTTGGAGCTCGGCTGGTGGCTATAAAGAGGTTGTGATTCATCCCACTGTCCGTTCCAACAGCACTCTCTGGTTAGACCTACTGTTGATGCTGCTTTTTGCACTGAACCGCCTCCATATTTCGTGGGTAATTGCCTTCAAACAGATGATTTACTTGTGCAAATTCTTTATCAAGGCTTATTTATAAAGCCTCTACGTGTTGTGGTGTGTCACCTTTTTGTTCTGGGCTCGCTGTAATTTTGCTATTGGCTGGCGGAAGAAGCCAGTTTTGTAACTCGTTAGAGGCTTCAGACAAACTGTAGTTCAGACAAATGAGGCTCCTGTGTAATCTCTCTGAGTTCATCCAATTTAGGACTGTTCCAGGATAACCTGGATGTCCTCGGAGGTGTGCATGTGACGGTGACTGAGAGGCAGTTTGCGGTAATGTGTTACAGCCATGTTCTGACCAGCAGTAGCACTGCATCAAACCCCTTAGTCGTCATTAATTTCAATTAGACCACAGTGTTGGCATCTCCAGCTGCAGAGAAATACAGATAGAAACTTGACTGGATCTTTGCCACAACCTCAATAACATCTAGCAAAGCTACTTTTGTTGGTGTGGCACATATTCTCACTCTAAATGTATGGCATGTATGTACTGTTTAAATGTAATCATTAAGATAGAAGACTGAGAACTTTCCAGAGTTGCACAATACGCTCGCATGTTACGCACAGCTCTGCGGTGTTGTCTTTCAATACATCAATACAATGTTTTAAAACCTTTTTGTTTTTATGTGTGTCTAGGTGACTGTTTGTTCAAGTAGTCGCGCTACAAGACTTCCAGTGATAAAGATATTGAACATTATAATCGACCTCATAGGAGGATGAGAGGATCTTTATCAAAGGAACGCTGTCCCTAGAACAGCAATGGCACTTTGAGGGGCGACGCTGATTCTTTCACCACATGGATTACACCCTTAAAGGAGGGTCTAATGTGTTTATTCTTTGCTTAAGGGAGGTCTGTGCTCAGGAGTGTTTACCTATATTTATATTAACTTTGTCTGTCCACGCTGAAACTCCCAAATAATAGGACGCACAAAGACACGTTCCCAGTGAGCCTGCCCTCCATTCGTTTAGTTTCAATGTAGTTCTGCCTGCCACGAGCGTCGGGGTTTACGCCAGTGTATTGCAGCCCTGCGAACATTCGCAGTTCTCCTGTCGAGAACGACTGAGTGTGATTTTGATGAGTAAAACATTTGTAATTTCATAGTTTTGATTGTAGAAGTGAGTGCAAAGTGTATTTGTTGGTGTTGGAATGCTGCAGGCACAACGTATTTGTGTAGGCCAACAGGAAGTGGTTTGTGTTGGTTCCCTTGACAAGAAGCCAATGGGATTTTTCAATTAGATTTGGGTGACTAGATAATAAACTGTGGCAAGCACACGTTTATGATACTTGTAGAAAGATAATCGTCTCAAATGAACACTACTTTTAGGACTTTAAAAGCATGAATACAGTCTGCAAGAAAAAAAAGGTAATGTTAGGTGTGCGAGTGGACAATACATTTGAGTTATGCCTTTTTTAAGTATCTGTAAGCCACTTGATGGGGACCCCCTTTTTAAAAGACACAAGCTGCAACGTTTGCTAATTATGTTCTGGGCCTCACCAGAGACTTCGACAGCGTAAACATATAAATGCGTTAACAAACATCTGTACTTTGTGATCATCCCGCTACTTGATCTTTGAAAAGACACAAGCTTGGAGATAATCAGAAGAAATGACATAAGAGGCAAAACGACAAACGTACGGTGCGGTCCATTTTAGCTCACCTGTTTTCTTGTTTTCTATACTGCTGTATCTTCAAGTCCGTTGGATAACTGGACATTTTGATGGGCATTTTCACAGTTTTGTATTTCATAGGAAACAGTGAACAGAATAAACAATGTAAAAATAACGAGTTCCTGCACTGAATAACGTTTAATATAACGTCTAGAATGTTCCTCCCTAAGGGCTCGATCACACCACACAGGACTTTTAAAAGAACCGCCGCTTCAAAAACACCTTGGCAAAAACGCGCCCGGTGCGCCCGTGGAGCCGGCCTGCGTGCGCATGAAAGTACCATAAGAAAACTCTGTTTTTGCTAGTGCCGCGTCTTTGAGAGTCGCGTCTGGTGTGATCGAGCCCGTAGTCACGGAGAAGGTGAAGTAAATGTCGTAACTCTCTTCTTGGTGCAGGGATAGGAATTAGCGAGCGTGTTTAACCAGAGCAGTCAGCTGGGAGTGGAAAATCACATCATCTTCAGTCATCCTGCACAGGGACTTTCCCTCCTGAATATGTGGCAACTCGGAGTCCTTCTTAAAGCTACAGGCCAACGTGCACTTGGCCCCTATAACGAGGCCTGTGCGTCCACATTGTATCCGTTTGTCGCACATTGTGGAAGCACTTCAGAGATTTCTTTTACAGAGAAGGGAAGAAGTCTGAAAAGTGGAAAATAGAAGAGAAGGAAACATAGAAAACGTAGAGGCCGTGCCGTTGGCCTAGAGCTACCCATAATCTTTCCAGGATTTCACCGTTTGTGTCTCCCAAGTCTTGGAATAGTTGCTGATTGTGATTGGTTGACCAAGCAGACGCTGATCTTTAAACCTTTTGTGATACCAGAACCGTCCTCCCTATAAATACACTGGCTAGTTTCTGTGCGTGTGTGGTTGTGTGTGCGTGTTGTTGCCTCTACCACTCGTACTCCCTGCAGTGAGTCTTTTTATAGAAACAGAAGCCAGCAGTGTAATCTCTAGCGTGGATGTAGGACAGTCTTTTATTCCTCCTCATTACTTATGCAAAGCTAGTTCTCACCCACAATCACTGCATGGCCTGTTTGAATCCATACTGTTCGTAGAAAAGGGAAAGCAGGTAAAGGACCATGGCAATTGTTTTGCATGTTTAGCACATGCTACACATGGTGTCTACCTGTTGCCGTGTGTGTGCGTGTGTCTTCCCTGTGCTTGTCTGTCATCATCACAATATGTTGTCCTGGCTACATTTAGTGTAGCAGGAGCCACACCAGAAGCAGTTTTGCTATTTGTTTTTCTTTCTGTCTGTGGACAGATTGTGCCACCCCGATACCATGCACAATGCTAAACAGATATGTAGTTAAGCTTGAAATGAAGGTGTAGTTACAATGTGGGTGGTGTCAAAGTAAGGGCAGCTGAAGTAGAGGGGGTGGGGCTCGGGCCTCTGGCTGGAGCAGCCGTATCAAAGTCATTGACCAATGGCAACCTTGCTGTTTGTTATGTACTGGAAAGTATACAATGTAGCACACTTGTGCTGGGAGAAACCATGGACATATATGACCTGAGAGTCAGTGGCCAATAAGTATTACATTCATGGTCTATGGTGTCAGTGGAACCCACCTAAAATACAGGTAAAACATTGGTGTCATGAAAACAGAGTTAAACAATTGTATCCACTACCAGATTGGTCCATTGCCGTCTTTACCCGGCCCAGCTATTGGACCATCATCAGTATCTGTATTAGGTGTTTCTCTTCTTTAAATATCTGAGGCATTTTATTTCACACCTTATTTATCAGACACTATGTTTTGGTCAATACCTCCATTAAGTGTCCCTCAGTTTAGACCTGCCCATAGTGTCCGTTTGTGTGGCAACACGTTTGGTTTGGAGAAAATGTTCCCTCGCAGAAAGGTCCTACATTGAAATCTATTTAAAGCTACAGCTGTTCTATTATGAATGTGTTTCTTCTTTAATAATGTAATAATAAGGAGCTATACTCGGAGTGGTTGATTGATAGAGCAAAGGGACTTTGGTCCATCAACATAAAAGAGAAACGGCAACTGTTCCTACCTTTCCATTGCCTTGCCTTGCCAGTCCTTCATACTTTCCTCGCATGCATCTCTCTCTCTCTCTCTCTCTCTCTCTCTCTCTCTCTCTCTCTCTCTCTCTCTCTCGCTCCCTCTATGTCTATCTCTCTTCAATTGCGACGTATCTATAACACAATGTCACCACTCTGTGACGTGTGGACACAGTAGATCGTCTGCAGACCTCCACCCTGTGGTGCACTGTTATGTCACACACTTGGTTTAATTCTCCACTTGTTCTTTCCCCCAACGCCTCTCCTCTGCTTCCACTTTCTCTCTGCCACATTTGCCTTTTCACCATAGAGCCCAGCATTACACTTGCATAGTGCATCCTCACACGCTCGCCTCCCCTCGCTCTGACAGGCTCCGCCCCCATCTCCACCTCTATGCAGTAGCCCTGGTTCCTCAGGAAGCTACGGGCGTTGTGCGAAACTGGTTGCCTTGTTTCCTCTGTGTGTACACATCAACATCTTGTGTAAAGTTATGGAGAATATTTTACCTGGCTTTACTTTGCCTTCTCTGTGGTCCCAGAAGTGAGCATTCTTCTCGGCTCGTAGATTATAATCCTTAATCTTAAAGTGTTGGCCAAAAGGGAGTGCAGATGTGATATCTTTTTATTTTTATTTATTAGTATCAGTATATGTAATGGAGTGGAACTGGTTGAGAACTCTGGTGTGTGTGTATAGTAGCAAGAAGCTGGCTACTTAATTCTGTACTATTTCAAAGTGTCCTGTGTGTTTTAGATGTCACTCGGTTGTGTGTCTCACCAATAGATATGCCTCCATTTCTACAGTTGTGCTGCACATCAGTACATGTCCAGTTTTTTAATGCTGGGATTTTTTTTGTCTCATAAAAAACCCAAAATGTTTTCCAATCAATTCAACTAGGAATCTAATGGGCAGAAAGTAGTATTGTGCTGGACCCAAACATACATGATGTGTATTCATATGCCAACCCCACCTTATGACGTAACACTACCACTGCTGTTCTGATGTGCTTGTGTAAATTGAAAATGGCAATAATAATACTATTAAGAAGTAGACTACAGATTCTAAATGTTTTCTTAGAACAAAAAAACAAACGGAAAACAGAAATCAGACAATCATATTCAATTTGGTTCTTATTTCATTGTTGTTATTTCTTATTACATATTTTAATCAACTTTGAACAATAAACACTTTTTTAAAAATGTTATATAATTCAAAATGATATATAATTTCTTTGTATTAGGCAATACAGATAGAACAAAAATGCTGTAAGAGTGGTATACATGGATGAATTAAATTAAATTTACAAACAAAATCTCAGCAGAGCTGAAGGGAAAATGTCATTTCATCATCTTGACCTGTGTCACTGTCGCCCGTTGGAGAAGCTGCTGGTCTGACCGGCTGCCTTCTTCTCCCAAAGGGTTTCATGTGGGCCTCAAACAGCAGAACTCTCTTCTGAATCACATCCACAGCTTCACCCGGTGTCTCCATTATTGAGCCGATTACTCTATGCTTCTGGCAAACAAAACAGTAGTTATGTTCCATGTGATAAGAGACTTAATCCAAACATTTAAAACGTGTAGTCCACGTATTGTATTCGACCCACATAGAGGAGTGGTTGTGAACCACATTGTGATTCACGGACTGCACTCTGACGCGAGCTAGCTGGTAAGCTAACCGTTGTAGCTAACGGACTATCAAAGCTAGCAAACTATATCATTTCAAAAATAATCATTACTAGTTATCACTCATCGTAGGCGATGGCGTGTTGCTAGTCGCCTGGTGACAGAAGGTCTCATATTGCTCGACGTGTCGCTCTCCTTGATGAAGTCCTCACTCTCACTCGCAGGTCTGATCAAGAAGCCCTCCTTTCGGTTCTTCACAGACCCGCAACATCACGGCGCCAATCAAAACACGGCGTGGCGACTGGACCGGGTCACAGGCCACGGTGTTGTTGACGAGTTCATAATTATTAGAGGAAATTCTGGGGAAATGTGTTGCCCCTCCTAGTGATATGAGGGGCAACATTATATTTCTTGGGGTCATTTTTGACCTTTGCCCTTGTGTATTTCTGACGCTGGTATGCACGCACAACCACAGACGTATGTTGCGATTTCCCAACTCTAATGTTTAGACGGCTATCTGATGACACTGAAGGGAGGAATGGGGGGGGGGGGGGATTGTGGCTCGAGCCTGTAAAAAGGGAGACAATGGACACTGAAGGTCAAGATCAGCAAAATACAAGAAAGGTCTGAAATGGCGGCGTGTCAAGATGACGAGGGCATCGCACACGGTGTGCGCACACCTGCTCATGCAGCGAGCTATCGCACTTGCACCGTAGGTCCATCGTTGTGTTAACTGCATGTTGTGAAGAGGCACGTTGGTCGTTTGTGTGATATGCATTGAATATGTTATAACTCTGTTATGATGATGTCTTGTACACGTGACATCTATTGTAATTATAGCCATCTTGGGAGAGGGATACCTTCTCTGTAGCTCTCAATATTTCTGCCTCTTTTTTTCCTTCTCGTTAAAGTTTTTTGGAGGGGAGAGGCGTTGTCCCTGTACCGATGTGAGACACACATGTCTTTAGGGCTATTCAAAATATATTGAATAGAATGTTGTATCCTGCAGAACACAGAATTTGCATTGATAAAAATCTGAGTTTCACGCCCGTATTTGGAACCGGAAAGTTGGATTTGTAGTAGCTGAATACAGGATCTAGTATGTGTGGAAGGGATGTGTGTCAACTCTAGGTATTCATTAGATGGATACTTTTTAAACCAGCTGATAATTGTGTGGGTGAACGGATGGCCGCAGGCATTCAGAGGCAACACAGTCGATGCGTTTAGTGGTGTTGGAGCATGAGCGGGTGTTTATGTCGATAATGTACCATGTGCTGCTGCTCCTCCATTTCCAATATTCAAAGAGCCCTGTCTTTCACTGCAACCATGGCAACAGTAAATGACAAATGGCAGAACTGTGAAAATGCTCCGATTTGTGTGTGTGTGAGCCTGAATGACAAGCTTTCTTAAAAGAAGATCAAATTGCTGTATGAGTGATTCGGCTGGTCGGTCTTCATAGTGTATAAATGCTATTGTTAAAAAGCACTGAATTAGAGATGCACTAATTGCAGTGTTTTGGGCCATTTCCATTTTATTGAAGTCTGACCTGCTGATTGGGATTTTTCGCAATTCCAATTTTCTCCCTAAGAATTATAATTGAGAGCGAGGCTTCAGGCGAACTTCCTTTCACCCTCATACCAAGCTGTCAAGTCAAAGTCGACCATGAAAAAGTTTTAATGTCATCTTTTTACTTTCACCTACAGTCGTCATTTATATGAAAATACCTGATATAGAAAATAATGATGATGATATTTTTATTATATTTTATTATTTACTCGAGAGTTGGTGTTGGAAAACATCTCCTTTTAAACAGCTGTATCTGTAGCATTTAAATCAACCTTCACTCAATACCATGTTTTAGTCAATGCAACCTTCACCAACGTTGGCTCTGTTAAAATCCCACGTGTGTAAGATAGAGACCCGGTGCTGCTCACTGCAAAACTCTGTGCAGCACTCATGGGAATGAATTACAAAATAATAAGTTTATTGTTCCAAATGTTTTAAGCCTGGTCAACCGTCACGGCCTCTCAGCTGAAAACCGGCTGATTTTGATCGGCAGTCGATCTGTTTTTGCTAGATTGTACTATTTTACTTCCAGCCCCGGTTGTAATTATTTCATCCAAGGTTATGACTCGATGCAGGAAAAACTAAAATAAGTGAAAATAGCAAAAAGGCGATTCACAAATTGATTCTCCCTTTTTTCGTTGTGGATTTGCGCCTCCTCATTGAGAAGCCGAGCGTTCGCACTGTGCTGCACACGTTGGAGCCGAGATGCATCGTCTCAACGTTCTGCTGGACACGGCGATACTCACACTTAACAACCACAGCTCGGTCATGGCGTCTCTAAGGGAAGCGGGGATGATGGCAGTAATGTGATCTCCGTTGCCACCGAATCACGTGCCACCGAAACCTCTTCATCACTGTGTAGAGTTTCACCACACGTTCCAAAAAGCTGAATGCTCATCGCCTATAAAATATAGTATTTGTTTTAAAAGAAGTCTATAATGTGTATTGCTCAATAACGGCAGCTTGTTATGTCAAATGATTCAGAAAATGCTGAATTCTGTGTTTTTACTACGTTGATGCCGTTACAGGCCCAATTTAATTCATTCTCTTTGCAATACTGGAAAATGTAACCGTCCACATCTCTTCTATTTGTTATTAATATTGAACTCCTAAAAGATGATAGGAATGAAGTCGTCTGCTATTTTAAAAACGCAGCATATTTGTAATGATTTACAATTTAAAAAGAGGCACGGGGCTAAAAAAAAATATAAAAGATTTAGATTCATCGAGGAGAATCAATAATACTTTCAGAATCACATTGTAGCCCTCTGAAGTCATTATTCTAAATTCCTGTCCCCAGTTGTCATCGCTCATAATATGAGCACAACATTCATGCTCTTTGATTTGTACCGTTTGATTTTTCATATGAATCCCTTTGATGTTAAACTGGCAGAAATACCATGAGTGTTTCACTTCGTCAGATAGGACATTGTATTCAAGCTTTTGTCTTGTGAAACCTTGGAGTGATTTCATTTACAATTGATTAATGTTTATAAAGCGGTCCGAACAGCACCGCTGTGACTCACTCTGTAGTTGATGCGATTCTTCATTGTTCATTCCAGCCACACTCTTAGCGGTGCATACAGAGACGGTTTAAATGGCACAGGCTGTATATTGAGAACACGTGCAAGTTTCACGTTGAAGCCATTATTTGTAAAGACATCTTTTGAATTTGATGAGATTTATTTCTTCAGGTCCAGAGAGCTTGTTACCTTGACAACAGGAGAGGATTCATAGCAAGAGGAGCCGAGCGAGTGAGCAGAGCTTTCCACGATATGGCCGTGCCAAACAAATGAGCGCTGTCGCTAACTGTGTCACGAGGACTGCTGCCTTCTCACTGCAGCCCTCGTCCTGTCCCCCCTCTGCCTCCATTTATTATCAGGCCTTTATTCAGCTGGCTTGTTGTTCTGCTGCTATCCCCCCATCCCAGCCGCCTCACCTTTTTATCATTCTTATCCAAGCCGTGCTTTTCCCCCCACAACCTCCCTGCTGCCTCTGCCGCCCCTGCTCATCCTCCCCTCTGGTTTAGCATTTTTTTTGTTTCATTGCCCTGTCGTCTATTCTGACGGCTAATCTGGCGCTTGTTTGTTTTTGCTCTTGAGATCAACAGATTCTCGTTGAGCTGCCAATGTGTTGTCTGTGTTGGTTGCTCATGCTGGCGATGTGGAGGATCACTGTGCTGCGGTCCCTCCTTGGCGAAGCCGAGCTCTATCAATAATGTAGATCTTTTTGAAGAAGAGACGTGTAGTGTGCCTTTACTCTCTCCTCTCCCCCAGCTGTCTCCCCACACCCTGGAGTGTCAGATATCCCCTCCAGTGTTTGAGCAGATGACTGAATCTAATTAGTGGAGATATTACAATAAGCTCTGCTACCTGATGCTTTGACACGCTGCAGGCCGAACCCAGGCGCTTGTATTGAGCTGCTGTTGCTTCCTATTGTTGTTTTGGTTCAGCGCTCAGACTAAATATAAAGGACGGTTCGACATCGACAGCCTAGCCCTAACCATCGCTGAGCTCTCCAGTGACAGCCAACCCCCCATGCTAGAGGAACTGAAGCCTCCATCAACACGTAGCATACGGGGGCTTCACTGTGGGAGGTCTGTCACAATTATATCTGACAGTATAAGCTCGTTGAATAAACTTATTATATGATATCTTATTTGTTTTCCTTAATTTGGCTAGTTGGGTATTAAGTCTGTGTCTTAGTCTAATTGTTTTAAAGCCTGTAATGTCACATTTCTATCGCTGCGTTTTTCTATAGCACGTGTGTCTAACTCGCGGCCCGCGGGCCACATCCGGCCCGCCACGTCATTTAATGTTGTTTGTGTGAGCACATTGATTTTGCATTAACAATCATCCCCAGTTCTCCCATTATGAATTCCTCCACCAGGTCTTTGTCAGTGGTCACTAAGGTTGAAGTGAGTGCTGCTTCATGTTTTTCAGTATTCATAATATAATCAGAAGAAAAGTTAATGTTGAATATGTGAATCTTTTTTAATTACATTTTTTTGTTTAATTTATGTAGAGATTATGGATAAAAGCTGCTCCTCAAGACTCTGACTTGTAGAGCAGCTTTATGTGTTATAGGTCCAGTGAGCGAGCCATAAATGACATCTTTTCAGGCTTTTTTAAAACAACTTCTCACCACACTTTTCATGTTTTTGCATGAAAGCAATGTTTAGTATTTTTTTTAAGTCTGAAGTCACTGGAAAGTTATTTATATTGTATTACCTTGTGTCCTTAAGATTCACTTGTTGGTTTATAATTGATTGTCAAAGGGAATATTATTAAATAGATTGTTGGGCATACGGTGATATTCTGAACTAAACTTTTCATTAAATACATTTGAGAAGTAAAAAATGTTCCTCGATTTTAGGTTGTCATTCAGGGGTGATGGTGCGTCCCACAGTCAGACCAGTGGAGAACCACTTGTCTCAACTGTGACAAAGCTTTACAAAAAGTGAATGTACTAATGTTTGTCTGATCTTTGATACAGTAATGTGGGTTAACACGGTGACGATGAGTTGACTCCCTGTTCTATAGAACCCTCTCCTGTGTGGACAGAGATGCCTCCATTTAAATCAATAAGCGGTGGTTTTCCATACAGGCTAAGTTGGTCCCGACCCAAATTCTGATCGATATGGCCCAACTTGTTTTTACCACAGCGCTATTGATTGGACAGTAAAGAACAGAACCTAAAGCTCATGTGGCAGTACAGAAGTCTTTTAGCAGGCTGCTTTGGCTATAGAGATGTTTTACTCCATTAATCATAACAGCACTGCATGTTAGTTTTGTCTCGCTGAGATCCTGTGCCAACATTTCTAATCCTGTGCTTACTGTGTCCTGCACATGAACTACACAACATTTGGCCAGCTTGTGAATTCTGTTAGAGATTATCTACTGCGCTGCAAAGACTGCAGTGTGGGCGCGAATGACTCCCTGCATGATGAGTACAAGGCCGGCGACATGCTTTGTGAAATCAGACAGAGGTCAGCGCTGTTGTTCCCGGTCTCCTTTCAGCTGGCTCTGATCTGGCCTCTGATAGGACAGACACACACAGGACTGGAGAGGGGCTCCAGTGCCCTGGGCGGGGGGGACACTTGTGCGTTTTGTGTTATAGGGTCCAGATTTCACATATAGTAGCAGCAACCATACCAGTTTGTAGAACTGGAAGCTCTTCTTGTAATCAGACGCCAATTGACAGAAAATAAGGACAACAGAAGCCTGTGTGTCCTGAAGCCAGCAGTAGAGCCCCTGTCTCCTCCTTAATCCCACAGTACCCGGGGAATGTCTCCTCCTTTTACACACACACGCACACGCACACGCACGCAAATATGTCCTGTGTCACTACTGGCCACGCACATAGAACCGTCAGTCTCAACGTTCTATTGTTTTAAGCTTAGTTAAGCGCTCTAGAACGCACTGCTGATATTTCAGCTGTTGGATAACGGGAACATGGTCAGTAAACATGCAGAGTAATTAAATATGCAGCCATGTTGTCATGGTGCTTCAGAAGAAGAAATTTGGTGCAATTATGCTTGGTAATTCAGAATGTTTGGCCTCAGCTCTGCAGAGTGTGGAGGCAGCGCGTTTGACTGGGCTTGGTTAAAGGAAGCCTTACTCTGGGTAGGGGTTCACTTCTCACCTTTTTCTTTGCAACCCTCCAAAGTCTTGAGTACTTCATATATTTAATTGTTTAAATAGACTATATTGTAAATATATGTGCTGGTTTCATGTGCGTAACTGATGTTTTTGTATTTTGCGGAGAACTTCTGGGGATGGTCTTAGGGGTGGGCGGTGTGGCAAGACATTCATTTCACGGTATTTTGTAAGATTCTGGCGGTTTCACGGGATGTCACGGAATTTCATTCATTGACGCCGAAAAGGACCACCTGCCAACTGAGCAGCTGTTCACCGCTCTGCCAACTCGCTCTCAACTGGCCAGCAAACGGTGAACAACTGCTTGTGTGTTGCGTCTTCTGTTCCGTCTCGTCCTGTTTTCTCACCTACATGCCCCGAGGGCCGACCTCCTACCGTGTTGAGCTCGACAAACTTTGCAATTAATCGTTTTCTGATCAACGTTGGACTTTTCAAAACTCCAAATAGCAGACACAGCTCCTCTTTGTTCCTTCTTCATCGCTCGTTTCCATTGTTTTTAATACCACAACGGAGTTTGTTCTTGTTCTTCTTGGGCGAGTTGGACCCAGCATGCCATTCAGCAGTGTCATTTTATAAATGTACAATTATTAGTGTTACAAATTGTTTAACAAACTGTTGTTGTGTTTTACCCTGTTAAAGAGCATTAGTTGTGGGATATTAATTGTTATAACCAGCGGTGAATGGTGAAGAATATATTTTGCTGCCTGTCGAAGAGACAACGGTAGCACCGGTATTCATGTATGTATGACGGTATATGAAAAATTCATACCATGTGGAAATTTGAAACCGGTATGGTGCTCAGCATGCTATTATGCCTCAGTGTTACCCAATTATAAGTAATACTCCACCCAAAAGATAAAAAATGTGGTTCCAACTGAGAAATGTAGATATGTGTTTTGGGAAGAGCCGCCTGCCCCAGAACGTATCCGTTTGCGATTCTTTTCAGCGTTAGTCTCCTCGTTATCGCCAGGATGCTGTTTAGACTAGTGCGTGAACTGTATTGCTGAGCCACCTGATTCTCAGCAATAGACATTTACCATTTTAGAATGTGAAAGTTATTTCACCCGTTTTCACCACAGCCACAATGGTAATTGTATTACACTTATAATAAAGTGCACCTTTTTTAAAGAAACACAAAATGGAGATTTTACAACTCGGACACATAAATGGCACAACTGGACTTGTGTCTGTCCGCTCATCGAGAGCGTGTTCCGCCTTTTCAAAGGAGCAAGGCAACAGAAGTCATCTGTTGATGGCTGACTGTAGCCACGCTGCAACAGCAGAGCTCTGTGTGGACAAGCTGTCCACAACAGAATAGCAGAAGCCTGCATGGAACCATAGTCTGTATAAACTGTGAGGGAGTAATGTAGTTCTTCGGGTATGGTCTCTACCTGTGGGTGTTTATCATGCAGTGTCTGTACGGTCATGGAATTTTAAAATGGTCATTTCCAGGCCTGTAAAAGTCATGGAAAAAACTTAAATCATAAAAGTTTTGGAAAAGTCATGGACATTTTTGTTTAAAATAATTGATATGTTTTTTAAAGAAAGACGCTCAAAATATAAGCCCGGGTACACTCTCAATACGCAAAATGTTCTAAATTGTTCATGTGTATACCGAGATTTCAGTTTGGTCATGGACATTTGGTGTAAAGTCATGGAAATGCATTGGTCAACATGTGTAAGAACCCTCATCATGGTAAAGCCCAAATTTCAAAATCCACGTTGTGGCCGAAGGTGACATCGGTGACCATTACACTGCCCACAACAACAGCACTATGTTGGCATTCTGGATCTCGTCGGGTGTAGCTCAGTCAAAGATGAGAAAGAAACCGTGACGACTTTGAGCCAATTGCCTTTATGCATCGGCGCTCGTTCTTGACTTTGAACGTGTATTTTACAAAGCCTACGGCCCCTTGGTGTCTAGACTTTGGGTTGGACACTTGTGGAATGTATTCATTCAATCGACACGACAGCAGCGTCCGTCTCAGACGCACCTGACAAAGTCTGCGCCCTACTGGGTGCACCTGTTCCAGTTACGCGTTACTTATTCATTCTCTCTTTCAAAGTCTCCAACCAGAGTGGGTGATTGGTGGCACAGTGGGAAGACTAGTGTGTGTTTGACGAAGTTAAGCAAGGTAATATTATTGTTGTCTGACTGGAGTCCGGTAGCTTTGAGGAGATCATATTTATTTCATCTTTTGTACGTCAATAAATTGCAATACTTCTCAAAATTCCATTTTTATTTGAATGTATTGTATTAATTGCCGTCGCAAAACACCACACCAGAGAGAGGAATAGAAATTGGCTTTTCAATTAAAATATGCATTCTCCAAGGTAAACGGTGGTATAGCAGTTCCATTAATTTAATCCAATATACAGGCAAGGAAAAGGCATCCTATAGAAACTTAGTTTTACTATACGTTCTTGGGGAAATGTACACGTCAGGTTATGCTTGAGATTATGTTTATATGATTGATTGTAGGACATAAAGGGAGAGCACGAGTGTGTTTAGTTCTGAATGGCCTCTCTCGAATGCAGAGCGAAAAGCCATCCATCATTGGGAGGGAAGAAGAGATGCAGTTTAAAATACTGAGTTTCCCACAGTGTCTCCTGGATGGTGTTCCTACTGTTGCACTTGGTTGTTTACATGAAATGTGATGGAAGATGTTAAGAATGTAAAGAGAGCACTTCAGGGGGATGTTCAAACCCTGGCTCCCGCCAAATGTTGTACTGGTTGTTTCCTAGTTGCAGAGATGGTTGGTCACAGAACCCGTTTTCAGATGTCGGCTCTTTGGTAAACACGTGCATCGTGTGACGTATCCCTTTCACTGATGTAATCTCTGGTATCTCAGTTTGTGTGGGCAGAGGAATGTGACGTAAAGGCTGTCTTTTGGTTCCCATGAACCGTGTTGTATAGTTTAATGTTGTATAACATGTTTTGTTTGAATGCAGTTTTCAACTATTAGCAGCTGTTAAAAGGCGTTGAGATTGTCAAACAGTATATGATCCATTTTATTGCTCAAAAGGACTCTTTTTATTTCGCTTCCGGCGGTTGTTGTCAAGGTTGACACTGTAATCTTTTTTGTAACTTCATAATGTGCTGGCCTTCAGAGACTTACCTTGGTTGAACGGTCTGGATTTGCATTCAGCGTTTTATTTGTTGGTGCTTTTTGTAGTGCACAGTTCTTGTTTAAAAGTGTATGACTTGACAGTTGTTGTCGCTCATCGAGGGGGTTGGTCTCTATTCTGTATCCAAAACTCTGCTGGGAGGTTAGTCTTCTGCTTCCTGTCTGGATTATTACAATCCTTCAAGCCTGTGCTTCCCGCTGGGAAAGCCCCACAGTTTCCACTCCAGTGCAAAGACAAATACACATCTAACAGTCATCCTCCTTACCAGTGAGGCCATCCCACTGAGGGCTGGCCTTAATCCTGTCCCACCTGCCACCCTGTCTGTACCATCAGCCGTTGTTCCCTGTGCTTTAAAAGCCTCCATTCACGTCCTATTTGATATTATCCTGCCGCACAGATATAAACACACTAACGGATATTACATAAGCATCTGTTCAGGGGTCAGATGCATATCCGAAGCCCCTGTAAATGCACTCTTTTGAAATGGTGTTAAAGGTAACTGCTAGTTTCTGTGATCCCACCAACTTGGTGGGACCGTTGCAGGTTTTAAATTGGGGGAGGGGGGACAATATATTGAATTAGTGGTGGTATGTTTTGGATTTTCCCACATGCACCGGTTAATCTTATCAAACTTGGTTTACAGATTTTAGACTTGTGCTGTTAACACATGGGTACTCTGTCAGTAAATGCTCAACGTTATATTCGTATTGAGTTATACGGCGGTCTAGTGGCTAGCGCTGTCGCCTCGCAGCAAAAGGGGCCGGAGTTCGGGCCTATGTGGAGTTTACGTGTTCTCCCGGTGTCAGCGTGGGTTCCCGCCCACAGTCCAAAGACGTTCAGGTTAATTGGACTCTGAATTGGCCCGTAGGTGTGAATGTGACCTGTCCAGTGTGAACCCCGCCAATGTTAGCTGGGAGGGGCTCCAGCGGCCCGAAACCCTGAATAGGATAATCGGATCGGATTATGGAATTAGATTAATGGATCCTTGCATTTAAACTTTTATTCTGGAATAAAACTGTCTTAGATATAAAAACATTAGGAAACTCTAACAGGAAGTCTTTTCTGAATGTGCTCATTGCAATAATGGGAATGCTGTCACATCCCAAACACGTCTTTGTCTTTTTATTATTTCTTTGATTTTGAGAGTGACGACTTGGTTGGTGCATTTTAAATTAGTTGCATTTGTATGGTTATACCTGTATAATACCCCAAATGCAGATTAATGATGCATCAAAACCACATTTGAGCACATGGACTGGGTGCAGAGCTGGATTGTTTTTAAAGGAGTGGAAATGTCTATATTATAGAAGAACACACTGACAGTGACACACAGAACAACGTGGAGTTGGTTTGATTCCAGTTCCAAGTCTTAATCTTGTTCGTTTCCGTCTGTCTTCTCGTCTGATGGTCCAAGAGGAGACCAAGAGATGGCCGAGCTTAGACACGCCCCTCATGTGAGGAGACGTGATGCCACTCCGCTAGCCTGTTGTTCTCGCTATCAATATTATCCGTGCTGTTGTCAACTATGTTGCATTCAGGCTGAAATTCCACTATGTTGGGGTTGTGTCGGGGGATGCTGGGACTTAAACCAAGTGACTGAGCCTAGAGGTGGGACATGTAACCAACGAGCTAAAGTGTGCTAGCGGCGAGCGTATTCACGCAGCGTCGGTGTCTGCCTGAGCGCTGTTATGTGAAAACCATATTTGTGTAGATGGCAGCAGACTTGTAATGCACTGCAGAAGGATGTATGTTTTAGTTTTGTAATGTATATGTATTGACGTGGTTAAACCACACACACACTGATTTAGAAATATTGCTTTTTGTCTTCTAGACAAATGTAATCTGATCCTGTAAAGTACTTTCTATATTCTCATATTTCTCTTACGCTTGTATTAATGAAAAAGTAGCCATGTGCGGTAGTATAGAAAACTGATCATGTGATACAGATGAATCGGGAATCGTTGACAACTAAAATGTTATTAAATCCTGAGACACCAGTGAAGATCCACAGCTCTACTTATTTTGGATAACGACCAGGGTCGGTGTGTCCGATGTGGGGTCGAAGAAACAAAAAGGGGATCAAATGCACGACAGTGCCTCTGTATCCGTATGCCTCTCAGATCTCCAGGGCGTTGCACATTAACGGATCCTGGGAGGAGAACCACGACCCTTGGCATCGACTCAACCCCCGTCCATCGAGAGCAATGTGAAACTGCTTGTGCTGTCCGAGAAACTAATGCTTGTTTGTTTTGATCTGGTTTTTCAGGATTCTGTGGACTCAGACGACAGGTGTTTTTCTCGTTGGATTTTAGCCCACTGCCATTCTTCCACAGCCATGGAATCGGTAAGTTGACAAATATATATTTTTGGAATTCAATAACCATCAGTTGATCAGGCCACTCTCATGGAAACACTTTCCGTAGAGCACTTGTTTCTTAAAGAGATGTTTTGGGCTTTGTGGTTTATGCTGGCATGCATATATACATATGTAATTATATACTTATAAGTACATTGTGGTGTGTGTGTGTGTGTGTGTGTGTGTGTGTGTGTGTGTGTGTGGGGCATTTCTTGTGAACGGAATTTCTTGTTAACGACTGGAGAACTTTATTCTTTTTATCATCCTTTGATGATCATTCCGTTTGTGTACGTTTTCAATCATACATCATTTTACCTTCTTTGCAATATTGTCTCTCTTTAAGTCTTAATGCTTTGTTAAATTTAGTTTATGTTGGTGTCAGCCATGTGACACGTGAAGACACATATTTTATCTTTGGAATTTCTGTCAGTGACCTCATCGCATTAATGGAACTTCAGGCAGCTCCAAAAACTGTGTACTGGGATTAAATTCCATTTTTAAAAGACTTTCTGCGCTTGAATGTACTTGTATACATATGTGCCTACAAGCATGAGGTTCTAGCCTTTGTCATGCAGAAGGTTGTGTGTGCAGGAGCTGCTTGTACCAACAGGCAGCGGGAACGCACAGCAGCAATACACTCTATCCACTGGAATGCATGTATTAAGAATGGGTCTTAGTGCATGCGTAACCTCTGCTTTCCTGTCCCTTTGTCAGTGTGTGTGTGTGTGTGTGTGTGTGTGTGTGTGTGTGTGTGTGTGTGTGTGTGTGTGTGTGTGTGTGGTGTGTCAGACAGTGAAAAGTAGGTCACGGCTTCTGTAGTGCAGAATAGGGTTTAATCCCGTGAAAAAACATTCAAACTATTTCCTGTTTCTCTGGAAATATGCTCAAATAACTAGTTATGTTCCATGAATGAACCAAAAATAGCTGATATACAAAATAGGGCTGCAACTAACGATTATTTTAATAATCGATTAATCCGTCAATTATTTTTACGATTAATCTATGAATCGGATAATAAAATAAACCCGCTAATTTTCAACCCTTTATTCAAAAACAGAACTGACAACGCTTTATTCGACCTCCACTCTGCTCTTTTCTGTTATTATTATAGTCAAACATCTCCGCGACTTATTGAGGGGCATAATAATCGCCCGACACAATGAATTGATAATGACATTCGTTGCCAACTCTTTCAATAATTGATTTTTACAGATTTTATTGATTCATTGTTGCAGCCCTAATACACAATATAGGTATCACTTCAGAAATACATGAAGTGATTGTGATTCATGGTGGCTAATATAGCACAAGAAGCTTATCTTAGAATAACCTTGTTTCTACACTTTGTAACAACTACATTTTTTACACATCATGCAGCCCCAACTTGACAACGTACACCTAGGAACTACTGCCAACACAGTTAGCGCAGCTGTACGTGTAGTGAGAGAAGGTGCAAACGTAAAGATGAGTCTAATTATAATAATAATCACGACGGTCTCATTCCAATATAATTGACAAATGATAGGAAAATCAGGTTATTTACGTTGAGCTTTAAACAACAGCTGCAGCGCTGGCTCACACCCCTCTTCTTCAGCACTAATTCATCTCCCTCTGTCTCCTCCCGCCCACCACTCTTGAGTCTGTGAGCCTGTGGCTGTGCACCAGAAAGAGCTGCTACTGTTTACCTCTCTGAGCCGCTGATATCTGCTTACCGTCAGTGGAAACCAAGGAAACTGATCACAAAGCTTATTATGGTGCCAGGAGGGTGGTACATGCTATGTGCGTGCCTGTTCCTATGGGGGCTTGACACACACACACACACACACACACACACGCACACGCACACGCACACACACACACACCACCCCTGTGCCCCTATCCTCCTCCCTCTCCTCATGTGATGCCAGTCACATGGTTTCCAGGCAAGCAGCTAAGTAAATCAGAATCAGTCTTTTATTTTTAACCGCTTTAAATCCTGCACCTGGCCTCCATGGTTAGTGATCGCCTGTCCTCTTCTTCGCTCCGCTGGTTTGTCTTTCACAATGTGAAATGCCTATTTGCCACTTCCTCTCGGCGTAATTAAGGGCATGCATCATAACTGTCAACCTGCTCCCTATCTGGGTGTCGTGTGGGTTGGACAATGTTCTGCTTTGGTGTGAGTGTAGAGCTTTTATAATCATACCTGCAAACTTGTCACCTTTCGGTGAAATTCACCGTTTTGAAATCAAAATGGGTCATCCACGTGAATCGTGTAGATCCGAAGAGTTTTAGTTTTTTTGTTTTTTGGGGGGGGTCAACTGGCCTGCTGCCGTTGAGATTGCAGTGAGATGCGGAGAAAATGTGATGTGGTGCTCTTCGCAAAAAAAACATCTTTGATGGGACGTGTCGTGTCTTGGCCAATCAGCGTTAAGATGTCAGAAGAATTTCCCCCCTGTGGGATCAATAAAAGTGTATATATTATATTATATTTTTATAACAGCGTTTGGGGGCTGTGTTAGCTTGAACGTCAGCCCGCTACATCTGCTGCTGTAACGCTGCACTGTGTATCGATGCTAACAAAGGACCCGTGCGATATAAACAATATGATTTTTTGCATATTTTAGTATTAATACTTCATCTAAAGAGCGCACGATCAGAGCGTACGCGCTGCTCCGCTCCGTTAAATGCTGTCTGCACGCATTGCGAGTGGCGTCAAGTGGCGGAGCTTTTGAGACGATCTTCGGCTTATGAAAAAAAAAGATTCCAGAAGTGAAATGTTTAAGTTCTCTGTCTCCAATGCAGACAGTCAGTAAAGTTCTGTAACTCTACAGCTGCTCATCCTGATGAACTCAATCCTCTGGTCAGATAAGGACTAACGGCCTCATAGTGTATAATCAATGCGATGATGGCTCCATGTAGTTTCATTAATATCTGGCTGTAGGTTAAAACTAATATTACTGACATGTGTTAAGTGTTGACAAAGTTAGTAAAAAGTGAACCATACAGATGTTTTATTTATTGTTATAGATAAATATATCAGTCTCTTATTTATGGTATCATATTGTTGTATGGTATTATATCGGGTATCCTGATATTTATGGCAGGTTTGGTATAGAAGTTATGATGTTGGTATCGTGACAGCCGGATAGAGGCAGAACAGACTGGAGGAAAAGTCCTTGAGGACTGTTCAGGCTGCAAAAAAAATAATTTGAACCATATTATATATAATGAATAATAACAATGTTTATGTGTTATTACTATCATTATAGGGCTTGGTCAGAACAGAGGACCTTTTTTTAAAAACTGTTTATCATTATTTAGATTTGTGGTCAGAACAATAAAATGACCGTAGTTGTAGTTCTAAAAGCTTTGAGGCTTCATTAAACAACGTGGATGCATGGTGTGGTGACAACAACAAAGTCACCTGCCCCCCCCACACACACACACACACACACACACACACACACACCACACACACACCCCGCCGTTGTCACCTTTTTCACACCTCATGAGTTTGCAGGCATGTATAATGCACTCATGTTGTAGAAGTTAGTGGTGATTGTTGAATAGAGACACTTCTGACTCATGCACTCCTCGATGCTCTTCCGCAGAGACGTTAGAATGAGATTGTAGAGCAGGAGCTGTTGCATAATGAGCATTATGTTTTCACAACAGGACTGAAGAGAGAGGCCGACCACACTAAGTGTCTGCACTCAAATGTGCCCACCATATTTATTATCTGAATTGTTATAAATGGTATTTAAGTATAGTTTAGCAGTGGTGTGTGTGTGTGTGTGTGTGTGTGTGTGTGTGTGTGTGTATCTACAGTTATGCCTTGTTTGAACTGTAATCACTTTTATTTATATGTTACACATGTCGCCCCGATGCCGTACGAGCCTCCAGCAGGGCTAATATCCTGACCGTTATCTTTCAGCAGATGAGGGGAGGTGTCCGTGTGTTCGATTTGGTGCAGATGAAAGACTGAACTTATTGTAATCACATCGTGTCCCTCACAGCTCCCCTTCTATCTCCTCCTCTTCCTCCAAAGCAAGGCGTTTTCCTGTGGGGATTAGTGTGTGTGCAGCAGCTCTGAAGAGGGAAGTGGGCCCTGCCCGTCACATTACATAACTCGCCCTCGCTAGTGCGGCTCGGCCCGGCTGGAGAGGCGACTATAGAGGCTTTGTTTTTCCAGCCTTCCCTTCTTCCTCCCCTCTAATGCGCCTCCTCCTCCCCCTCAGGCAGGCTGCACACTGATGCCGTATAGAAGGAGTCTGTTTGCAGGGAACAGGCGAGGCACTGTGGCATGGAGTGCCGAGAAATACGCTAATGGGAAGCTGAATGGCAGCGAGCTCACATCTTAGGCAATTAGGAATTTGAGGTCTGCCATAGGTCGTACAGTTTCAGGCTGTTGGAAAGCAAGGGTATCCAGTGCTAAGTAGAACCACGCATTACTGGCAGCCCAGGAGCGACACGGCAGCATGTCCAGTGGTGACACACTTTTCAGCATCAACATTGCAGTATGTGCACGCTATAATGGTCATATCGTGACACGTCTTCAAATTAAGCAAACGCGGATTGATGCAAAAAAAGAAAAGGAAATAGTTCACATGGAAACGGACCAAAACAGGTTTTGCAATATACATTCAATATAAACAATACAGGAAGTATCATCCAAAATTCTGTATTTTTTCCAACTTTAAGTTTTACGTGAAGAGCGGAATTATGACGGTAATGGTAAATGCACTTTAATAGCGGTCTAGTCTCAACCTTTTTAAAGCGCTGCAACACTAAATGTCATTCACTACATGTCATTCACCCATTCATTCACCAATGGATGGGCCTACCATGCAAGGTGTGCAATCAAACTACCAATCTCCTGAATAAACAATGAGTGTGTTTACATGATGGTATAATTTGAATATTGCTTTAGTCAGACTTTGCTATCTTTGGGGGGGGGTCTGCTATTATCCCATTGTACATGGCAGTGAGTAATTCGAATCATTGGCTGAAAATGTGTCACCTCCGATACGACAGGTGGCGCTGTTTTCACTACAACTCCTGTTGTGTAGCCCATTTACTTTTTTTGATTGGCTGATAAGTGCCACGTGACAGCACAACTCCAGGAAGCATTTGTTTTCCCCACGGGGACAGCGGCACATTAAAACATTAAATAGCCGAGAGTTGTTTTCAGCGTGAAGAAATACGATGTGTGGCGGGAGTTAAGACCGAACTGTGTGACACTTGAGAGCCCTGCAACTCGACGCAAAGTCCGGTTCCTAGTCCAATTCACCACTACATGCCTCGATGGTCGGATTATCAACCGCATCCGATCGAGTAATCCAGGGGTGTCAATCGGACCGTAGTTGGACCGCACATAGTCGAACAAAAGTGTTCACATGAAACGGATAATTTGATTTCTGTCAGACTGAGCCAGTTATTCGAATGCATGTAAACACACTCAGTGTTGTGCTCTCGTAAACAAATGAACAATAGACACATTGGTGGGCCGCGGGCTTTGGACTCGACGCTAGCTTCACCCTCTCTCCCCGAGGGGAGGGTCTCTTGGCGCTACTGTCAACCTGGCCAGACTGTTCTCAGTGTGAGGGCCTTGTCATCAACATTCATACAACCAATATGTCTATGATTAGATTGTTTACTCAAACACAACATTGTTTACAAGAACACAACATTGTTTTTCTCACCTCTTCTTGCGAGACTGACTGAATACTGGCTGTTTGACCCTCGGCAGAGCTAGTCCATGTGTGGCCACCTTGCATTGTAGCAACCCCTTTAGTGTATAAGGGGGGGGGGTGGGTGGCAGGCAAAATTATAGAGAATTCAGTTAGTTCATTTCAGGAGTGTTGGAGGTCTGTCATATTTCTTAAGGTTGACGGTTGAGTATTACTAAATGGTCGTGTTTTTCTGCCAGTCCTGTGCAGTTCGACCACACACACACACACACACACACACACACACACACACACACACACACACACACACACACACACACACACACACACACACACACACACACACACACACACACTTCCCAACCTGGTAGTCTGTCACTGTAAGGGTGGAAGTGGGAGCCCAGTGTGCTCTGTGTAATGGAGGTTAAGACCAGTTAGCACTCGGAGTGAGTAGAAGTAACTCGTAGGTGTGAGAGGAAAAGGAAAAATAGCAGCTTTATGTCTGACATCTGCAGCATTGAGTCAAAGGGTTGTTCTTTATTTTTGCATTTTCTCTCTAAGGATTTGGGGGTTTTGCTGCTGAAAGATGACAACGGACTTGTATAGTGAAATTATAAAGAAGTAAACTAACTATCACCATGGCAGCATATAAGCAATAGCAATGTTTCCATTTACCACATTCAGTAAATATTATACATCGTCGAGGATTTTTCAAAACAATGTCTCTTAGATCGGTGGCCTTGTGTACATGTATGCAGTTCATACTTTTTACTCTTGTTTCAGAGGGTTAGGGTTATTTATATCTGTGTCAAGGAATGCATATATCCATAAGGATTATGATAATGATCTCTTTGCGAAACCTTTTGCTAACGTGTACCAGGGGAAGGAATGGCCCACTAGCCTGTACTGCTGTATCTGGCCTCCTGCTAGCTTAAGTACAAACAAAAGCTGGAAGCAGCAATGACCTATCTGGCTTGTCGCAGTGTCCAGCGCAAGGACTCATCCCAAAAGAGTCTGCAACAAACCAGTCATGAGTTTAGGAAGAGGGCGGAGCTAATTGATCACATCATTTAAACAAGCACTCCCTGCTGAATACTAAACAAATCCAGTTGAATATTGTAATATCTCTGCGCAGGATGTTGGTCTGTTTCCATCGAGATGTTTCTTCCTGCTCTTCTTGGGAGGTCATGGTTGCTTCCCAGGCACTGTTTTCCACCAGCTTAAGTACATGTTAATACACGCACGCTCCGACAGGATCTGCACCTGATGGTTATACTGATTTAGGCTGGCTGCAGCTTTATAATGTTGGTGGTCTATGAATTGCCGTGTCTTCTACAATCTACTTATTCCGTCGTTGACTGTAACCCTGTGTTTTCTTTAGCTGGTTTTATGTCAGTCCTCCCTGTGGAGTCATATCTGTTCCCTTCTTTATACGTCATTCTAAATCATCTTAAACATCACTTCTATACATGTACAGCAGCTCAACTTTGCGTTTCTTTGTTTCAGTTTGGCTCACTCATATGATTGATTTATCTTAAGAATCTTGTCAAGGCCCTCTAGTTTTTTTTCTGGCTTTTCTAGTTAATAAAATACATCTTGTGAGATATCATTGTATACTCTCTTAGAACACTATTTGGATTGTATCTATAAAAGATGTTCATTATTGTTGCAGTTATTTGGTCTAAGCCATACACCACTAGCCTGCCTATGCGACCTATTTGTTTTTTTTCCTCATTTCATATTGATTTGAAAAAATTGTACGTTACATTAGTACTGCACTGAAATGAATGACATTTCCAACAATATAAAGTTGATTCTACTGTTGTAGTGAACGACTTATGTAACTTGTCCAATGTTAAAATAGCGACATTCAAGGACATTGGGTCTCTCGTTTGCATTTGTGTACTATCTTGTAGTCGTCTCTGTATTTTGAGATGGGCTCCAGTTTGCTCTCAGTGCGTCAGCCGTGAGCCAAGTTCCCATCAAAGAGTAGCTGCTACACCGAAGACTGTGTTTAGATGGGACAGCTAATTTTAGAGCTGCTAGGCCCTGGTCCAAGGTGGGGGAGGATAAGATAACATTGAAGAAGCCCTCCCTCCTTAAACAGTTCTGTTGTGTGTGTTGGTCCAGTAACCCTCATGCAGCTGAAGCCAGCCGCCCTCCTGCAGCCCCATTTGGAGGTTTTGCACTTGGCTTATTCAAATGTTGGGTGTATTGTGCAAATACGAAGCTTACCCATGTTTACGAGCTCTCAGTGGATGAGTGACATAAGCAACGACACGTACCGTCAACATGGTTAACTAGAATAGATAGATATTTGTACCATTGCTAATTGTTATGTCAAGCAAAGCATATAATCAAATTAGTGACTGTCAAAGTATAGTCGCATGTTTAGTTAATGCTCTATTTTTCTTGTATCTTCTGGCATCTCATGGCTCCTTCTTTGCCTTGCTAATGCCCTTATCCACCCATGATCAACACTAAAGGCAGTGGAGAAATATAACAAAGGGGCCCAAACTGCCCTATATAGGCTTATATGTCTACTCAGGAGTGTGTAAGAGCTCAGTCTGGATTAGCAGCCCATCTGAATTAGTCAACTTAACCATATGTTTGACCGTGTCAAACATCTACAGGAAACTGCTCTAATCTTAAGCTTTATGACTACAATGCTACTCAATGGGCCTCTTTTTCTAGGAAGGCAGTCCAAACCATGCAGAGGGCTGTGTGACTGAATAACACGGCTCCTGATTGCTCCTCTACAGTTTCTAGCCGCAATAGCAGCGATAATAGACTGATTTGTTATGTCAGAAAGGCATCTGGTTTCAGGAAATTCCTGAAGGGGCGTGGATATGTCATTCATTCAGTTGTTTATTTTCTGCCAAGGATCTGAATCACATCCATTTGAAGGCACGCACAGACAGAGACAGTTAGCCTCTCATTCAGCTTACACAACACACCAAACCTATCCGTAGGCCGTGTGGCCAAGCCGTCCCCGTCTGGCCCGACTCGCCCGTCCCTCTCGTAGCCACAGAGCGATGACCTTGGTTTCAAGTAGCTGTGCTCTGTTGGAAAGCCAACACCTCTCCCGGGATGGGCCGACCTTGTTGTCTGACATACTGTAAGTCTGTCCGCCCCTCTCTGTCTGTGCGTCTCACTCACTCACTCCTCAACATCGGCGGCCTTTACAAATCCCGCTGTATTAACTTCACCCTTGCAAATCCAGGCGGGTGTACTGCATGGAGGCCGGCATCTTTGTTGTGTTGTTGCAATACAAAAGGCGAGAATAGAATAACGCGGAGGGTTCAGCAGGTTTGGGCCTCTCCCTGCCCAGGTGCTCCTTGATCAGACAACCGCTCCTCTCAATGACAACATCGTCTTTTATTTGGGGTGTGTGCAGCAGTGTACACTGTTGTCCCCTCCCTTTTATTCTCTTGCCTTTTGATTCCCTGCAGCTGTCCAGTTAAGCACAATGCATTGATCCGTCATTGCATGTATATCTATTTCAATGAGGGCCGATATCTGACATAGCGCCATCAAACTCATATCGTAGCCTTTTATTCTGTATTTTTGGTGTTCTTTAGTTCCGCAGGTGTAGGTCAAATAAGTGGGGACAAGTATTGTTAGCAATGTAGCATATGGTTTCTTTTTTCTAGCTTTCACTATATTGTAGTTTCATTAAGCAGTAGGGAAGGCAATGTTTACATGCACTCGCCAATGAGATTATAATCCGAAACAACATAAGAAGAGGCAACACATTCTACAGTTATCGCAAACGTATTGCAAACGATGAAAACAGGTGGTCGTAGTTTATGTCCGGTCATGATCAGTGTAAGCACATCTGAATTAAGTAGAATGAGACGCCTAATCTTTTAAATTGAGCGTTTTACACTCTTATGCCAAAAGAGACCCAGAGAGAAGTCAGTAGTAGTGTTAAGGAAATTGTCCCCTAGTCCTCATTGACTTCCTTAAAGGCCTTTCCTGTTGGTTTGGGCTGCTCGGAAAAATCCAAACCAGTACCGCAACATTTGATCTCCTTCATGATGCCATCCTCGGATAAATTGTGCAGGCCTGTCAAAACTAGTTAGTCAATTAATGAACGGACACACTATTACATGAATCCCGTTGTCCTTTTGCTTATACTAAAGCAATAGCAGCTGGGTTTATCACCGACGGTCCACACAGGCTGCTGATGTCAGCTTTTTATTAGGGTGCCACAACATGCTCGGCTGCTGGTTCAGCCGGTTTGCTACAATCAAACTGGTGTAAGTGTGAACATAAGAGCGTAAGCATTAACTGACTCATGTAAACTCTATTCTCAGGCGCTGCCTAAGCTTTGTTTTGTAAAACAATATTTTTGTTCACGTAAATGTAGATATTGGAAAGCGTCGTGACCCCCTTTCCTTTTGAAATTGTCCAGTTTCCATGAAGGAAAATATTTGCTTGTGCCCGTAGTTTGTTGAGTAGGATTGTAGAAATACTAAAGACGCTCTGAAATGTTCCCATCAATGTGTTCGCCAGGTCTTTGGCCCATAGGGCGCGAGCATCTTGTTGGGGGCCATCTGGAAATCATTTCCCTCTCCATATAGGAAAAATAACATTGCAAAAATACTTTGACAGCACTGTGGTTTTTTGATGTGTGCCATCCAGTTGCGTGTGTGTGTGTGTGTGTGTGTGTGTGTGTGTGTGTGTGTGTGTGTGTGTGTGTTGATGCTTTGCGTAAGGCGTCAGGCTGTGTCAGAGCTGGACCGGGGCCAGCAGCCAGGCCGACAGACGAGCAAGCAGATGGATCGGTTTGGACTTAACCCTTCCCACACCATTTGGTCCTCCTGGTCCTCCGCTTCCAACCTGCACGTCTCTCTGCAGAGTGGAAGGAAGGCGGCGGCGTGCGAGTCCTGTGTGTTCTGGGGGATGGGCAGCAAATATAATGCTAGCGGTAGCGATCGGAGAAATCAGGAAGACGGACAGAAAGCAGAGAGTGAGGGCGACTGCCTTTGCAGACGTTTGGTCACAGACCCCGTGTGTGTTGAACTGTGCTGGCATATGGTTCCCTTCCCCAGGCTGAACCCACGGCCTCCTCGCTCCTCTGCCGCTTTCCCTCTCGACTTCTCTCTGCTCTCTGCTTGTTTGTCTCGGGAACGTCTTGCCTGTTCTGGGATGTAGAGTCACCGCACCCTGTGAGATCCACTGGCTGTCTGCCAACCGTTGTAGCCACTCATCCTCCTAATTTCTTGCTCCGTCTTTTTTTTTAGTGGTAGATATATTAGCTGATAATGCATAATTGCTATTGGTTGCATTGCGAATCCTGTTTTGCAACAGACAGAATCCCATCAATATACACCAAAATGAATTTAAAACAAATATTAGTACACAGTAGTACTTGTGTGACTATGCAGCTCTGCCCATGGCATGCCCTGGTCAATCTGTCTATATTTAAGCATGCTCAATGTTGGGTTTACAAGTGGTGTGACCATATGCAGCATTTGTCACAGTAACTTTCCCCTGAGATTCATGCAACGCTTCTCTGCTTTGAAGAAGCACTAATGTTAAAATTGCACACAAACCAGTTCTGATTGAAATGCACAAACGCAGCAATGCTTTCCAAGTGCTGTTTAATTATAACTAAACACGCATTAAGCATTTTGAAGCTCTCTCAGGTAATCATTACTAGGCTAAATGTCTACATGTTTGTTTGGTGTTGCATGGCATTATGGCTGTTAATATATGCTCTGTGTCTGTCAGTGGTTTGTAGACACTAACTGTTGCCAGATGCGAGTAAAGGCTGATGATACAACTAGCTAGACGGAAAACCAAATGTCTTCAAGACGTTTTCCGTTGTCTTTAGTCACAGCTGCCCCCCGTTTGGTTTGCCTCACAGCGGTTATGATGTCAAATCACATGAACATGTAACGTGTATGGATGTCCTCCGTTTGAGGCATTTGAGAGTCCGAGTTGTTGGGGCAGTGCAGGGTCTCGGTTTAATCGCAGATCAATGGCCGCTGAATAAAGTTTCTGGAAGACAGCCTCCCTGTTCTCGATGCCAACCAGCAGACTGTGAATAGAAAGTCCAGAGGGAAGATCAATACCGACTCTGCCTGTTGATGGGAAGGGGAGCTCACTTTGTGAATGGATGTAGTAGCGATGGACGGCATGTTTCATTTAGAGAGGTCGTCAAATGGTACCCACACACTTCTCATCTTTCTTGCCCGTATGAGAGCGGCTGGGCGGCTTGTTTGTCTTTTTGTCTACAACGTAACTATCCTGCAGGGGTTTGAGAATATACTGACTCTCCATAACATACTAGCTGCTCTCTTCCTCTTCACTTTGAGGGGAAAAAAGAGCAGCTGGGGGTCATGGAAATGATGTCATATATGTATTGATGGTAACAATGGCTTTAGTTCCCCTCCATCCCTTCCTGCCACCCCTCCATTACCACAACCAATACCTACACACTACCCTCTGCCTCCCCTTTGCTGTGTACCAACAGGAGTGAGCGCTGGATGTGGCATGGGGGTGGGGTCGGGAGACCGACATCTGTGGCCCTCTCTGGGCTCCGCTGCCTCTGCCTTATTGTTCCCAGAGATGTAGATAACCATAACAGAAGGAGAGCAGGAGAGCCACAGTGAAGTAGAGAAAAGGGAGGAGCTGTGCGGCAGCTTTTGTTTAAAAGAATTGTCAGGTCTTTTGTGTGTGTGTGTGTGTGTGTGTGTGTGTGTGTGTGTGTGTGTGTGTGTGTGTGTGTGTGTGTGTGTGTGTGTGTGTGTGTGTGTGTGTGTGTGTGTGTGTGTGTGTGTGTGTGTGTGTGTGTGTGTGTGTGTGTGTGTGTGTGTGTGTGTGTGTGTGTGTGTGTGTGTGTGTGTGTGTGTGTGTGTGTGTGTGTGTGTGTGTGTGTGTGTGTGTGTGTGTGTGTGTGTGTGTGTGTGTCAGACTCTTTGGAAGTCATCTAGTTGAGTTTACCCTCCTCTGGCATCCCAGTGTTGTGCTGTTCTCACATCGTGGTCATCAGTCCTGCTCACGCTTCCTGTTTTGCCCTCCTCGGCATGTTTAATGACCTTTGGCCAGGACTTGATGGCAGTGCATAAACACCCTCGCATTCTTTCATCCTCTTGATTGGGCCAAGTATTGAACGTCAGTTCCATTAAAGTATCGCCCAACTTGGACCGTTTCCTTACTCTGTCGATGTAGTGTATGGCCGTTTATTTGAGTTAAGGCCTCTGGAAAGACGGGTAACAAAATGTTTAGTTCAACTTGTTTCCAATACATCATTGTACACGAACTAAAGGTGTTATGCGGCGTTCTCTAACCCAGCTCGTATTCTTACTTGTGAGAGAAAAGACACATCGATCATAATGAATGTACCTCCTGGATTTGTGGGTTTGAGGCAACATGGCTATGATGACATAAACACCACTGTGTGTGTGTGTGTGTGTGTGTGTGTGTGTGTGTGTGGGTGTGTGGGTGTGTGTGGTGAATAAGTCACAAGGAGGTCAGACTCAAACTATCGGGCACTTTGGCTGTAGTCCTTGGATGGTTGCTGAGAAAACACTGGTTTCCCCCCATACGGCTCATCAGAGGCCAGTCGATGACCTTCCAGTCGCCTACGAATAAAGAACCAGTCTCTGTAGTAGTGTTGTGGGATTTTGAGATTAAGTTTGTTTGTTTCTGCTCCCGCCGCGTCGGTGTTGGACAGTATGTGCCGGCTCTGACACGCCGCTCCTGTTTGACAGTCTGAGACGGCTAATATGCAAAGAATGCATTTAAGAAGAAACCCTATGGCCTTGGCTTGTGTGACATAAGTAGTGTATGTTGATGTACTAGTACTTCTAGTTTCATATTTGAGTACATGCTGTGCATTAAAGATGTGCACTCTTCCTGTTCACCTAACAGCTTATATGGCTTCATTATTCAACATTTGCTCCAGTTGTGGAGGGTTATATTTAGAAGTGTTGTTGGGGAAACCAACATGCAATGTATACCAGAGGCTTTCAGGAGCTTGTTCCCTTGGTTTGGTTATTGCAGTTCAAAAGGTATTGACAATAATCCTTGGTCTTAATTGTTCCCGTTTGTCACTTCCTCATCCAGTGGCCATACATATTCCCTCGTCTGTTTTTCCTCGTCTTTACTCCCTTAGTCTGATTGGCGTGGTCAGCATGCAAAAGAAGAGATCAGAAAGAGCCGGAGACGACACAACGTTAGTTTTTCACACGGCAACCCGCCATGTCATTTCAAGAACATTTGTCGTCGTGTTTGGAGAGCTTTGTTTTCGCATCCACGACATCCACTGTGGTCAGGGTGGAAACTGTGGAAGGCCAGGACGGGTCATTCTTGTTCTGCATCTATGTACGTATGTCTCTCTGGCCTTGGTTATCAAAATGTTAACGCCATATAAGCCACCTCGCAGCCTTAGATCCTCCGGTGGGGGGGGCCCTCCTGGCTGTTCCAAAGTCGAGGCTTAAATCAAAGGGTGACCGTGCTTTTTCCACCAGGGCCCCTCGACTTTGGAACAACCTACCGGAGGAAATAAGGCTGGCAGAATCAATAACTTCTTTTAAATCACTTCTTAAAACCCACTTTTATAGAACTGCTTTTAAGTGATGTCGTCCTTTTGAATTTGTATTTGAATTGCCTATTTGTTTGGTTTTACTTGTATTCAATGCTTTTATGGTATGGTCTTTTTTGTTTGCCACCATTTAAGTTGTGTGTTTATCTGTAGAGCACTTTGTAAACTTTATTTTTAAAAGTGCTATATAAATAAAGTTGTTGTTATTATTACTGGTGGTTGGGTCTGAGCTGTCAGCTCTGCTGCTGGGCGTCACGTCCAGCAGAACCTCCTGATTGTCTCTGATAGCCGTAATCACCTGGATGGATACTCGCTACTATTGAAATGCTGTTGCAGTAAGCTTGAAATGTGTTTGCGGTTTACTAGCTTTATTTCCCCCTCATTACCAAACTAAGATTCATAATACGTTAAATACAGTCCTGATCAACTAATGGATGCACAGTCATTTGAAAATGTAGGTCCTGTGTATTTAAATTAAAATGGTCAAGGCCCAGTCAGTCTCCCTGGCACAGATTGTAGTTTTTTTCTTTTTCATGGCCAGAAGGGAGAGTGACTCACTCTCATACGCCTTCACATTCAGAGAGAGAGAGAGGGAGAGAGATATGGAAAGAGAGCGAAAGAGAGCGACTTGTTTGTGTGACAGTGATGTGTTCAGATAAGACATCAGAGGTGTGGCGACTGTCAATTTTCTGTCCTGCATCTTTATTTGCTGCTTCTCAGACGCGCCACAAAGCTTGTAACTCACCCTCTGAATACATTAGCCGTGTTGTCAGCCAGCAAGAACCCACGGTACACTCTTTGAAAACACCAACACTATTTAAGTCGACTGGACAGCCTGAGCTCGCGTCCGACCTCATCCTAGCAGTGAGGAGGAGAATGCAATAAGAATATGAAGGTCAACCGCAGAACGCGCGGTGTCGTCTTTTGGTACCAAGAGGTATTTGCGGTAGTTTTTCCTTTTCACTTTGCAACGGTCTCACTCACAGTACCGTAACACATAGAGGCAAACTTTTCTCATACTTTCTAGTGTTTTTATTCTTTTAAAGTAAAGCTGGTGTTTACTCTGTTGTTTTTGAAGATGGTTGCGATGCACACTTGACCTCATAACGGTGATGGTGACTTTTTGTGAATCCATCCGTACAGGAATTTGGGTTTCTGTATCTGTGTGTGCATACACATATCATGAGGAATGGAAACAATGGGTTTTTCACTGTACATCAGTTTGTGTACATTAGGGTTAAACTATTCAAACTGGCGGTTTATTGTGTCTCTACCGTGTCTCAGAGGTGTTGATTCAGATCGCTGGGGAATTTGACAGCTTTGGTGGCGTTGAAGTATAACTAAATAAATGTTAGATGTGTTGTTCAAATTTCCTCAATTAGTCTCTCTATACCTGCCTTTTGTTAATGCTTTGAATTATTTTCAAATCGGAAATCATTTGTTTTGTAGGGTTTTTATTAAAAAGAATTCCACACCGTAGACACATCTTCACATCGGCGAGTCGTGTTCAGAAGTCCGTTACGTTGACTGTCAACAGGGAGCCAGTTGTACCGGTGTGATAGTGTTCCACTCATTTCCATCGCTGGGTGCGACTAACCCACCACGACCGCTCCCCTGCAGTACATCCTGCTGTTCAAGACTCACTCAGTTTTATAAATACAGCCACAAGCTATTTTAGATTTAGCAGCAAGTTTTATTTTGTTATAGTGATTGTAGTGATGGCCTGATCGGATACACTGGATATTTGCCCTGACTGGAGTTACCAGACGCATCATGTGACAGCCAGGCACCACCAATCCCCAGTAAAGTGGGTCTTTTGGGGTTATGAAAAAGCACCAACCTGTTTTCTTTTGGAGAAACTTTCACAATCTGAAGTAGAATGTTTGGACATCTACTTATAAATGTATGGCGCTGACATGATTTATTGATCAATAAACCAATGTACAATGACTATATTGTAACGCTTAGATTGTACATGGCTCTGATTGGTCAAGTCTTGCCAGTCGTCAAACCATTTAGCCTTCTGGCTCTTTGTGTCAATAGAACTTCCGGTCCTGATTCTACTTTCGCCCTCATTGTAACAACCGAGAGACTAAAAGACAATGACGGTGAACGAGTGAGGGAGAGCGATGGAAGCCAGCTGCAAACATCTGTTACGTGGCTGCAACCAGCTGTTCCTACATGCCTCCCCCAGCTGATTTCAGAGAATCACACATAGAGCGCAAAGTATATTTTGAATCTGTTCTGATCAATAAATGTCGTATTTGAGTTTAAAACAATATGTTGTTGTTCGATGGTCCCATGAATTTGGTGAACAACTCTGTCTACATACAGATTTATTTATTCACCCTCACTATTGGATGTTTTTCTGTTTTTTTTATCGGTCCCGCGCTGCTCACTGATTATCTTTAGGCCTTCTGGTTTTCGACTGTTCCCTTTAACAAAACCAGCAAGGTCAAATATAATGTGGGTATGCCTAGATTTCTTTATGGTGTGAAAAGCTTTATTTTTAAATGTTGGGTGTAAAAAGCGTCGATAGAGATTTTCTCTGCTCATTCATTCGACTCATCACAGCAGGGTTGTTCTCTATTCATTGCAGTTAATCATGAGGAATTTCATCTCAGATTTTCAGTTTTTTATATTTATTGTAATGTGGCTTACGACTCCAACTTATATTTCTATGCAGTTTCTCTTTGATATGGAGATTGCATGACATTTACAGTTATTCTTTGAACACAGCATCCAGTAGATGCTGCGCTGGATGCTGCAAAAACTGTCACTCTGATGTGGTTGAATGCTAGAATTAGACGGTAAATAATCCTGTTTACGCCTGCCTCGGGGGGCACAAAGCAGGAGAAGGAATTTATGCTCTCACATAAATAATCAAGTGACAAACATAAAAATGTGCTCCATCCACGATTTCAGAAAGGCAGAATTTATTTTAACGCCTTACATTCGCACCTTGTTCTCATAATAGAAAATATTCTCATTGGCTCTGTGACGCTTGTTGTTTCACTCATGAGATAGTGTTGGCCGTCCTTCTAGTATTGGTGTGACGTCGACCACTGGACCCTGAATAAGATGCTATGAACAATAAGGAGTCCCATCTCTTCTCTCCCCCTGAGTCTCACAGTACCAGGTTTAGTCCACAGCAAAGTGAAATGCTATATGTTGGTACCAGCAAATGGTCGCCACCCCTTGATGAATTAAAATGGCAAAGCTGCGATTCAATTTCTCAAATCCTGTGCGTGTGTTTGTGTGTTTCCCCGAACACAAGGTTATTGAGTTCAGCCAAAGTGTTGGTATCAGATATGTACACCAGCTTTTTGTTTTTGTTTTTAAAACCAAATAAGCTCCAGTTTCATCATTCCCCAGTGCAGAAATGTTGATGGTGACCCCTTGCTCGCCTCACCTGTGCCCCAGTTGGCATGGTATTTTCCAACTTCCCAGTAGTGTGGCTCACGTAGCCGACTGGGATGAGCTGCAGAGAAACGGGGGGCTGCATGGCCGTGGAACAAAGCACAGCACCTGTCACAGAGGCCTGAGGGGGACAGAGGACGGAGCCTTATCAGTAATGTTCTCTCTGTTTATCTCTCTAGTGTTTTGCTCTATATATAACCCTTTTACATGGCCAGTAGGACTGCACAATGTGTGAGCTTTTCCTCATGTTGTTGATATAAGCCAATCCAAATAGGTGAAATGTATAAAGCCAAAAGCATCTGCTCTGTTGGAGCGGTACTCTCAGAGTTTCATACGGATATGACGCCCAACAAAGCTAGACAACTAAAATATTTATAGTTTTTTTTCTTTGGTTTAAAGTAATGAAAACACATGTCTGGAAGTTGTTTTGCTACTTTCACACCGTTTCAATATAATAAATGCAAAAAAGACCTTGAGGGAGCAACCTCTGAAGGCAATAGTGAATAGCATTTCAGCACTGGTCTTTATCTGATGGTGGTACCAGAATGTATAACTGCTCATCGTGCTCTTTAGAAATGCAGAGCGATAATGGCCTTCTCTTAATTGCTTTCACTGGAAAGTTTAAAGAGTGTGTGGCAGGGTCGGTGGTGGGTTGTGTGGGTGGGTGGTAGCATTGGAAGAACACAACAAGCTGTTGCCTCCAAATGGAGGATCCTATTTTACAGCGGCGATTCGATAAACGCACAAATATAGTTCCTTCAAAGACGCAACTCCTCCTTTTCAAAGTGCACAGCATACATTGGAAAGCAGATAATTGTTTTGTTTGGGCTACAAGACAATGGCAGTGTTGCCCTCCGTGGAGCTTTTACCTAATTTGGTTCTTTCTAATCAGCAGCCACCACCAATTTAGAGAAGTACTCCTTACCCATCTCTACTGTAGAGGTTCTGTCATAGATAGCTGCTCATTCTACAATGACTGCACTTTGTTTTATATGTAACACATAGGGGTGTAACTGTGCCTGTATTTGTATTCAACCTTTTGGTACAGAACGGTCAGTCCGGTGAGCGTCGTCCTTTGGGCACAGCTGTAACCCAAACAGCTGTTCATGGCGACTACACCACACAGAGCAGGAACTTTTTATTAGAAGAGTTTTATCCTAGAAGTGAGAACACAAGCTGATACCCAAAGACCAGGGATAACTTTCGGTATCAGGATAGGTGCATCAAACTAAACTAAATGATGTAGAACAATACAATATGCAGTAAAGGGAAGGAAGATGAAAACGGAAGGAAGGTAAACGTGGTTGTTGTTGTTGTTGTTGTCAGCATTTTATGTTCCCACTTGTGGTGCATTCAGGAATGTTGAGGAGACGTATGATTCTCAGAGTTTCTACAATAACTTGTTTGGATGTGTTAATGTTTCTGAATACAGGCTGTGTGTGCTGCTCCTCTGTGGATTCTACGTTGATATCTTCCCTGTATTTATTAAGCACTTAGACCTCCTTTACAATTCAAAAACATAATTTAGTTTTTTGCTATACCAGACCTTTTAAAAGACAAAACATTGCAGCTGAGAGCTTTGTTGTTGCTGGGAAACATAAGGTGGATAGCAACTGCTCAGTGGCAGCCCACTTTCATAGTTTCGAGAAGGGGAGGTGTGTGCGTGTGCGTGTGTGTGTGTGTGTGTGTGTGTGTGTGTGTGTGTGCTTGGATTGGGGAGCTGGAGGTGGCATGTCCTAATGGAGCTGGATCCGTACGTGAGCAGGAATGAGATGAGGCAGATCTGCGCCTCACCTGTCCTGCAGGGAGGGATCACACACACACACACACACACACACACACACACACACACACACACACACACACACACACACACACACACACACACACACACACACACACACACACACACACACACACACACACACACACACACACACACAGAGAGTGTATCATGGCAAGCCTGCCCTGAGTGCTGGCGGGATAATCTGATGAATCTCAGCAGCATGTGTGCCCACCTGTTAGTACAGCCCCTAGTTCCCACTTCAATCACTACCACATTACTGAGGCGGGTAACGGTGTGTGTGTGTGAGTGCAGGTGTGGCTCTTGGAATGTAAAGCCTGTTGACTGTTTAGAGTGGGGGTAAAGTGTGTGTTTGTGTGTGTGTGTTTCAGTTATGAACAAGGAGGTGGAGAAGAACCTTCCCGGGCGTTGTTATTCCCACAATATGTTATGAGACGCTGGTGGGTGGACCTCAGACCCCAAAGAGGGTCCAATGATGTAATAATAAACACATTTATGGTATGGCAAAAAAAGGTCAAACTCACCAATCGGGGGAAAGAAGACGTAATGCGTGTTTGAAGAGCGGCCTGGTGGGCTGCCGACACGCACCGAGGACGCGCTGCCAAGTCAACAGTTGCACTGGGAGCGCTGGCACCAGCAGCAAGCTGACACTTCTGAATCCACAAGCCCCTTTCACTTGTCAAGGGGAACTGGAGTTGGCTGTGAGCGCCCGCACAGCCAACCAGCCTGCCAGCCCACACTTTAAAAGGTGTAACAACATTGTGGCACGACAACATAGACATTGTTTGCCCCGCTCGCAGCCATTTCTCTGGACTGCTACGTATCTAACCACCGGACTGAAGCGTACATCGCTGATCACCTACAAGCAGGTCCTACTCCGGGTCGTCTGGTTGTAAACAGCAGCAGCTGAGTGGTGTACGTTAATCATTATGGTGGCCGGTGAGGACGGCTGACAGCTGTTGAATGTAGAATACGGTTGCTGACCAGCTGTTTCCTGCCTCGTGCTTTCTGTTCGGATGACTGTTATCTGCCTGGATTGGTTTGTGCAACCCAGCTCGAGAAAGAGCTTACTGCACATGAGGTGCCATTTAAAATGTAGTTTTTGCACATAGCTGACCAACACCAGGGAGATGGAGATGTATCCTCTGTTCTGAATCAGGGCCGTCTGATACATTGAAGCTGTTTGGTGATTCTGAATCGACGACCGGCTAACCCCAGCTTGTAAAGCTTAGCAGCGAGTCTGATCCGGGGAGCGGGGTTGCTGGCGACCCTGCTGACTCGCCTCCTGCTCATTCGTTGCACTTCAAAACCCCATAAACCCTCTTCTTCTGCATCGCACCTAGCTCATTTTACGACGGTGCCATTCTGCCTCGAGTCTTACTGACCAGAGACAGCAGCAGGGGAGACGGGGAGCATTAAGAGTGGGCAGTGATGTGCATAACAAACTAAACATATTTGGCCGGAGAATTAAGAAGTGCTTGTCCATTGGTGTTGAATGTAGGCTAACGAACGAACGTGAAGCGCTGCGTCTTTACCTTTCGGTGTGGCTGCTGAAGCCGTTAGCTCGGTGTCTCTAGGCAGAAGTCACCAACACACACACGTTGGTCTCCTGCACTTCCTCTCTGCCGCTCGGTGGCTTTCACACTCTGCAGAAACGTGAGCCTGAATAAATTGTCACACGCTCACAGATTATCTTCCCAGGATGTTATTTTGTGCAGGGAGGATGTTTGAAATGCCAGTCACAGACACTGCTCCCCTCCCCCACCCGCTCTCCCACACACTCTTTTATAATGTGGCGTTCAGCAGCAGTGGAAGTGGCCAGTGTAGTATTGCAGAGCTCTGTGGGGCTCATTTTTCGCGTTTCTTTTTTTCTTCTTTTCTTTTTTTTCTTTGTTTGTGTGAGCATGCCACCACACATTGTGACAGTGTGGCGTAACGAGGGGCGCTCCTCACAGGGAGACTACATGGAGGCTGATGCAGCCAGTCACACCAGCTCGCTGGTTCCCTTGAACCCCCCTCTGTCTTTCTCAATATCATCTTTCCTTGTATCTCCTTTCAGTCCATTTCTAGTCCATTCTCTCTACTTCGGTCCCTTTCCCCTCATTCCAGCATCCAACCTTCCAGGCTAACTGGGAGAGATGAACCATCTAAGGGAGGGAGGGAGGGAGGGAGGGAGATTGAGCTCGAGCTCTGGCTCGTTTGAGGCATTGACAGAGTAGTGAGACCCAGCAGGGGGTGAGCAGCTAAATATAGTGTGCCTCTTTGGAGCGGTGATGATGTCACAGGCCAGAGAAGAGAGAAGAGGCAAACGGTGGAAAAATCAAAAATACAGGGCTCGGAGGCAGCGGTCACTTTTACAGGTCGGGGATGGTTTCGGTCCAGCTCTGTCTCCGGTTCACCTAAAGCCACACACACACAGATCTTTGGGATATTATTGAAACAATGTAGCAATCTGCCTTTTGACTAGCGACGCACAGATATGGGATACTGACTCATAGTTGGATGGTTACATTAGGCCGGTCTACCGTTATTTTAATAAATAACAATTCAGTAAATATATATCTATGTATTTACTCATTTCATTTTGTTGTACCAAGTTCAGAAGGCCAAGCATAAGTTGATCTTGCTTTACACATAATCAAATGATCCCAGGCACTTCCACAAAGAGAGGCATACAGCAGCAACAAGAGTGTTGATGAAACTCTGTCACAGCCCAAGTATTCCTGTGGGTACTGAGGAATATCATCATCATGGCTTCTCACTCACAATAGGCATCTCACATGTAATATTGGTTTATGGTAGGGATGCACCGATCTGATCGGCGCCGATCCATATCGGCCGATATTGCCATTATCGGTTTTGATCGGCGTTCTCAAAACGGCCGATCAAACCGATCGATCAGATGACGTCACATCTGCGAGAAATATTATCAGAGACGTTTCAATCGCCGCCGCCGAACGGAGTAAATGCGCGGCGAAGTGCCGCAGAGTGAGAGGCGAGCGGCGGCGAGCGCACCCGTCCCCCGAGTTGAATCTCTGGGTCAACTCAGCCGACACTCGCATGTCTGAGCCCCTATAAACTGATGTTCACGGCTGCGCTGATCGGGGAGGCGAAGGGTTTTCATAAAGTTAGCCGCTAACTTTATGAAAACCCTCGCGCGCTCCCGATCGAATGCTAACTGTTAGCGGAAGGATTTATGTGACACAACATCCGGTTTTGCAAAGTTAGCGAAAAGAGCCACGTAAAACAACATCCGTTTTTTTCAAAATAAGATGTCGACAAATCATACAATAACATATACAAGTAAACAATGAACTGATTTTGTATCTTTATAGATCGTTTCTGAGATTTAAATTATGCTAACATTAAAACATTTTTACTGTACCAAGGAAGAGTTTATAAAAATAAGTCAGACTTTTGTATGTTAAAAAAAGTCCTGTATATAGATTTCCCCAAGAGGTCCAGGAAAGGAATGATGCAGATGTGTTCCATACATATCTGAAATCAATCCCCTACAATAGCAATCAAACAATTTTAATGTATCAATTAGGACAGTTTTCAAAGTAAAAGTCCTAAATGTTGAAATCTGTAATTTCTTTAATGTTTGAGGTGTATTTCCTCATAGTCCAAGGCAATAATGCTACACAATAAATAGAATGCTTCAGTCGACGCCGTGATCGGTATTATGGGATCGGCAGATACTATTTCAGTGATCGGTGATCGGTATTATCGGTGATCGGCTGACACTGATTTCAGTGATCGGTGATCGGCCCAAAAAACCTGATCGGTGCATCTCTAGTTTATGGCTTAAGTTAAGGTTTGATAGTCTTAAGAAATTATTTGCATATTGCACATTACTAGTTTGTGGACTTGCACAACAGGAAGAGATGGCATTTCACATGTATGATGGTTACACGCACACACACACACACACACACACACGCACAAGCACACACACAACCCTGCATTTTAGGAAGGGTACCATTGTTGTGCACAGCACAAATATGTAATCCTCTCAGGTTTCTAGTAGGAGATGACTATGGATATGTGAATGCATCTTTGATGAATCCGATTGAAGGGAAATGTGGAGGAGAGCTTGGTGAGCTGCAATGAGATGTCCACACATGCACACAAGTGTCTACTCGTCTCCCCCCCCCCCCCCCTAGTACTATAGCATGGAGTCCAGATGTTGGCTGCTACAGAAAAGTGCATCATGTAGTGAGTAGCATGTGACTGTAATTCTCTGTAAAGGTGTACGTACAGTGGAGTAGAAGGCAGGGATTGCTGTAATCCAGCATTGCCTTTTTTTTCAGCTTTTGCCAGGTCAGGCCCAGCCGGGCTTATATTGCAATGCGGCAGCTGCAGCACAAAGCCAGGGCCTATTCCTATTGATCGCTGAGCCTGATGGATTCTTAAGTACAGGGGATGGCTCGTCTGGTTGGAGCTGTCTTACATCATCTGCATTGACTCAACCTGCTTACCCTGATAAGCTGACTGCCTTCAGAGAATCACAAAGTCTACCAGCAGCATGTGACCAAGAAATGTCCCAGTGACTAAACGGTTAATATTTAAACAAGCTCTACGTTTGAGGACGAAAGGAGCTCAAAGCAAATGACATCTGGTTGAAAGGAGCGGCGTTAAGCCCGGACTTTACACTGCACCTTTTGTGTTGGTAAACACGTCGGCTGTAAAAGTGTAAAGCTGGCCCTCTTTATGACCCGTCGTCAGACTAAGGAGTGTCTGCCTCACAATGCCTTTCTTCCAATTGTTTCACCCGCTCTATGCCGTTGCTCTTGTTTTACGGTACATTATATAAGTTGCTGCTCTTCACCAGGCAACATGCTTTTAAAGCGCTGCAGTTGAGCCAAATTAGGTTTCCTGTAGTAAGACTTGTATCAGCTTCGACTTGAAAGCTGCAATTGTCACTTGTGATGGCAAAACTATAGTTTGGGAATAAAGTAGCTGTTGACTAAATGGTGCAGAATAAGTATTGTTGTTGTTGTTGTTGCCCTTTTGTATCTGCTCACTTTTACACTGTTTCTCTTCCTTCAGTCATTCAGGGAAGCACACGCCCCATATTGTTGTGTGTGTGGGTGTACATGGGCATGAACATGTCACTCATGTGATCTGATGTAGTGTGGCTTTCTTGTGTCGGTTGCTAGGCAACATGCTGTAGAATTCTTAGTCATAATCTTTGATTTTAGCTCAGAAGAATGAGAGGAGGAGGAAGCGAGTTGGCGAGTATTTCAGAGTGTCGGAGCCCTTCGAAAAAAGCATGCAGTGCCTGAATTAATTTATATCTGTGCTATTTTGCTGCCTGTCAACTTGGAACTATGGTTAGCTTTTTCAAGATTGGGTGTGTCAAGCTGTGGAAAAAAGCCCCATCGTCTATTTGTGTACTCTCAAGAGTAGGATTATTTATTAAATGAACTGATCATGCCTTCAGGTCTGCTGTTGTGAGCTCCAACTGCGTCACAAATAAAGGAATAATAGTAGAAGTTGCAGGGTTCGTACAGTCATGGAAAACCTGGAAAAGTCATGGAATTTTAAAATGGTCATTTCCAGGCCTGGAAAAGTCATGGAAAAAACGTAAATCATAAAAGTTTTGGAAAAGTCATGGAAATGTGTTATGATCACATGCTCATTCACGCCGAGTTTGAAATAATTAATGTGTTTTTTAAAGAAAGACGCTCAAAATATAAACCGGCCAACGCTGTCAATGCCCACAATGTTCTAAATTGTTTATGTTTATACCGATAATTCAGTTTGGTCATGGAAATTTGGTTTAAAGTCACGAAATAGTCATGGAAAAGTCATGGAAATCCATTGGTCAAAATGTGTAAGAACCCTGAAGTTGGAGGGGAGGTGCACTATGGATGGTTATTCTATAATTAGAAGGGAAGTTATTGTCGTGTAGCTCAACAGATTGCCCATATCAGTGGTCCCAAAACTGTGGGGCGCGTCCCTCTACTGGGGCGCCAAGGCTGAGGCGCGAGGGATTTTTTTTATTTCAAGACCTTTATTAAGAACTTCACATATTACAAAGTACACAGACTTAAAACTAATTCATTAATAAATAAAGAGCAACATGCCCGTACTTTAGTGTAAATGTTTACATTGCGGCGTAAACGGGTTACCCATGCCCGACAGCCGAGATCATTGGCGAATTGCCAAGAATCTCTGAGATCGGCTTTCATGCTGTTCCCCTTCAAAGCAAGAGCTCAGCATTGAGCATTATTGAGAGTGGCAGTGTCGAGCCTGCAACACAGTTTTAAAAAGAGGTGCAGTGGAAAGTCATTGCAACATATAATAATGATAAAACGTGATGACTCACGCATATCTGCATTCGTTTTGTTTTGTTTTGCAACGGTTGCACTTTATTGTTTTGAAAAGATATGCAGTGTAAAACTCAGTAAAACTTTTTATTGCCAAATATTTAAACTTGTTTTGTCTTAGTTGCACTTTATTTATATTATCCTGAAAAGATATTCTTTGCAAAACAGGTTAATTGCAGCCAAAATAAGCTTTGTTTGCCAAATATGATGTATTTTTTGCTTATATAGAACTATATTTGCATTCTAACAAAGTGATTGAAAACTTATTCATTTTTGTTATAGAGCAATCTGGTTTAATTGAAAGTGATTGCAAAATATTCAGAGTTGCAGATCAGTATGGACCATTCTGTTACGATGTGGTTGAGAACCACTGGGCGCTGTAGCCATGTGTTGACTTGTAGGGCTGAGCGATATGGTTTAACAATAATATCTCTGTATTTTTAAACTATGCCACAATATATATCTTAATATTTTCACTAAAATAGCAAATGTGTTGGCTTCAACCCTTTGGTGTGATCATGCTCCACATTTGCGGGGAACACAACTCGTTAAAGAGAGGGCTTCAATTTTGAAAATTGACCTCAGAATTTCCTTCGGTATCTGCCATCTTATTAAAGGGAAATTGGTATGTAGAAATCGGAAGTTTCTCATTCAGACAGTGTAGTAATTTTTTAAAAATAATATTTGTTAATTAATATTGTCAAATTAGATTTCCTTCATGTATAGCCCACATTGTTTACATTCGATACACGGCTGAGCTCTGTTATCCTGTGGTAACCCTTGCAAATAATAAATGAACTCACGCAGAACCGTAACGATCTCTTCCCCCATCGCATCCCGAGGTGGTCCCAGTGACATGTTTTGCTTGGCTGAGGCATTCCACAAAGTTCCAGCTCTCTGTCCTCGTCGTTGTGGTATTATTCTGCCTTGTTTACACAGGTTCCCTTCGGAGCTTGTGTGGAGCTTGACACTCGGCGTTATGTTCAGTCCACATTTAGTGCCTAATGCTATCCAAATCCACTTTCCTGTGCTTTATATATTACATACTCTTGACACGGTTACCGTGTCGCTGCTATAATAGTATCACAATCTCTGTTTATATTTGGATGGTGTTTTCATAGGTGTGCCAGAGGCAAAGAGATATGCAGAGCAAGCAGAAAGTAAGGGATGGAAGAGGTGGAGACGGGCTCCGTGTTTCACTGAATATTTTTCAGCAAAGAGCAAGCCGGTGAGCAACAGAAGAGGCAGGCGTAAGAGAATACGGATGGAGGACAGCAGCCGAGTGACGGCACAGAGGTAGAGCGTGTAGGCTGATGAGCTCGCTCGCGCCATAGCTGTAATGAAAAACCTTTGTGTGCTTAATAAGAGTGCTGGCAGCGGTCCAGCAGTTCTGGCTAGTGTGGGATTAGGCTTGGACAATCAGGACTGCAGGATCAAAACAAGGGGCAGGAACACCAGGGTCATTCTGCTTGCTAGGATACCATCTGCCCTGCATGCCGCAGTTAGGGGGAGGGGAGAGAGAGAGGGGGAGAGAGAGAGAGACACAGACAGGAATGGGGGAAGGGCAGACCAGAGCTCTACAGGAAACAACAACAACATTGAGACGGAGCAAGCCAGCTCTGAATGCAGGTCAGCTCTGCTCGGTTCGGCATGCGAGGCTCTTCCTGAATACGTACAAACGGAGACTCAAAACATTTTAATTGCCAAATGTGCACAGAAAGTAAAGTCTTGCCTGCCTTCTCAGAAAAACAGCCGTTTCATTTCTAGTGGCTTATCCCGAGTCAAATACATTACGCTAAATAATAATAGTGATAACATAGGCCGTTGCCTGAATATTATAATTATGTTGGTGAACTATGACCTCATTTTATTGACATCTACATTTTCTTGTAGAAAAGCCCGTTTACAAGCTGCCTAGCGTATTTATTTGCCGAGCGAGTGAGAAGTGCCAAAAAGAGATGACGTTTGGTTCGTGATATTTATTTATTTTACCACAGCATGCTCTTGTTTTTGTCTTTTCTACTTCCTCTCGCACTCTTGTTCTGACTTGGCAAAATATGCTGTATTAGAACAACAATATGAATGTCTAGGTAAAGGTAGTATATGACTAAACTGCATGCATAAATAAATAATGTCTCATTCCTCACATGCCGGGTGGCGAGGTCTGTTGGACCACTGGACCCAGTGCTGAGGCTCTTATGGGATCCAGTATTCCAACAACATCTAGCTCCAAAAGAACCCGGTGGCCTTCATTATACACTAAAAGCAGAGCAGAGCAAGCACTACTTTCCGGTTATCTTTCTCACTTCTTATTCACCCCCATAATATGTCTTTACCTCTCCATCCGGCCTCGGCTGTGTGCTTCCTCCTGCTCTCCAGTCTCAGACACAACATTGCCTGCAGGCCCCACGATGCACTCCCTCTCTCTCTCTGTTCTCACACATCGACACAGAGCAGAGGGATGGCCGTCCGATTGGTTCAGTCCCCCTTTTGTGTCTTTGTGGAGTAGAACAGTCCACCACCATGCGCCATGCTTGGCCCGCACCAGTGTTATCACCGGCTTCACGTCTCTGCATGAACTCCCATGTTGTGGTTAGCATGCTCCAAATCGTGTAACTCAACTCTCAATACACTTTCTTTTTTCCAAATGTTTTGTTTGGTGTGTCTGCTAGGTAGGGAGACGGATGCAATGGGGCTGGAGTGACACGGGACAGGAGACGGGTTACGTTAAAGAGAAAAGCCCAGACGGGTTGAATCAAGGCTGAGGTTGTCGGTGGTGATTGGGGTGGAGGCACAGATGATGTAATGTGTAACAATATCCACGCTCTTTGTAAATGCTGGTGTGCACCTTTTAGTGTGTATGTGTGTCCGTGCATTAGTACTGAGGGCCAGCTTGCTGGCGCTCATCAATAATTCACCGTTCCTTTTAGTGCGTCTCCCCTCCTCCTTACATCCCCTCCCCCAGAGGCCTCCTCTGTCTTGATTCCCCTGAACCTCACCCCCCTTTTGCACATTTCCAAAATGCCACCTGAAAACAACCCCCCCCTCCCCACACACACACACACACACACACACACACACACACACACACACTTCATTACATGCCATACTCATTTTAACCCATTGTGCACCACCGTCGGTACAATATAACTCCTACTAGCACCACTTCCTAATGTTTCTCGTTTGAATGATCAGGTTCATAGTTTGGGATTCATAATAAAGACATAACCAGATTATATCTGTATTATTTCCTTACCACAATGAGATGGTATCTGTTTGTTTGTTGTGTGAGCGGGCTGGTGGCTGGTATTCCGAGAGCGGATGTTGTCGGTGGTTTTGCAGCCGTCCTCGTGTGGATGGCAGTTAGCAGCTCCTTGGCTGAGCTCCCACCAAGGTGATGAAGCACAACACAGAAGAGAAAGGAGACGTTGTGTATTACACATTTTTATAGTATTGTACTTTATTTATATAAATCTCTTGCAATGCTTTCTTAAAAGGTAATTACTGTAGTAGGCCAAACTGTCTATTCTAACACATTCTACAACCAAATGTATATTATACAATTTGCTATGTACAATCACGTCCGTTCCCTTTTAATAATTGCGTTTTTCTACTTTGTAGACTACCTCTATTATAGTGTGGTACTCAGGCAGTGTTATGTAACGTTGTTGGGTACCTGCAGTTGGCCAGCTCTGGCCTTGCTCTAGTATTGGCCCTTTCGGCGCTCACTGGAGAAGATTTCTCCAAAGATCATTTATCTTCACACAGCGCTGCTTTCATTCCAATGCAAAGTCATTTAAAAAAAGCCTTGACATGGAACAGTGTTCTAATCCTATACACTTTGATCAGAAAACAACATTCAACTGCAAATGATGAAGCCCAGTGTGAATGCGAGGCTCTCATGTTGTCCCATTTCCAGAAATGATAGCTTTCCCTCTGTTGCCACTTTTCCTTGTCCGCCTCTCTCTCTCTCTCTCTCTCTCTCTCTCTCTCTCTCTCTCTTCCCCTCCCCCCTCCGCCAACCTAGCTCGGGCCCACATGTATTGTGAAAACTCCATTGTATTGGAGAACCTGTGGGCGGGGCCAAAAGGAGGAGGAACAGGGTGCAGTGGTGGAGGTGATTAGGGAAGCACCTCCACGCTCGGCTTCAAAGGGAACGCTATCTCTGCAGCGCGTATTGATCAGCCAGGAATGCTGCCGCGCTCCTTGGTATCGGGCTGAGTTGTAGCGGATATCTCCAGGAGGCGCTGCGCTGCATGTGCGTCACACCGGAGGGACGGCGCATGGCCGCTGTTTGATCACTCACGTCTACAGGGGGACCGTACTCGTGATCTCGTTGCCCTGGTGCGTCTGTGCGTTTGGCTTTCAGGGTGTATTCCGGGTGTTGTTGCTGGCGTGGCCTTCAGTCTGTCCTAAAGTGCAGAGATCACAAAGGCAACAGTGACAGCCATTGTATTATTTAACTCCCTCTTTCCTGTTCCTTCGTTTTATTTTCCACGCTCGCGTTATCTGCCCCTCTCTTGCGTTCTTTCTTCCCCTCCCCGCCCTCCCCGAGAGAAGGCGCACGCAGAGCCAAGTAAACACTTTGATATGCGGAAGGAATATCTCCCACCCCCTTCTCTCTCGCTCTCTCTCTCCTCGCAGCCTATGTAGGTCATCATGACTCACTCCTTTATGCTTCAAAAGCCGGATCCCTGCTCGGTCGCTCTATCTTGAGCCCTCTCACGTTCAGCGGTGTGGAAGAGCAAACGGCTCCGTATCATGTTTAAAATGTACTTCCTGCTAAATGTGTACTCCAGAATGCGTTGAATGTTATTGCTTCTGTGTTGATAACATTCCTGTGCAATACATCTCTGTTCTGGACACACATTGGTATTATAACAACCAGCCCCGCTCTGCCGCTCCTCCCCCGTTCGCTGCATTCCCTCTGACCTAGATGCTGAATCCATCAGCTGCGGCAAGCAAATGTATTATTGCGTCAGAAAAGAAATTCTTAGGCCTACTTCCAGATTTGTCTTGAGGTTTAAGTTTGCCGTCAGAGGGACTGTTTGACATTATTTGGTCTCGACTTTCTTTCTCTGCTTAATTCACCTCCTTTTATAATTATTGTATATATTTAGAGTCTTCTCATTTTAAATGAATAATACATGTGCTCCCTTTGTTTTCAGCCCAGACCCATTGCGTGACCGTGTTAACAATCCACTCGGGTCAAACCCAGGCCAGAGCGCACTGCACATCTGGTGGTGCTCCTGCTCGCCCTCCTCGCTACCTGTTGACCGGTTAGCGTGCGATCCGTGTTGGATTATGCGTCTCCTCTTTGAGAGGGAGTGTTGAGGCATGTTCCTGTGGAGGGAAGCCCGTTCTTCTGTGCTCCTTCCACACGCGTATCTGCATATGAATACTGCCTTATTCTTCTCAGCTCTCACCACCATTGAAAATCGGGGGGGGGGGGGGGGGGGGCTCTCCACATGCGCATTTATTAAAACGTGTCCACCATTTCTCGAGAGTTTTAATTTTGAGTGTGGCCGTTTGAGACGAAACAAGAGTTTCCTGTATCGAGATCATCTCCATCGAGTTTAAAGGGGCTGCGGTCTGTCAGAGGCTTTTACGAGGGAAAGAGGATTTTCGGACCAGCTCAACACTGTGACCCAGATCCCAACTGGCCTTGGCGTGTCACATGCGTGTGCTTTTGTCCTCCCCTCTCCAGGGCTGCTTTCATATTGGCCAGAACTGGGAAGGGGGCGGGCACACAGAGGCGCTTTTTTTTTTTTTTGATGAGTCACTCAACCGAACAAAAACAGAAGCAGGGATGAAGGAAAAATACAAAGCCCTGAACCCACTCTCCTCAACCCCCCTCCGCCCTCCTCCTTCAGGGCTTCCTGAAAACACTGCGCTATTACATCACACACGCCGCACAGGGCCCACATTAAGAGTGCATCCAGTAGTCCTGATGGTGGTCCAACGTTACTTGTGAAACGATGCCAGAACATAAAAGAACACGCCGAGAGCACGTTTAGGGCGCACGCATACGGGGAGACGCCCGGGGGAGATGTGCATCTGTGTACAAGATGAGGCGGGGGCTGGGTGTATCGGGGTAAAATGGAAGCTTTGTGGAGGTAACCCGAGTAGGCCCGGTTCTGGGGCTGTACATTCACACGCCTGTATCATCTGTCCCTTTTCCCTTGCCTCAATGCACCCCTTGTCCTCACAGCTGCCTCGCCACATTGCGCCCTCTTGCAGCCACTCTTCTCCCAGTAAGACCAGAAAGCTCTGTCCATGAAGCCGTCCGAGACGGAGAGCGAGCTCTGTGTGATCCAGTCGGTCCGGTGAAGTGAAGTCTGGCCAAGCCGAGGCTTCCCTTCCAATATTCTGTCTTAACCATCGTCTCCTGTTTTATAGCCTAGTCAACAACTTTGATTCCCTTCAGTTACGTGTGTGTGTGTGTGTGTGTGTGTGTGTGTGTGTGTGTGTGTGTGTGTGTGTGTGTGTGTGTGTGTGTGTGTGTGTGTGTGTGTGTGTGTGTGTGTGTGTGTGTGTGTGTGTGTGTGTGTGTGTGTGTGTGTGTGTGTGTGTGTGTGTGTGTGTGTGTGTGTGTGTGTGTGTGTGTGTGTGTGTGTGTGTGTGTGTGTGTGTGTGTGTGTGTGTGTGTGTGATTTTAGTGGTAGTCTGTCCCTCTGGCATTGGATAAATGGGAAAGTGTGCCAGCAGCACACTTTCTCGACTTGGCCATAAGGCACCATCATAACATGAATTTCTATTCAGTGGTTTGCTCATCTTCAAAATAAGTTCTCTGTAAGGGAGTAGGCGTCTGCACTGGGCCATCAACAGGAAATTCCAGCCGTGGCGTGTGGGGGGGGAAGGGGTTGCAGAGAGAAGTGAGGAAGATCAGGCGTTTGTTTGGCAGCTATTTGAGAGCACCCAAAGGTCTCCGACGGGTTGGCTCTGAATAAGAGTCCCTCTGCGGTTGAAAGGGAAACAAAAGAAATGGTCTCAATGTTGTTTTGAATGTTGTTTAATTTGAACCGTGGCTCTGTTCTTTACCTTTCTGTGTGATGTTTTTTGCTTTCATAACCCGTCCATCCCTTTTATTTTCCACGGAACATACCCGTGTTAGTTGTGCTAACATCCGTTGTTTATGACTGAGTTGCTTTGTTTTTAATAGTGATTTTATGTAGTGACATTAGGTTAACTGACTAAATTGTATTCTTATTACGGATGTTAATTGTTTACTGAATTCATAGCAGTACATGTTAATTATCCCAAATTAGTTTGATCATTTATATAATACAAGACATAGACAAAGATATACATGAAGATGTGTGTAGCATGACCCACAACCACCAGAATTAAATTGACAAACTAATAAACACAAAATAGAGCCACCATTCAAAATTGCTCCTCCTCATCAAATTGCCTTCCCATATTTCAAAGGTCAAACCTAGAAAACCATGGTGTGGCGTTTCCAGGCTTGGTTGGCGGACATGAGAGGGAAGAGATGCACCGTGCACCATGAGGCGCAGCGCTCTTGAAACCAAACACACTCCTGTTGTATCGGTGAAGCGCTGTGGGCTGCCGAGAGCCCGTTAGCAAGAGGAAACGCAGAATAGGCTCAACTGATCTCTTGACAACACACTTCAGTCTTCCTGGATTTCTTTGACTCCAGTTGGTAAAAGCAGCTGCTCAGGAGCAGCCGACGTCTCTTCCACCAAAAGGCTGGATGCCGTTCAGCTTACTTCCCGCCGTATCTGAAGCTGGCGTGAAGCATCGCTCGTCCCCGAAGCCTAACGTCGGCATCGTAGGCGTAGCAGGACGCCTGTCGCGGAGCTTCCTGGGCTGCTCCGGGAGAGACGGGAGCTTGTAGTACGGCGTTGGCGTGGAGCTCACTGGGAGAGCCAGCAGAAGGCAACTCTGTGGCATTTCCATCATGCTACTGTGCTGTGCAACACTCATTAACCATTTCAATTCATTCATTCACACGACAGTAGTAAAATAAAGATGCACACATCTCCATCTCATGCCCCTACTTGCATTGTCTAGTACTACCACAAAGTCCACACACATTGTTGGGGTGAAAAATAGATAATTTATCAATCTCACGAAGGGTTCATACGGTCATGGAAAACCTGGAAAAGTCTTAACATTCTTAAATGTTTATTTCCAGGGCTTTCAAAGTCATGGAACACAATTATGGAGTTTTTTATACTCGCATGTTAATTTACGGGTCAACTGACTGATTAAAAGTGTGTGTGTGTGTATATATATATATATATATATATATATATATATATATATATATATATATATATATATATATATATATATTATAAGAATACATGTTTATTCTTTTAATCAAACTATTTTATCTCATTCATTTGTCATTTAAGTTTATATACGGTATGCTTTAGAATTCTCATTATTTATTTAAATACTAAATGTTCTCACTTTTTCATGTATATACTGAGATTTCACAAATGTTTGGTCATGGAAATCCATTGGTTGAAATGTAGAAGAACGCTGCGTATAGGTACATTTAATGTGTCACACATTTCCCAAGGTATTACTAGAATGGATCCATCTTCCAGAAATTGTATTGTCTGTATTTTATTTACAATTGGAATATAATATGTTTTATTCCAGATCAAGGCAGAGCTTGCCACGAAGTAAACCGCTAATGACGTCATCATTAAAGGACTCGGTGATGACGATACTATCAAAGGTGTTTACCGGCTGGTGGCCGAGTGGAATGGGGACGTGTATGGGGAAACGGTCAAAGACCTGAAAAACAACTGGTTGCTATTAACATAGATTTTGCCCGTTTCCTGCTTTCACATCACTATCAAACCTTTTTGTGTAATCTCTTTTCTCTCCTCCCACGAAAACAGTTTGTGTTACCTCTGCGGTTGGGCTGCACTGGGTTATGGGTTGAAGCTTTAATTGGCTAAATTGCATCCATATGCTGTTTGCTGTGGTCTGGAAGTGTGTTTGTGCACATCTGTGTACAGGCTCCAGCTCAGGAGTTCTGCCTTGTGAACAGTGAACAGCGGAAGAACGATTCCCTCAGGGTAGTGCCTCTTTCAATTATTGCAGTTTCCATTTCGGACAAAGATGGAGGGCCAGAACGCACACACACACACGGCGTACACACGGCACACACACGGCACACACACGGTATACCAACGGCAAACTGTTTGTGTTGTGACGCTCGGCTTAAGCATCAGAACAAGTCGCCTATAGGAGCGGTATGGAGTCGAGTCTTCAGTCTGTTTGAAGTTGCTGCTTTGGTCTTTTTATAGTCTAGGTCGAGTTATATGACCAGACGTACAGGAGGTGAGAGTGTCGGGGGTTTGAGGATGGAGCCGTTGTCTCCATTTGACCAGAGGAGCCTGTGACATGTGGTCAATGTTGCTCTGTTACTGGACAAAGAATTGTTTGGGTATACATGTTGGGCTTTAAACGGTGTGTTAGCAGAGAAAAGGTAGCAACAAATCTCAGTTACAATGTCTGGTTGGACATTCCAGAGGTTTCTTTAGTCTCTAGTTTCCACTCGTTGAAGCCATTTGTCCAATCGGATGAGTGCATTGATCGTACTACTATGAGTGGCTGTGGTCTGCGATCTGGTCATTTGTTTGTTTGTCTCTGTACCCACTTAACTTATATATAGATGTATAATTTAATTGATGTTTGGCTTGGGGTAGCCACGCATACTGAAGAACTTTTTAATGACAGTGTCGTCAGATATGCCTAGGATGCATTGTTACGGGTTAAGTCCATTTCAAGGTATACTTGCATTAATATATAGTATTCTAGTATCATTATACAGCATTAAATGGTTTCTCTATCTCTGCTGCAGCGTTTGTGCCGGGGGAGGCCAGCCATTGTTATCCACTGGCTGTGCAGGTCGATTGAACTGAACCGGACTGTGGATCCAGTTATTTACTTCACTCCACTTACTTTAGCTAGTCTCTGGGCGATTGGGTACAAAGCTTGTGATAAAGTTCTTCAATCCAAAATGCCCCCAAATGCTTGCCTTTGCTCAAGGTAAGCTGCAGCGTGTACATTGTCCGGGCGCTGCACTCGACTCTCACGGATGGGTTGTGCTCTTTTTGTTTAGTCAACATAACTTTGTTTAAAATGTTTAGTTTTTGCCCACAATTCCAAATTGTTACGGGTAAGAATCACATGTGTTGTGTGTGAATCGTCCTTCCCCACTCCTAATGTCTGACTTTTCTATCACTGTGGGTTTTTGCTGGCAATGAGGTTGAAGTAATTGGCAATATTGCACCAAAGGATTACTGCCAACTACAGAATTACTTTTAATTGAACCTTTCTTCCCCCGCCCAACATTTGAGACCTGACTGCAACCTCCATCGCAATGGGATATTCCTGTTCTCGGCTCGATGGAATCATGGTCTTTAGGCAAATCCTTACTACGGTTGCTCAAGACTTTTAAATGGCATCCACTACAGTTTCTGTATGAGCAATCAGAATCAACTTTAAAGGCCAAATAACTACCGACACGTACAGGGAATTTGACTGTATATTATATATAATAATAATATAGGCAAATTCCTTGTGCGTGTTGGCAGTTACTTGGCCATATATATATATATATATATATATATATATATATATATATATATATATATATATATATATATATATATATATATATATATATATATATGTGTGTATGTGTATATATATATATATATGTGTGTGTAAGCGAGCTGCATGTTATGATGAATATGCACCTGCCATCGACTCTGCCTCGTCTGGCATGATTTCCCTGCCCCCTCTTTAAGCAGGCACCGCCCCAGCCCTCAGCTGGTTGTGCTCTGCAGTAGCAGGTCTTTCATCCCTCCATCCGGCCCTGCCCAGTGATTTATAATTCATCTGGGATCCTGCCTCCCTCTGCACCAGGGCAGCATTAACATTCTGTTTGGTCCCCAGCTACGCTGCACCCACGTGTGTATGTTGTGCGCTGAGGAAGGGTTTCTCGCCACCGAGGCTCCATTTGGAAAGGCTGTTATTGTAGCTGTATGTGTTGATTCTGTTCTGGCTCTGCCTGCGTTCCTCTGTTATGGTAGGGATCGGGTTGCCTGTCTGGCTGTCTGCTGTTGGTCGTCCTTCTCTGTCTCCATATGTGCCAAGTCAGCTGCCTGTCCCCCTTATGGTCCCTGTGTAATGACAGAAAGCAGTGCGGCAGAATGTTAGAATGTGTTGGCCCACCTCTTTCAGAGGGGCCTTCGATAGTACTTCAAGTTACCCAATAACACGTGACTCCTGTTTCCACAAGGCGATACTAGACCCAGTTAAATACCAATTTCAAACACGGGGTTTACTACAGACGTCTTCCACAAGGAGCACTGGTGCCCCAGTCTGAAGCTATGAACCCAGAATAAATCAACGCTGAGCACAACAATTGCAGCTGTGTTTTCATCTTACTTGTGTTTCTCATCTATCTAAAGCAATGCATCGATAGATGATGTGCTCATTTTAGTTTTCACAGACAACAAGAATTTCATTACGATATTTTTTAGTATACACTTTTTTAAAGGCTAATGCTCGAAGAAAAAAAAACAACTCATCTATAGCCATTTTTCATCCTCTCGGATATACCACAGCATACTGATATTGCGCGTGTGTCCACTACTCGCCGTTGTTCACGAGAGAGACCAGTAGGTCGTCTTTCAGAAAGTCGCTCTGAAAGGTTTCCGGTGGTCGCTGTCCTGCTGCGTTCTTCCTTTTCCTCGGTCATTTTACTCCTCTCTACAGTGTGAACAAGTTAATGTGCGCTGGTCTTGTTCCCACATGCAGACGGACCGAGACAGCGAGGGGCTGAGGATGGATAGGAAAATAGCTGATGTGCTCTATTAAGCTAGCACATGGGATCAGTGCAGGAGAACGAGCTAGTGTGTTCCTCTGTCTGAATAATGTTGCATTCAGCTGTTGATTCAGCTCTTGCTTACTGTGAAACAATAGTATTTTAAGTACAGTAGCAGTGCAAAAAGTCTATTTAAATCGACATCCGTCCCAATTTGGAGTAACTGCAGATTCTAATCTTGTGCTTGATGGCAGACATTGGCTTTGTTTTCATTTGGATCATTAATTGTGCCGACTGAGATGAGGTGAGGTAATCTAATCGGAGTAAGTGATAAATATGAAGAAAACGGCATCCTGCCTACTTGGGATTTTTTTGTGAGAAAGACGGTTAGCATAACTGTAAAGTTGTCATTGTAAATCATTTTGGACAAATAAAACTGCCGACTTATTGTAGTCTTGATTTATTGGAATTATCCCCCGTAATTTGTCAAGAAAATTCTCAAATTAGCAGGAAACGGAAGAGTAAGTAAGTAAGTAAGTGTGCAAGAGAGGATTGCTGCAAATGTCCGAATTGGACAGAAAGAAAAAAAACATATGCTGAAAGAAGTTCTGTTCCTTTAAACAGAAGTTTAACTATAATGTTCACCAACACGCGAGGTGTGGCGAGAGACGCAGAACGTCTACGATCAGATCACAGACGACGCCGCTGTCCACGTCTGAGAAATCTGGTCCTTTGTTTGAAACCGGTGTTTCACGAGATACACTCTGCTTCAAACGCGGGACACTCTTCAGATGGTGGCAATGTTACATCGGTGTGTGTTGGGGACATTATGATGCTCATCTGTGGAAAGGCCACATCCACCCCCTGTGTCCCCCTCGCATCCCTCACACTCGCTCTGTTCATTATCCATCCCGGCCTTCTCCCTCTGAGCTGCATTTATTTTTACCTCCTCACGTAATCCTCAATTAATGTAGAGCCAGTCACCGCGCCTCACATTCTATCATACACACTCGCATGAACAGATGCGTACACACACATCCATTCACTCATGTTCTCTCAAGCAGGCCAACACACATTCAATCACTTATCTTCTCTCTCGCTCTCTCGCCGGAGCGTAATGATCTAGATCACACGCACATCGTAACACGTTGCACACTTTACAATAACGGGCAGATGTGGCGGCCTCATTGCTCAGTGAGCTAAAGCGCATGCCACATCAGCATCGTGTCCGGGCTTCAGATCTGATCTGGGATCCCTGATGCATGTCATCCACTCGCATTCTCCAGCTTTGCTTTTCGTTCCAGTGTGGCGTTTTAAAGGAAAGGAGATTAAATATGGCTTTTAAGTTATTGCTTCTGCTTTTGAAAATAATATTCTCTCTCTCTCTCTCTCTCTGTCTCTCTCTTTCTCTCTCTCTCTCTCTATATCTATCTATATATATATATATATATATATATTTATTTCAGAATGTGTGTACTGGAAATAGTTGCTAACTACTGAGACCATCTGAAGAAACATTACATTCTGATTCAAGATTGATCTTTTTTAGATTTGGGCATTGTTTTGTAAAAGCTTGGATGAGTTTGTTCCTCACGGTCCAATTTGTATGATTTCCTCACCTCACGTTATTCAGTATCTCGACAACTTTGAGTCGCAGGAATAGTAAAAAAAAGAAAAGTAAGGTTAGGTCGGGTCCCATTGGAGTGATGAAACCAGTGTTGACACTTTAAAGCCGTAGTAGTTTCCCCCCACATGGCGTTGTGTTGGCCTACTCTAGATGCTATGGTGTACGCCAACCACTGTACGCCTCGATAATAACAACATGAAGCTATTGGCTGGATAGCCTTAGCCTCGAAGTCCTCGTTCACTCAATTTTAACCAACATATTATTTGTATACATATTGCTTTGGCTCACGAGATAGAGCTGTTCGTTCACTATTTGGAAGATATGTGCTTCGACTCCTTGCCTCCTACAGCCCGCGAGATGCTGTACCAAGAACTGCTGCCGACAGCGTGTCATTGGTGTGAGTGTGAAGGAGCAGTAGTTTGGATCCTGAGAAGCAGGTGCCCCTGTGTGGCAGCCTCTGGCCTCAGTCTGAGGGAATGAGCCGTCGGAGGACGAGAAAGGAGCTATATAAATACAAGTCCATGTACCAAATATGTCGATAGTACATTTCTGATCAGAGGCGGGCGTATTTATGTACGCATCATGTGTGAGCATCACGTAACCCAGCGCTTCATGTTCAGGAATAAGGGGATTAAACTACTGTTATTCACAGTGTTAAGCTCCCAGAATAACAACCTATTTCTGCAATCTCTCAGTTATTTGTCGGATACAGAAAACGTTTCAAACGTCCTTTTATTTAGTTTGTTGCTGTCTTGGAAGGTGATTTATTCGCCCGTTAGTTAATTTATTTTTGAATGTGAGAAGGATCCAAACATGTTACTCTTGGCCAGAGATGTACACCTTATTCAGGAACATCCCGCCATGATCTTTTCTTTCCATTAAGCACTGGGTTTTGTTTGTGTACGGTCAGACATGCTACACACAGCTGATGTGTTTCATGTGGGACGGACCAGCCACAAAGCTGCTGCTGCCCCTGCGTTATCCTCATTGAGTGCATTTCACTAAGCGGGAACGCAAAAGTTGTCTTTCTGTTCACGTGAAGCGCTTCCACTGGTCACTACAAACGAGATCCGCCTAGGGCTGACTTTGCTTTTTCACACTCAACCAAACGACTGCAGCGTTCCGCTGTGTGTTATTTCAGATGGGCTACGCGTGGTGACGTTAGACCCAACGCTGTGCGACATAAAGCACCGACGTCGGGTAGCGCCTCCTCTCCGTTCCTACCGTCCCTGCGATATTGTCGGCTGGTCTCGTCCTCCGCTCGGAGGGTACGGAGCTCCCGGATCCTTGTGTTTTTCCAATCCGCTGCCGTTCTTGGTTGCTCCTAACTGCTGCTCGTTTTTTGTTTTAATCTTTGTCATTAAAACAAATCTTTTCATGAGAGCAGCGCTGTTCCAACCGCCCCTCGAAGGGCTCGCCTATGTGACGACAACGCTGCCGGAGAGTCGATTCCGCCCGCATACTTTTTCTACTGAACATGAACAGCTAGGCAGCAGTGAGAGGAGATATTTCTGATGTGTGCAACACAATAAATGCTTTATTGTTTTACATTATTGAAATGCTGGAGCAAAAAGCCTTCATAGCGCTTCAGATGGACGGGGAGCGATTTTATTTGGAGCTGATATACAACACAGCAAACACGCTCGACTGATAAACTTGGCTGTGTTTATTGAAGGTATAAACATGGCATGAATTGCTGCAAAGCTTGAGGCCCTCGCGGTTGCTTTTTAAAGTTTGTGCCGGTACAGAACTGTTTCCGTCCTGAGCCGCTCGGCGTGGGCGGAGGGAACGCTGGGTAGCTGCTTCACGCGCGCTGCCACACACACTCAGCCTGTGCCAACACGTTCTAACTAGAATACTTGGTCACACACACGAAGAAGAGGTGATGTTGAATGTATAATAATAAACTAACCCTTCAAACCGCCTCTTATAGAGTATAAGTAGGACGCTTACAAGATGCACTCTCGTTATTCCGGTGCCGTTTGTGATTGGCTCTTTGTGATTACGGCCTGTGTACATTGCTCGCATGGAAAGACCGAGCTACCAGACCCTGTTGTTCTTTCCATCAATCCTGCCTAGCAACACAGTGGGGTGGGGGGCGGGGACACATGTGGAAATAAGGCCAAGCAAACCGGAGAATTGGAGCAGATAATGTGGCTTCAGCTGATTTAAGTGCCGACGTTGTCGTGTTGGTCGGCGTGGTTGGAGTTCTGCTGACGTATTGGATAATATGGCGTGTATGGCTGACACCATCTGGTCAATTGGTTGAAAGGGTGATCGATGAGCTCGTGTCAGACCAAATTCTCATTGGTTGGACAATTGCTAGTGTTACTTGCGTATATAAAAAATGTCTTCATACGTTATTTCCAGGAGGAGAGCTCATGTCTTTCATCAAAGATGACTCGTAAAGCTATTATTCAACAATGAATTAGATAATTTTAGCAACTATTTAGCCTTCAGTAAGCATGGACTCCTCTAGCTGAGGAGCTCTGAAGAGCGTTACAGCGCCCGGTCCTCGTCTCTCAGCCCTCACTCCTAACCATCGAGCTACTATAGTGTATATTATAGTATAAAGTTGGCAGTTTGCATATCCGGATTGGTTGATTAATGCATATGTTTGTGAATTGGGTGGAACGGATTAGCGGATTCACCCTAAAATCCAAAGTCAAACTGAATAATGGATTTACAGAGCCGTGACACCCCGAGTTTGACGAGTAGATCAAATTTCAGTCGACACGAGATGTAAAGTTTGTTGACTACAGCCCCAACGGCTTGATAGTGTGTTTGTCACAAACCGGTTTAACTAATCCAGTTTGACTTTTTATCCCGACGATGTTGACACCGTGACTATAGACTCACTGTGTGCCCCATGCGGAGGCTGTGTTGGACGACACATAGTCTGTGAATGAGTGAAGCGGCTTTGTGGTTTGGTCAGACACCGATCCAAAGATCACAAAGGGATTGAATCCTCATTGCTTAAGGTTGATGTGCAGAAGCACTCTTTTATCAATAGGTTCGCTCTTGTGTGTGTGTGTGTGTGTGTGTGTGTGTGTGTGTGTGACTCTTTCACTAGCTTCTCTGATAGGCCTGCATCTGTCTCATCCCTGAGTTGCTAGGCAACAGGCTTTCCATGTGCGCTCACACATTGCTGTGGCAATGTCAGGTTTTCGCCTAGGAGAGAGAAAGAGAGAGAGCTGTTAAATAGAGAGAGAGGCAGATGAAAAAGGAGTACACGGAGAGGAGAGGGGGAAGAAATGAGAATGAGTCAGAGCACTGATGAAGAGAAGGGATTGAGAGGAGAGCCAAAAAGCACGAGATTGTCTCTGGCCTTTCCTGCAGCCGAGCTGCACACACACACACACACACATATATATATATATATATATATATATATATATATATATATATATATATATATATATATATATATATACGGGCCTGCCACTATCTTTGCGAGGTCACAGGCAAAGACGGCATGATTTAGCAGACAGGCAGCAGCACTGAGCCGTTATTGGATGGAACCGAGAGGTGTAAGGGAGAGTAAACGTGCTCAGAATAGAAAATCCGACCAAGTGATTGGATTCCTCGCCACATCTCGCTCGTCTCTTTTGCTTGCTGGCTCTCTCTGCTGCGAGAGCCTTTTGGATAATACAACCACTCCCACTCACTCTTCAAACTACACGTTTGTCATGTCCAGATGCCCTTGTGTGTCACCTGCTTCTAATGTCGACGTTTAACCACCATAACTTTGATTATCAAGTAGGAAACGGAACGACGCATTGAGATGTTTACCGTGTGGTTGAACCCACTCGTTTGCTGAAAATGCGTCCGGGTTGACTGGTTGCCAGGATACAGCTGTCGAGCCCGGGGGGTTTATGTGCACGCCAAACAAGCTAGCTAGCTGCTATCGCTCATTTCCCTGCCGCTGCCACAGGCTGCAGGGTAAACACGCTCGATGAGATGGTCCCATTTTAGTGTTAGAGTAAGCAGACGTGTGTGTGTGTGTGTGTGTGTGTGTGTGTGTGTGTGTGTGTGTGTGTGTGTGTGTGTGTGTGTGTGTGTGTGTGTGTGTGTGTGTGTGTGTGTGTGTGTGTGTGTGTGTGTGTGTGTGTGTGTGTGTGTGTGCGTGTGCATATTATGTATGTATGAATGTATACACATCCACATCACATTTGTTGTAAGGGATAATTCGAAGTAGCAACAATTCACATTTTACCTTTTGTCTAGTCACCATAAATAAATTCACATGGGTAATTTAGGGACTCGTACTCAGATCACACACACACATCTATAATAAAAGATATATACATAAAACACATTTAGTTGGCTTTAAACTTCCGATCTGTTGGATGGTTTTCACTTCTTCTGTCAGGCACATAGTTGTGTAGTTGAGTTAAGAGAGCACCTGCACTATTCCTCAAACACCGTTTCTTAGTCACTGTCATTATAAACCTATAATATATATATATATATATATATATATATATATATATATATATATATATATATATATATATATATTTTCAAAAGAAGCACAGAAGAAAAGAGAGAGCACTTTGACCCCTATGACATCGTCTCCCTTCATGTGCCCGGCCGTGTCTGTTAACCAACACTGAGATCAGTTGACTGGCTGCCAAGGAGTGTGCTGGTGATTTGTCTGTGATGCAATAGGCGTCGGGGTTTGTACACACGCCACAACACAAGTACAGACGGACGCACACAGAGCACCGTGCCCATCCCTGTGCACAGCTGCTGTGTTGTTCAGCTGTCAGTGTGGAGCATGTGAGGCGTGTTTCTGTGGGCAGGCAGACATTAGGAGTGGCACAGAGAGGGATGTGTGCACATTCACCTCTTTCACAGGCGTGTGTCTTTACATCTGTGTAGCGTTCCCGTTGTTGAATTGTGTTTCGAATCAACAGTTCATGTTTTAGCAAATCTGCTTGCCCTGCAAAAAATGTGTATGGTCAAAAATGGGTCCATGAGCATAGTTTTGAAATGTTTTAACGCAGCAGACGTCTGGAGCTGAATTAGCATTTGTATTGTTGAACCTGGCGGATTGTCATGCTTCACACATTGCGAAGACTAAAAATAGCATCATGTATGTATTCGTCCCAGGAGGTTACAACACAGTAACGGCATATCTTTATATAATATTATGGTTAACTCTGTATAGTGCACAATAATATAACTTCCCTGGGTTAAAAAGGAATAAATCCACTTTCACTATTATTAAATATGGCAACATTAACACGTTGTATTGTTCAAAGACTGAAATTGCATCATTGCATCCCTCTGGAGGCTCTGCTACTTAGCTTAAAAGCTGCTCGTACCATAAACAGTTTGAACTGAAGAATTCACATTTCTTGTCAATTGCCAATGTTCCTTTTACACGACAGTTTCACTAGTTGGGATATTGTTAGACACCACCGAGAGGTTCAATTTGAGTACGTAGGTGTTTTAATCGCTGCACATTGTCGGTGTTGAAGTCAGCCCTCAATGTTACATTTCCTAAATCGAGTAAACTAATACTATAATGTCCTGATGCACGTGTTGGCCTCCATCTGACCGCAGAGGGAGTGTCTCTGAGCATAGCGAGGATGCTCCGGGAGGATGAGGGGAGAAAGAAAGATGTGTGTACAGCCGGGTGGATAATACGAGTGGCAGGCCCCTTTCCTGGAAGAGATTGCTGCTCTGGCTCGGCGCTCCTCACTTCTTTCTGCAGTCATCGTCTCCGGCTGACGTCACGTATCAAACAGTAACACCTTCTGGGGTCGAGGCCTGAGTGTTATCGGGTGTTTGGGCTGTGGATGATGCTCTATAGGTTGTTCATATCTTACACCAAACTCCTCCTGTTTGAATATTTAACTAAAGCTAATCTAAGTTTTCTCTGAAATGTACGATTTTATTGGTATTCGACATTCACCACAAATATGAAAGTTGATATTAATGTTTTATGAGTTGTTTTCTCCTCCTGATGGCTGCTAATCCTGAATGCTCTTTGAACTTCTACTCACCACCACTATGTAGAACCTCATGATATATCACTTAAATGACTAAATATGTGTATATGGAAACCTAACCTAGCAAGTATGTTTGTGCTACTCTGCATCTAGAGATGTTTCTCTTGGGGCGGCATGTCTGCCCGCTGAGCCCCGTTAATCGGCACGATTGACCTTAATAATAAAGCCGTTTATGTTCTCTTTCCACGAATCCAATGACTCCGACATCCTGCATCCAGGGTTCGTACGGTCATGGAAAACCTGGAAAAGTCATGGAATTTTAAAATGGCCATTTCCAGGCCTGGAAAAGTCATGGAAAAAACTCATTTACACCGAGTTTGAAATAATTAATATATTTTTTAAAGAAAGACGCTCAAAATATAAGCCAGCGATAGCTCTCAATACACAAAATGTTCTACAGTTTTCATCTTTATACCGAGATTTCAGTTTGGTTATGGAAATTTGTTTTAAAGTCATGGAAATCCATTGGTCAAAATGTGTAAGAACCCTGTGCATCTCTCTTCTCCGCTGGCCTGCTCGCCACAACGTCGATCCGCTCCGGAAGAGAAGTTAACGTTATGAATTTAGGCCTATCAAATGTCTTTTTGTCTTTTTTACATTCAAAGTTATTAATAAAACGTCAATGCTTTGAAATATTTGGACCAGCCCTATATATGGATATGATTGGATTGTGATATTGAAGATCAGATGATAGCCAAACGTTAACTGGAACACGATGCTGTGCTATTGACACGCTTTAAAAAAGAGCAGTTTTAGGAGGCCAGAGATAGATTATGTCACGTGTTTAGATATTTTAGATACAATGTCCACACTTTAAAAAAATGCTTGGAGCTCAACTGTAACTGTGTTGTGTGCCGAAACCCGTCGGATGATGAGCCCCACCAGCTGGTGATGGGATCGTCTCTCAGCAACTTTGAGTATCTGATTGGATGCTATGATCAGAGAAACGGCAGCCCGACCTTTACTTCATGAAACATAATCTCATCAAGGGATAAAGTATAATTAGTTGAATAACGTCAAATAATATGATCTTTTCAAATTTAGATTAACTGAGTTGTCATATGCCGCGTGTTACCATTGTATATATATTCACTCGCATATAAATACACATATGGAGTTAATCAACTGTTTAGTGGCTACAATCCTTGACTGAATCCCACACACTCACGATCTTAACAGATGTTATGTATATTTTGATTGGGATGAAATCACAAAGGAAATGGGCCCTGTGGTTCTGAACGGGGTTTCCTCTCCTTTTGTGCGTCCTGTGTGACGCTCTGCTTGTAAACATCATTTTCTTACGTTTTTCGCTTGGTCAGCTGAATGTTCTTTTGCTATAAGTGCCCATCATCATAGTCCCAAAATAGTGCATAGATTGTTGGGCGACAAGTCCAGCTGACCGTGTGTGTGTGTGTGTGTGTGTGTGTGTGTGGTGTGTTTATGTCTCAGTATAGTCAACCTTCCTGTCGCTTTGTTCCGTGGGCTGCGAGGTGGGAGTCTAAGGGAGGCTGAAGCCGGGGCCGAGCAGGAGCAGAGAGGCTGTAACAATGAGCCGAGGAGGGAGGAAGGGGCTGTGGTCGGCTGTGTTTGCTCATGTCTCTTTCCATACAGCAGGAGAAGAGGGAGCACGACATCCTCTGTGCCTCTCTGGTTGGCTGGCTGGCTTTCTTGACTCGACTGGAGGGATATAAATAGCAGTCTTTTGAATAGGATAACTGCAGAAGGAAGGAGGATGGGGGAGGGGAGTGGAGATGGAAGTGGCGCCAGGGAAGATAGGATTGCCAGTGTCTCCAAAGTAGAGATGAAGAAAAGAAGCCGTGGTCTCATCTGGTCACTCGGTCACAAGGAGGATCATACTTGGACACACTTAGAAAAAAAGTGCATTATGTAGGAGAGAATTGAGGGAAGGAGTATCTGATTAATGCGTGGCCCTGTGGAGCAGAGGGCCTCCCTTCACCAACACATCGGGCTGTTGTTGTGTACTTGCACAGAGAACTACACTGAACTCTATATCTGATAAGCTCATGATTACATGTCATTTAGCAGACACTTTTATCCAAAGCGACTTACAATAAGTGCATCAACCTAGAGTACAAACTAAGAACAACAAGAATACAGAAAGGAACATTCCCTCAACATAGTCAAACTTCAAAAGTAGCACAATAAGAGCCATTTAAGTAATAGTAAAGTGATGGACTATTTATGATAGTCACTCATAACAGATAGGATCTGTTTGTGAAAGACAATGATCCCTCTTCTTAACTGTCTGGTAGGGATCCCATGAATGAGGACAGCGTAACGCCCACAATAACAAGGGGTGGCTAGCTCTGGCGGTAAGTAGCTGTTTGGGTTTTTGTTGAGATGTGTTGTCACGTTCCTGAAGAAATTCCTCAGCTGTTCCGAGCTGTTCTTTGCTCCGTCAGTACCCCACACTATTCTATATTCCTCTGTACATGTAATATGTTTGCATTCTTGCGCCGCGTTAATTGCTTAATGTTATTGTCCAATGTTGCGCCACCCGCCATGACACATTCCCTGTATATGAAAATATACTTGGCAATAAAAGGTTCTGATTCATTTGGGTTATGCAATATGTGACGTGCTCCATCCTTGTGTGATATCTAAACTCCAGTATGCGACTGCTTTAGGCGCAGCACGTTAAATGGCGTGCCTCTTCTGTTTTGAAGGCTTTTCAGTTCAGATACTACCGAGCATGTTTTAAGGTATTTGGGCCGACCTCGCTCTCTGGGTTCAGCCTGGAGAACTGATAAGCGTTTTGCCACAGCTGCAACTCAGGCTGCTGTCGTCCCTCTCATCTGCTCTTTCAGATCAGGTTGTAATGGTTGAGAATGGAGTGCTTGATGGGCTGCTAATGGCTGCATCGGCTGGCAGTGTGTAAATGTGTTTTCAATGAAATGTTGTAGCCAGTTGCTAACCCGCCATCGCTTGTTCTTTCTTTCCCTTGTTTCAGACGGTTGACGACGATGGAATGGCAGCGTGAATGAAGCTTGGCGTGGGGAGAGCTGAACGATGCCCAAAGGTGGGGGATCTAAAACCCCCCAGCTGGACCACTTCCCACTTAACACCGACATGGTGGAAAAGCAGGGCGGGAAGAAGGTGAGACTGAACAATCGAGAGAAACACACACTGTGCACAATAGCCCAATGTTTGTATACACACACAACATAGAATCCCAATTTCAACTGCTGCTTGTCCTTGAAACTTGACTCTACACCACCACATCTGATCAACAATGTAAAAACACTGGAAGGCCTCCCAGACGGTGGGAATGTAGGCTTCAATAAACAAGACAATAGCGTTTTCAGGCAGGAGGCCTGGGAACACGGCGTACCACAGAACTCATCTGTGTGCGTTTATACCGTATTCAAGGATGCTGAGCTGTAGTTGCTGCCGCTCTCTTGACCGGTCCGGTGGAGTCGAGCTTTGTCCCGCTGTCTGGGATGTTGTTCATGTCAATGAGGTAACTTTGTGTGGCTGAGCTTGTTGAATTTGCTCCTGAGGGCAATGTTGCTCAGTTACCGGAACTAGAAAGTTGAGCCATCAACAAACTTGCCTCCACATTGATATTCAAAATTCCTCATAACTGAAATGTAGTTACTATATCCTTATTTCCCCAGGATTACCTTAATGCTCAAAAACAATTGACAATTCCATATTCTATCTTTGGAGACTGTCACGATAAATTCAGTGTTTGTGTCTTTGAGATCAAGGCGATATCGGCTGAATTCTGAATTTCTTAGCCAGATTCAGAGGCCTTTTTGGAATCGAACAGCCTTGTTGGCCCGTTATATTCAGTCTCCAAATGCAGGCTATGAAGGCAGCGTCCTCTAAATCTGACACGCGTACAGTCATGTTGTTTGCAGTGGAAGTGTCGGGCGCAGCTTGATGATGTCACGGTGTGTGCCAACTGTTCAGCTACCAGGAGCAGCGGCGAGAAGAGAGATACAGCTTATGCGGGCATGGATTTACAACCCTCTGCAAAGGATTGCATCAGACTCTGGCGTGGAGGGAGGAGGGCGGGAATGAAGCGCACAGGGGTGGGAGGAAAACCAAGGGAGGCTAAAAGATCAGGCATTGCTAGGAGACCATCAAACACGGTGTCCTGTGAAGGCGGACGTGAGGAAAGTCTCTTTCTTTGAATTGAACTGAAGAAAACAAAAACCCGGTCAAACTCTGGCAATCAACACGCGGGTGATTTGTAGTTTTCTACCGATGCACATTTGCTGTTCTATTATTTTGTATTCACTCGGTTACAAATGTTGCTCCCCACTTGTAATTGCTGTAGCTTCTGCACTTCTCCGGATGCGTACCTCGTGCTTTGGCTTGAGTTGTGTGCTCTCTTGTTAAAACGCCTTTGTGTCGCTGAGCGGAGAGGGAGAGAGAGAGGAAGGGGGAGAGCGAGTCGGCGAGATCAGCTAACTGTAGCTGACACTGTTTGTCTCTACTGTACCATGACATCATCGTCTCGTGACTGGGGCAGGGCAGGGGGAGGAGTTCAGAGAGTCTACGCATAATGGAAAACCTGCCCTGAGGAGAGAGAGAGCTGAGTAGGGGACAGAAGGTAGAACAGACATTTAGTGAAATATGAGTGATTGAGCATTTGGCTTGCTCCTAGACCTAAAACCTCCGTACATGAAGCATAATGAACACTTTGACCTTATATCTAAATGCATGTCGGACAGGGCAGTTTGACGAATACGTAAGGAATTTACAACCAAGGGCGTCCGTGGCTGGTGTGAAATCACTCTTCACTGAGTGCTTAATCACGTCATGTTTATTTCTGAAGATGGTGATTCTGTATTCTACCAGCAGTCTTTACCGGAAATACTCCATGATCGACTACCGAGTACAAGGGGGTTGCATTTACTCTGCGTGACAAATAGTTCATTAGATAATACAAGTACAAACGTTAAATGGTAATTTATTTGAATAAAGATTTACATTAAATGAGTGACTAATTTTAAATGAGTTTCCTGTGTCGTCTTTGATTTGAGATATGTCCTGTATTACAGCTTCGCGTTGACCTTGGTTTCCCCTAATGCTGTGTATTGTCAGACGTGGCGTTATCTGATTTGTTTGTTTGTTTACTGAACCCTGGGGCTCTGCTGCTGGGAAACTCTGTTCAGCCGTTCGCTCGCTTCTCCCAACACAATTATTTAGATAAAAATAATGAATTATAATACTAGTTTCTTCTCTTATTTACTTCTAGTCAATCAATTGATTGGCTGATAAAAACATGATATTTATAATAGAATATATCATTGGAATTCCACGAGGATTCATGATCAACATTCCCAGACCTTTGTCGCGTCTTCTCGCCTATTAACTGCTGTGAAGCCTCGAGTCAGGGTAACAAGCAAGTCACTATCGGATCCCAATCCAAGAAAGAAACCAGTTGAACTAGCATAAGTATTTGCATCTGTTGATAGCAGATACACTCGGGTTTGTGATTGTTTCCAGCAGCTGTAGACCACAGAGCCGAGGCGGCGTCGGCGTAGTCTCCTCTCCGTGGGCTCTTTGCTCTGGGATCTAGGAAGTAAATGTCTGGAATCTGAATGGAAAGGTTTTTCTCTGCAAAGCCCATAATGGCTAAAGGGCGGTGAACGGAACCAACTACAGCAGCAGGATCCACAGCCGCTCCTATAGGACTCTGTTTTCTCTTTCATTCTGTTCCTAAAAGAAATGTTGGTGTTCAAATGACACACCTTGTTCTTCTTCTTTCTGAATAAAGCTGTGTCAAATGTGAACCATGTGACTTAAAGTTCCCTCTGTGTTGTGGTTGTTCTCTTTTGCAGGATAAAGTGTTGTCAAGTAAGACTCCCAAATTGGATCGCAGTGATGGGGTCAAAGAGATGAAAGAGAAGGCCCCTAAAAGGAAGCTGCCTTTCACTGCTGGAGCTAATGGGGACCAGAAAGATTCTGACTCGGGTAAGAGCACGTAGGGAAGCGTTTACTTTGCGTCTACGACATGTGACTTTGAAGGGGTAATCAAATGGGAGTTATTACATCACATCCACTCAAACATGCAGGAAGTATTTAGGCGTGCTGTGTGAAAAGAGGAACTGGGCGTTGTGAGGGGAATGGGTTCCTCGCTCCCGCTTCAAGTCAGGTGGAAGAACCAAGGAAATTGTTCCTGCAATTGCATCCTGAAAGCAGAGCAAGAACACACAAAATCCTGATCCAATTAAGTGGGAATTTGTGTAACGCACTGGACTGACTGGGTCTGGCTTTTGGTAAGGCTGCGGCTTTGTGTTTTCTTTAATTAGGGAGAGAAGGACTACTGCGCATGCTTGTTTGACTTTGGGCTTTAAGGGTTCAGGACTTAGTTTGTTGATAATGGCCCATCACCCAGGCTTTGGAAACGGCCTTCATCATCCACGCTGGCTGCGTCGCTATATTGGTTTGTGTCCTTTGATTACACTTGAAAAAGGAGTGGCGAGCTAAAAGCATGCCTGTTGCAACAGATGACTATTATGGTTTGGGGTTCTTGAACGATTGGACATGTATTGTGGAGACACGTGGGGTTGTGTGTAATTGCTGCGTAGCTCAAGGAATTATGAATAAGTGGAATGTTTGATTGAGAAGCTGTAATTTGTTTACTCATTACTACTTTGACTTTAACTACTGCATCTCTGTAGTGTTTGTGTACCTGTCTTTGCCTTTTGCAAGATTATTTTAATGTAGTCCAATTATTTAGTGGACTGTTTCTTGGGGAATTATATACACTTGTATGTTTATATTATTGTTCTCATTAGCTGGTTTTATATTATTCACATGTTTGCTGCTTTAGGCTGTTTTGTGCAGCTTTTCAAAGATGCAGTTCAGTAAGGGGATGTGAGGGCTCTCACCTGAGGAAGAACAGCTGAGCAGTATGCTCATATGCTGCTAGCGTGGGCTGTTATTGTGTGTGGCTATATGGTCCTACTCGACTCTGAATTCCCTGTGTGTGCAACATATCACTAATATAACTGTCTCCTCAGAGTTTATTATGTTTAGAAACTGTAGAAGCCAGGATATTTCCAGGGCCCAAGACACCATCCTAATTCTCACAGTTTACTTAATCAAATTGTGAGCATCTGTCTTTCATCTGTGTGCTTCAAGGATGTATTTCATCACATTGGGGAAAAATTGTTTGGTCTCAGACCAATAATTCAGGGTTTTGATTAGTGTATTTTCTCTGGGGGGGTCAAGACCTTCTCCTCTATATAGTGAATTTATTCTGCATATCTGGGTTTTATAGTCTGACTTTGTTGCCTGGCCATTCAAGCTCTGACCCTGCTGGGTCAGTGTCTAGCCCCTTTGCAAAATGTAACACCTCTCAGTTCACAGCTCTCCCCCCACATGCAACCAAGCTCCATTATCAACTCTCATTCCTCTGTGGCTTGAGCTGATGGAGGTGACCATGGGGAATTGTATCATTTAACAAAATATTTCGCAACCAAGTCATCCACATGACAACGTTTGTCTTTTAAAACTGCGTTTGAAAACAAAAGTTTATCTATCTGCAAGCATTGTAATGTGGTTTTCAAAATTCGAAGTGTGGATGCATAAACATTACAAACACAATGAGATTTAAAAAACCATAACCTAGTAGTATATATTAAGCTGAAGTAAACTCTCAGAAAACATTGATATCTTTTTAAGCCCTTGTTTTAGTAGCTACTAGATGACATTAATTGAAAGTTGACATTCAGAGAAGAAGAATGTGAAATGCCTAAGTCTACAAAAAAGGGCAATTTAGACCAAAGAGTGTTTTATGAAATGTGCTGGTATTGTGTTTAATATGCTAATATTTTAGACTGCAGATTGCTTGACAATAAAAAAAAAAAAATTCACAGGATTGTCTCTTAAAAGCTGACATACATTATTTTAGGACACCACAGAATGCAGCGTAGGTCTTAAATCCAAACCCGCCAGTTCCCCCCATATTGAGCTTTCTTGCGTTGCTTATGAAATGTGTCGTCGCTATGCTATATGGAGGCATGGGAAGATGTAGTGTCAGACATTGTCTTCAGCGAAATACCAAATATATCAGAAAAGATCAACTGCTATAAAGGCAAAAGCTCCGCTTTAATACAATGCTATTAACTCCGCCTCCAACTGACCCTTCTCCAAGCAAAGCTAAGAAGAATAGTTCTCCTTCCAACAGCTCCTGGTAACAATTATCACCGTGGCACAACGTTTGGCCGTGACTCGGGTGAAATCAACAAAACCATCCGGAAAATGTAGAAAAATCCGAAATGATTACACGAGCGTCTACAAATCAGACTTGATGCTACACTCTTGTCTGCGGTCAAGGGGTCAAGCTCAGCAAATGGTCAACCATCATGTGCATGCATGGTGCTTGCTTAGCATTTACAAACGGTACAGTGCGTTAGAGGAGGGACAGGAATATGTACTCTTTCTGTGTCTGTCCATCGCACGCTGCTGGTCATTCAGGTTGAAGTTAATAGCTCTCAAAAGTTCAATGCTCCTTCACAGAATCGCCACGCCTGCCACGATCTCCTCGTAAAGAGACTTTACGTTGGCGTTCCTCCTTCTTGAGGTCATCCTCCTCCCCCACTATCCTCAGCGATAAACAGGACAGTCAGAGTACAGTCAGATTAAGGCTGTGCCAGAGCTGGTGAGTCTGAAGATGCTGTGAACTTGTGAAAACAACTGTTTTTAGTTTGCTTTTGTAAAGAGTGCTCGCTTCACTAAAGTAACAAAAGGAGAGGAAGACGACTGAATCTTGCCTTTTGTCCTTTTAGTTCGATAACAATGAAATTATGAAAGTCAGTTATCATCTTATACGAAGTGAGACAAACACATCCGCTTCATTCCACCGCGTCATGCTGTCAGTCTTCAATTTATTAGTGTTTTATTATGGCAACAACAACAAATCCTATAGTGATAAAATCCGTAGATGAAGCTATTGGCCAATTGACACACTTAATTGCACAAGCAACTGAACAAGCTACTTGATGTTGGACTCTTTCTAACGACTAATGCATTAATCAATGTTAAAGAATAATTGATGCAGCTCTAATATTTGTATGTCTGTGTCTGAAAGTAATTGGGGCTAATTACTAAGTTATTTTATGCACGGAACGGTGCAAACATGAAGGTCTTTTACACGACAGATTAATGTTATCCGCCATACTTATTATACATCACAAGCTTTCGTGTCGACGTTCCTGCTGCACATTAATTCCCCGTGTCACAGCTGGCCTACGTCATACTTTCCACCTCGACGGGACAGAGAGCCGACGTGTTTTTAGGAATGTGGCCAGTGTGCTGATGTTTCCGTTGCTCTTTCGTACGACTTTGGATACGTAGCTTGCGCTCATATTGAATAACTTGGAATATTCATGGTAATTGCAGCATGGCCTTTGCCACTGGGGCACAGTGATGATGGTCAAGTTTGTGAACGTTGAAGGAAGGAAACTGAGCCGCGTAGAGGTCGCAAACATCCCACAGACCTTCAGCCCCCTCCTGTTCCCCCTTTGGCCAGGTTATATAATATGTCCCTCTTCTTCCTCCTCACGAGGCTCTGAATGACACCGGTCAACAGAAGCAGTACTCTCGCCGTACAGCTGATTAAAGGACTATGTTGGAACTATAGATGCAATCGTTCACCCCCTGGGTGTAGAATGTGTTTTTATGAGTCTCTCGTGCTCGATACAAAGCATCGACAAACATCCTGCTGGCCACTTCCTGCCTCTTCTCCCTCCACTTCCTGTTTATGCAGTTTTAGTAGTCCCTAAACAGAACATTGTTTCGTGCTAACGTGCTACGGTCAACATATCTGGTCTGGCTGGTTAGAGTGGTTCTTCTGGTTGTGGCGCCGGGTTGGCTAAGTGAGCCAGGCCGCTTCTTTGTTTTGGCGTTCGCTAACATCGCAGTATTGTCTGCCTGTCATATCCAAATCTACTTCTATTACCTCCAGACGTATATGTTTACCGTGGGCTCCTCCCCTGGCTCAGGTAGGCCTTCTACGAGGCCTAGACCGCCAGGCCTGCTTTCCCTTTTCTATTCTCCTCTTTTCTTATCTTTTTGTTCTGCACTGATCTTGCTGTTGTTTTTTGTGTTGTTGTGTGTTGTCTTGTTTTGTCTTGTTTTGTGTTGTAAAGTACAATCTATGTAACACACCGAGTCACTTTACCAAGAAAGATTCCTTGTCTGTGCAAACTCACTTGGCAAATAAAACTTGTTCGTCAAGTTTCACGCATTAAGATCTATTTATTGAGATGCATAAAATCTCTCGCAGTGTTCCCTAAATAGTCATCCGACAGAAATACACACTATGGGAGCAGGCGCAGTATGTTGTGCAATTGTTTGTCATTTATGTAATACACGTGCATGTGACACATATTTGTCAATCATTTGATGATGAACTGTGGTAGGCACACGTTGGACCCAGACTTGTTTAATCAACCACTCTTTGAGTCATTACCTTCGCGTTGAAAATGCAGAAGGTAATGTTTTCGCCGGCGTTTGTGAATATTTCCGTCTGTCTGTCAGTTATTCGTCTAAATCAGACAAAACTGAGCCGATTCTTATGAAACTTGGTGGGATGATTGGTCATGACCCAAGGAACAATCGATTAGTTTTTGGGAGTGATTGGGTCAAAGGTCAAGGTCAAGGTCACAAAAAGGTGAAAAATGTAAATTTGCAATATCTCGGTTAATTGGCATCCGATTTGTGTGAAACTAGTGCCAAATTGTTCATAATTCAATCTTGTGATATGCGAAGGTATGCGCTCTACCGAGTGCCCATTCTAGTTTTATTTGCATCCGTCCCTCAACTCTCAGGGTGATAATAAACCAAACGCACATTATTTAAAAGCACAGTTAAGTGCACACACATTTATCCGGCCATTTCTCAGTTGCTGGCTTGAGTATCTGTGATGTTGTACCAAGCTGGTATAGCTACAAGTTGTGACTTTGGAAGTTGATTATGTCTGCTCCAGGTGCACCGTGTCAGAGACGAGCAGACCAGTGGCGATCAATCATGTATGAGAGACGTGGGTCTTGCGTGTCATTAAGCAGCAGTCCTCTACGTGGGTGCATCGGGGTAATAACTGCCTTCCGGGTTCCTATTCTTGTAAACATAGCCTGGAATTGCTTGCTTAGCACTTTCTCTGTTCTATTCCTCAAGAAAACACGCTTGGACCGCATCTGTGGTTCCAGCTGTTAAAGTTCTAGCTGAAGGAATGTGTCTTAATGGCAAATGCTCTGAAAACGTGAGAGTGTATCAAAGAGGGGTGGGGGCACATTTGCTGTAAGTATTCACAGATGTGGGAGAAAGTTCATCAGCTATGCGCTTGTGACACCGGAAGCCCCAGCCGCCGCGCTTCCCTCTCGCCTTGTTTACGTGTGTGTTTGCGGCCTCGAGCAATGCAGCCAGTCTTGGAACCAGAAAGGCCTCGAAGGAATTAGACTTGGGCGCGTTCACGAGTCCACGGTCGTCTCTCCGCATGCACATTTGACATTTGCTGTTCCCATTTCTCTTCTTGGATCTCTCAGTAATGTAGCGATACGGTCGCGTGTCGCGTTACCTCCCGTAAGGGTCGTCAGATGGTATGTCGCCACTGAAAATAATTGCTGGGTGTGTCTTTGTGGAGCAGCTGCTTTTGTCCAGTAGCACAGCGTCTCCTGTAAGCCGAGCAGGCACGCAGGCAGGCATGTGGCGACCTTGGCAAGGCCGCGCTGAATTGAAATGTAAACCAACTATTTCGTAATAACCGTTGGTCTGCCAAGTCCCGCCCTCTTTCCTCTCTTCGGGATCTGGACTGATTGGCTATGAGACAGAGACATACACACACACTGCTTGTTGGCCCCTCCCCTCTTCAGGAGCAGCTGGGTAATAACACACACCTCGGTCAATGTAAGGATTTGGCAACAATTATAGTAACTAATTGAAGTATTTTTGTGTATAAATAGGTATGAGAAGGAAAACAACATTCTAAAGGAATTAAAACTACATTTAAAAATAAATGATAACTTGTGTAAAATAAAGAAAGACTGCAATACAAGTTAAAGGAGATCACTGACTTAGCAGATCGTTCCAGAGCCTCCGGGCCCTCGCTGCCGAATGTACCCTTTAGTTTCAGACACTAGACCTCGGCTTCAGGATGTGTGAATGTGACATTAAGAGCATGAATACACGTGTCTCTACGTAGCCCAATGAAATGAAATGAACATTGCTTCTCTCCTCTCACTGCCGTTCCAGAGAAACCAGGTCCAGAGCGGAAGCGCATCAAAAAGGAGCCGACCAACACCCGGAAGGCGGGTTTGGCGTTTGGTATGGGGATGCCAGGGATCCGGGCCGGGTACCCCCTCTCTGAACGGCAGCAGGTGGCCTTGCTCATGCAAATGACAGCTGAGGAGTCCGTCAACAGTCCAGGTGCGTGCTTATCATGGAGGCCACGTCTTCTGTGGACGGCTGGCGGTCAAGGAAAAAGGGATGGGAGGCGTGCGCGCGTGCGTCTGCGCGGGTGCGTGCGTGCTGATGGTTGGCTTAAAGAGAAAGGATGCATGGGATTGATTATATATTTGAATTCGTTGGGACGTTAAACACGCTGCCTGCTGTTTTGTTGTCACGTCTCGGCCGTCCTCTGGAAAGGACCGGATACTCATCAAAGCTAATCCACAGATATTCTCTGTCAGCTATGCTGTCAGTCAGAAAGTGGTGGTTCCGTTTTTGCAGCCATAGCAGTCTCATATTTATTCATCTACAGTAGCACAATTATTGTTATATAATGCAGCGTGTGGCTGTCAAGGAAATGAAGCCCTCTCTCCTGTTGGTTTTGCATTAATCTGGAACTAATTGTGAAATCCGAGCCAAAACACTAACAGACTTCCAAATGTAAAAGATCTACAGACATTCTGGTTTTGTTGATTTGTTATCCGTTATCATATGTTCTGCTGGATGATTATTTATAATATTGACTTCCTCCTAATGTTCGGTCTATATATAATATATTTATTATTGGTATGCAAAGTAATTTGCATACCAATGTATGAGACATATTAATATATTTAGTTATATTTGAAAACATTGTGCCTTTTTTTTTTTTTAGAGATAATTTAGAAAAGACAATTGAGATTGTTGAGGACCAATGCTAAGCCGCTGTTATTTGTGTATTCCTTTGTTGCATGCCTGAAGGCATGGGCATAGATTAAGTAAGTGTGTTTTAAGTATAATTTGGGACAATGGCTGTACAAACACAATAATGCAAATGTGATTACGACTTGGATTTAATCTTGTAAATGTGATGAAATGAGCTCAAGTGAAGTTGGTCTGAGTCCTCTGCTGCTCATTGCTAGAGTAAGATTGCCCCCTTCTGGCTGTAAGCAGTCAAAACAAACCGGTATTCATAGTATTAGTGACAATAACAGTAGACAAAATAGAAACGCTGATAAAAAAATAAATAAGAGTTTCCGGACGTCGTTGTCAGAGTGAAATGTGTGTCCGTCTCTTACTTACAGACACAACACCAAAGCATCAGTCACAGTCCAGTATGGGTCAGAAAGGAACGCCAAACTCTGCATCAAAAACCAAAGACAAAGTGAATAAACGGAATGAGAGAGGAGAGACTCGGCTGCACAGAGCAGCAATCCGTGGAGAGGTACGCCGCATCAAGGAGCTCATCAGCGAGGGAGCTGATGTGAATGTAAAAGACTTTGCAGGTGAGATGCTCTTTGTATAGACTGCCCTGTACTTTGTGCATGTAGTTATGTATATTCGTTTGTATGTTGAATACACCTCTCACACAGTAATTCCCTCTCCTGTTTAGGCTGGACTGCATTGCATGAGGCGTGCAACAGAGGGTATTACGATGTGGCCAAGCAGCTGCTGGCAGCCGGAGCAGAGGTCAACACAAAGGGTCTGGATGATGACACCCCTCTACACGATGCATCCAACAATGGACATTTCAAGGTAAAAGAAAGAGAGACTGTTTGTTTGTGTCTAAATACACACATTATAGGTAAAACAATAGATTGTTTAATGGATTATTACCCTGACTGTCTGTCGAGCTTATTCATGAAGCTAGTGGTACATTCACTTTGTGACCTCTTTTAAAGTCTGAACCACAAGAGAACATGGTCGTTTCACCTCTTTAATTATAATTTGTATTCTTAAAATGTTATCTTATTTTTTTCAGGTGGTTAAGCTACTTCTACGCTATGGAGGAGACCCACGTCAAAGCAACAGGAGAGGTGAAACGGCATTGAAGGTTGCCAACTCTCCAACTATGCTGAATCTGTTGTTAGGAAAAGGCACGTACACCTCAAGTGAAGAAAGTTCATCAGGTATTGCTTAATAACATGACTTTTATAAGTTGTGTACATTCTTGGTATAAATCGCGAGGCTGTTGTTAAATGATATTGTGTTTTTGATTCTGCCTCTTTATTCTCCACAGAATCTTCAGAGGAGGAAGATGCACCCTCATTTGCCCCGTCCAGTTCTGTCGATGGCAATAACACGGACTCAGAGTTTGAGAAGTTGAAGTTGAAAGGAAAAAACATGGACCCTCCTAAATCTGCTGTCACACCCGTCAAAGACGAATATGAATTTGATGAGGATGATGAGGAAGAACGTGTTCCTCCTGTGGACGATAAACACCTCTTGAAAAAAGACTTCCGTAAGGATGCGATCATGCCGGTCACGCCGGTCCCGGTGGTCACCAAGGCCACCAGCGGCATCGCCGTACCCAAGACGGAGGTTAAAACCTATTCCAAAAGCAACTCGCTCACACCAAAGAAAACTGTCAGGCGGATCGTCTCTGACAGTAACAGTTCTGACGAGGATGATAGGACGTGTTTCACGCCAACGCCAGTGCCTACGTCGCGGCAACAGGCCCAGCAAACAAATACTAAGACTAGAGACTCTGTCAGCATGAGCTCTAAACAACAAAAGGACAAGAATAAAGTCAAAAAGAAACGGAAGAAGGAGAGTAAAAACATTGTCAGTAAAGAAGTGAGGTTTGGTAAAGTCAATGACAAGTTCTGTACATCTGACTCTGAATGTGGAGATATGGAGAGTGAGGATGATAAGGGCTCAAACAGTATAAAGGACTCTTCTACAACAAGTCTGAAAGACTCCCCTGGCTTTAACGCATCCTCCTCATCATCCCATGGAAACGTGAACTCTCAGAAACAAGTACCATCATTAGCGGAACAGCATCCAAAGCAGTGGAGGACGGATGGCTGGAAGACGGTGTCTTCTCCGACGTGGTCCGACGTCAGTTCCCTCTCCGATTCAGTCAGAACAAGACTGTCCAGTGAGTCTGACTACTCCTCCGCTGATTCCAGTGTTGAGTCGATAAAACAAGTGAAGAGGAAAGCGCAGGAGAACAAAAAGAAGATTAACAATGTGCAGAGTAGCACAGTAGACAAGAAGAGCTCTGAGCTCTACAAAAACTCCAATGCAGACAGTGCGGTCTCCAAAACCGATGTAGACGGCAAAGTGGTGAAAAAGCATAAAGTCAAGCACAAGCACAAGAATAAAGAAAAGGACAAAGCTCCTAGTCTAGTTCTTAATCAAGATATGAATGAGAAATTTGTCAAGAGCTATTCTTTTGATTTTGATGATTCACGGCAGAAACCCCTAATTGTTGAGGCAGAATCTCCAGCTGAGAGCAAGGTCAAGTTATCCAAACACGAAAAGGACCATTCAAAGAAAGAGGAGAGGCTTTCGAAAAGCAAATCTGAGGATAAGGATTGGTCATCTGGAAAAGACGTGCACAGAACAGCAAAAGAGGAGAAAAATAAGAAAACAAAGGACTCCACCAAGGATAAGACAAATAAGGAGGAGCGGGAGAAACCTTTAAAATCCGACAAGGAAAGAAATGTCAAAGAGAAGGAGAAGCCTAAAGAGGAGAAACAAAAGGCTCACAAAGAGGAGAAAAAGAAAAAGTCCAAGGACAAGTCCTCCTCAAAGACAGAAAGGAAGGGTGAGCAGAAAGAGGAGAAACATCTAAAGGTGGACAAGGAGAAAAACACCAAGGACGAGAAGGAGAAATGTAAAAAAGACAAAGCACAGAAGGAGGAGTCTGAGTATGAAGGTTATGACGTTAACAACCGCTTCCTCAACTTGGACGACACAAAGCTCAGTGCCTCGGATGACCATCACGACAGATGGGGCTCAGAGATGTCCTCTGACTCCTCCCTTTATGGGGATGACAGTTGGGACGCTCCTGTCAAGGAGTACAAGGAATTCAAAGCCAACAACGCTGTAAAACTAATTGTCGAGACCGTTAAGGAAGAGACGAGGAGGAAAGAAAATAAAGTCAAGGACAAGAAATCAGATCACAGTGAGAAAAGATCGGAGAAAGAAGCCCCGTCTAAGAAGAAAGACAAAGACTCCTCAGAAAAGACAAATGAAAAGAAAAAGGACTGGTCAGAAAAACAGAAATTAAACTCCAGTCACTCAGTTGAAAAGGAAAAGAAGCGGAAGGAGTCCACAGAGGCAGTCAAAGACAAAAAAGAAAAGGACTCTTTGGACAACAGTCGAGACCGTAAAGAATCATATGACTTCTTGAAGGAAAGAAAAGACGTAAAAGTAAAGCAGGAAACTTTAAGAGATGAATATGGCAATGATACTTTCTTCAAAGACGTTGACGCTGTCGGTAAATCCTGTGATGTCAGAGAAAGAAATCACTCTGGAAAGGAGAAAGAAAAGAAGGGCGACGGAATGGAAAAGCGAGAAAAGACTAAAGCTGACAAGCACAAGGAGAAAACAAAAGACAGAGGAGCTGATCAGGAGAAAGATAAGAGCGAGAAAGTCTCTGCAGAAAAAACTGTCAAGGAAAAGGATCCAGACAGGGCCACCAAAGACAAGAAGGAGGGAGTCAAAGACAAACACAAAGAGTGTCATGGCAAAGACAAAGATCGAAAGATGTCTTTGGAACAGACCAAGGACAAGAAAGAAAAGGCCTCTCAAGACAAACATGCTGAGAGGGAGAAGGAGTTTTTGGAGGTGAAGAAAGAGGAAAGAAAACCTGAGAAAATCCGTGAGAAAACGTGGTACAAGATAGCCGACATCTTCACTGATGAAAGTGATGATGACGAGGACAGCTACAACGGGGTTGTTGCACTTGTGTCCGACTCCATCAGAAAAGACGTAACGCCTGATCAGGATGAGCTGGATCATTTCCCGACAGAAAGAATAAGAAAATCTTCTGCAGAGGCTAAACATAACCCAGAAAAGGTAAAGGAGAAAGAACACAAAGAAAAGAAGAAAGAAAAGGCCACATTTGACGCAGGTAAAGAGAGAAAGGGCTCTCTAGAGAAACACAACAAAGACAAGAAAGATTCTGTTGAAGCGAAACACAAGGAAAGGAAAGACAGAATGTCAGTGGACTCAAATCAGGAGAAGAAGAATAAGCAGAAGCTGTTGGACAAAAGGGACACCAGTGAGGAAAAGACAAAGAGCAAATATAAAGAAAAGCTCGACCATTCCAAGGAGAGGAAACCCTCAAAAAGCAGTGGTGAGAATGAAAAATCCCTCTTGGAAAAACTAGAGGAGGAAGCCATGAATGACTACAAGGATGACTCCAATGACAAGAACAGTGACATCTCTTCAGACAGTTTCACTGACCGAGGTCATGAGCCAGTCCTCACCACTTACTATGACTCCATCAGCCTGACGGATGTCACTGAGGATAGGAGAGACTCCCTGTCTATATCGACACCCCAAGACAAGTTCAGAGAGAAAGAGAGGCACCGGCATTCCTCTTCGTCCTCGTCCAAGAAAAGCCACGACAAGGAGAAAGAAAAGGTCAAGAAGGACAAAGGAGACAAACGTGACAAGACGGAGGAGATCCGAGAGTCCTACAGCCGCAGAGAGAGTCTACCTTTTGAGAAAGAGACCATGCCTCTGGAGGCGGACCCTTACACATTCCCATTTGTAAGTAAGGGAGACGGCGAAGACGACTTTGATAAAACATTGGAATTTGAAAAAGAGATGTCGAAAAAGGACAAGGACAAAGCAGCTTGTGTCGTCAGTGACAGGACAAAGGACAAAAAGAAAAAGGAGAAACATAAGGAAAAAATAAAGGAGGAGAAGACGAAGTACATTGATGGCTTTGGCTCATTTAAACACTCCAAAGAAGATCTGAAGTCAGGGTTGAAAGATAGTCCACAGGTCACTGTTCTGAAAGACAGGTCAAAAGAAGAAAGTCCTAAATTTGATCTGAAAAAAGACAGAAGTCGAGATACATTGGACAAAGACACCAGAATGGACCACAGTAAATCCAAGGCTAAGGATGAAAATGAAAAGCTCACTCAGTCCAAGGACACAGTAAGAAAAGATAATCGTCCACGTGAAAAACTGCTGGTGGATGGTGACTATCAAATGACGAGTTTTGGTCAGATGTTGAGTCTGAAAGACCAGGAGATTGAAGAGCGACACAAGAGACATAAAGAAAGGATGAAGCAAATGGAGAAGCTGAGACCCAAGTCAGGGGACCCTAAACTCAAGGACAAGACCAAGTCCACAGAGGAAGTACGGAAAAACCGCAGCGAGCTGTCATCAAAGAAGTCCAACAGTCTGGAGTCTGCTCTGAAAGAGAAGAAGTTGAAGGATGTGGGTCTCCCTGCCCAAATGATGTCCCCAAGCAGGAAGTTCCAGCCTACAGACAGTCAAAACTCAAAGGACGGACTGGCTGGCCAACAAATGAAGGAGAACCTTCCCACTTCTCCCAGGCCAGATCAAAACAGGCCAACTGGTGTTCCCACGCCAACGTCTGTCATCTCCTGCCCCAGCTTTGAGGAAGTAATGCAGACTCCACGTACCCCGTCCTGTAGTGCAGAGGACTACCCTGACATTATGTTGGATGGGCTGGACTGCCAGAACTCCTCGGCTATGACTATGTCAATGAACGCCTGCTCGCCATCCTTCTTTGAAAGGTATTTAAACGTGCAAATATACTGCATGGTTCATGTTTTGATCATTTTAACTTTTGTACTCTGTGACATATTGTCTAATGTGTGTCCCTTTTGTTGTCCACCCAGCAGGTATTCTAACTCCCAGAGTTTCCAGGAGGGTACATGTCCCACTCCTGCAAAGAACCTCCAGCTACCGCTCGTCAGTCGCTCTGCTTCTTCTGATGTCCGCAGGCCCCTGGAGGATGAGTTCAAGGCTGAGGCTGACAAGTTCCTCCGGCAGCAGAGTGATCCAGCAGCTGAATTTGATCAGTCGTCATCACCCTCCCAAACTCTAGAGGACAAATCGGCAACCGTAGATAGGCTGGAGAGCCTGCCATCTCCTTATTTCTCCCCACTAAGAATGTTGTCCCCTCAGCAGGAGCCAGCTCTTCCAACACCAGATGTGGCAGAACCAACCCTCGCTGTCATTGAGGCGAATGAACCTTTTCCTGACAATGTATACAGCAATTTCTTGCCCAAGCCCTCTACTCCAGTTCACAGGCCAGACCCCCAGGAGCCCTGCTTTGACATCGTTGCACCACCAACCCCAGCTCCTGCTGCTTTGCCGCCCCTGGACATTGATGACATCTCTGAGCCTCACCACAGTGAACCTAACCTGGTCCTGTCAGATCTTCCCTCTGTCACTGAAGAACAGGAGCAGGAAGAGGAAGAGCTGGAGGAAGAGCTGGAGGAAGAGCAGGAGGAAGAACCGGAAGAAGAGCAGGAGGAGGAGGAGGAAGATGAGGAAGAGGAGGAGGAGGAAGAAGAAGAGGAGGAGGAGGAGGAGGAGGACTTTGAGGACGAATGTGATATGGATGAGAGAGCTGATGGAGACCACTGTACAATGGTGGAGCCAGAGCAAACAAGGGAGCCATGTTCCTTCTCTCCTCCAGTTGAAGACCCTCTAAGGAAGAGCTGGCCTGTAGAGTCTCCAGAGCGACAGGAACCAGAGGTCCAAGACATTTCCCCAACACACTCTGCAACCAACCATGGGGAGAACTGTTTTGATCAGAGCATGGGTTGGGACCCTGATATGGATCTCAAATCTCCCCAAAGGACGTATGGAGAGATAGAGGCTGCCGTCTCCAAAATAACTAGTCCTTACCAGTCAGATGGCGAGCTGCAGCACTTGTCTGGTCACCCCTCGATCACACCCCCTTATGCTGCCTGGAATAGGTGGCATAAAGAGGACCCGGAAGACTTTGATGAACAGAAAGAGGCTGTGGCTGACATCCCCTCTCCAGAAAGGCCTGACACGGCTACTGATGAGGAACCCAACTATTTAAACACCTCATCGTCCTCCAATAGACTGGAGTCTTTCTTTCAGGACTGCAACAAGCCTAGCATAGAGGAAGGTCATCCGATCGACACCGAGTCAACATGTGAAGAACCAGACAGCAGGCAGACCACGCACAGCTTCAGTGCTCCTACTGAAAGCCACATGGCTCCAGTTGTGGCCCCTGAGCCTGTGGTGCCCTGGGCAGACCCATTCTCAGCTGAAGCAGATGAACTGGACGACCTGGGACCGTTCTCTTTGCCTGACCTACCACTACCAGACAAGTCGGAAGAAGTTGATTCTCGAGACCCAGAACTAGTGGATCGCAACAAGACTGTGCTGATCCACATTAGACCTACCGTCATAGAGAGAGATGAGCCGGACATAATGGAGGTGGATTTACCAAGTCTGGGTAAGACGTCATGCCTCGCTGATGAGCAAGGTTTAAGAGAACCTACAGGACAAGACTTAGTTGTACTGTCACCACATGCCAACTTCCAACAAGAGATGGACCACGAGCCAATTAACGGCTCTCGCTCTCTAATTCAACAACAGGGCTGCATGTTGGAAAGAAAAGGACCGTATGTAGAACCTGACGAGTCGGATCCCAGCATGATGTTTTCATCTGTGAAATTGGATCCCAGTCAGCATCATCACACTCAGATCCACTCCCTCACTGAGTCTTTGCAGGTACCAATGGTTGATTCAGCGTCTGCTATCAAATCAGAGGTGAGACGGCAGGAGATGTCTGAGCCCGTGGTAGAATCCGTTACATGCAGTCCTGTCGCTCAGCTCCCAGTAGCAGTGACCCTCTCCAGCACAGTGGAACTACCAGACACTCAGGAGACCACAGCCAAGGTTACCCCGGTAACCCTGACCTCTGTCTCCACCACCGTAGAGGTCCCCAAGAAGGTGGATGAAATCCCTCAAAGGATAACTCGCAATCGCGCCAAGAACAATTCCTCCGTTGCTGCTGTACCTCCTACCTCCAGCATAATAACCTTGACTGCCACTGCCACCCCTGTAACGACCAGTCCAACAGTGGTCCTTAACCCAATTCCTATAAGAACACCGACACCCACCACCACCGCTTCCTTCCCAGCTCTTAAGAATGAATCGGTGATTACTTTGACCTCGTCTTTATCTAATACAACCCCAACAGTGTCCGTATCTACTTCTGTAACCACCTCTGCCCCACTGGTCATCAGTAAGACGACAAAAGGCCGCCCTCTCCCCTTGGACGAAGAGGAATCTCAGACCCAGCACCCACGGAAGAGGAGATTCCCCCGTTCTGCTGGGCAGCAGGTCCAAGTCCAGCTGGTCAACTCGGCCATGCAGCAGACCAGGGAAATGATCCAACAGACGTTGGCTGTAGTCGTCAATGCCATCAAGCTGGACGATATTGAGCCCTACCACAGTGACCGCTCAAACCCATACTTCGAATACCTGCAGATCAGGAAGAAGATTGAGGAAAAGAGGAAGATTCTGTGCTTCATCACCCCACAGGCCCCACAGTGTTACGCAGAATACGTGACCTACACCGGCTCTTACCTGCTGGACGGCAAGCCCCTCAGCAAGCTTCACATCCCTGTGGTAAGTTATGGCGTCTTCTCTCTTTCTTTCTGCCAAAGCAGTGAGTAGGTTCAGAATGAAAGATTCTGCAATTAAAGAGACCGACACATGTATGTCTAGAAAAAGTCCTCCTAACTTGTTTTGATACTGTCGAATGTAGTGAGTACACGGTACATAATACACAGTGTTGTTTCCTCATCAGATTGCCCCACCTCCATCGCTGTCAGAACCTCTGAAGGAGCTTTTCCGACAACAGGAGGCAATAAGAGGGAAGCTCAGGTTGCAGCACAGCATAGAACGGGTAAGGAATACGTCGGTACATTCTCTATCCTGAATTCCCTTTGAGCTCGCTCCCTCTCACACACACAGCGACATACGGGTGCTGTACACTATGAACTTTAAAAAAAATTAATATCAAAGCCTGTTTTAATAGAAATACAAGTGATGTCTGCACTCCTCTTACTATAGCAGACAGAAATCAATTCAATCTTTCACTAGTTAGGTGAAGAAATCTTGCTGATCCAAGACCCGTTTCTATTAACCTCCCGAACCAGCCCAATGGTTAGCCTAATGCCCAACCTTGAATGGAATGTTAATTCTCTCTTTTGCTTATCTTCACAGGAGAAGCTGATTGTTTCGTGTGAGCAGGAAGTTTTAAGGGTCCACTGCAGAGCAGCCCGAACAATAGCCAATCAGGCTGTGCCATTCAGTGCCTGCACCATGCTGTTGGACTCTGAAGTATACAATATGCCATCAGAGAGCCAGGTAGGACATATTTCAGTATCCACTTAAGTGTCTGGTCAACTATAATATGTCTAATTATTTCACAGTCCACTCCTTAATCTACATTGTAACTTGGTGTATGTTCTCAGGGCGATGAGAACAAATCTGTGAGAGATCGCTTCAACGCCCGTCAGTTCATATCCTGGATCCAGGACGTGGACGATAAATATGACCGTATGAAGGTAAGTACCGGCGCTATGCTGGGATTTAAGACGTCTTCACATAAAGGCGTCGATACCGAATCTTGTGTGTACACCAAGTGGTTTTATGCTGCACGTCTCCTCCCTCAGACGTGCTTGTTGATGCGGCAACAGCACGAGGCAGCGGCCCTCAACGCAGTGCAGCGGATGGAGTGGCAGCTGAAGGTCCAGGAGCTGGACCCAGCAGGGCACAAGTCCCTCTGTGTCAACGAAGTGCCGTCCTTCTACGTGCCGATGGTCGATGTCAACGACGACTTTGTCCTGCTGCCTGCGTGACACTTTGGTGCTCACAAACCAAGAGCAAACGTTGTCTGAATCACTTCTTCTCAGAGACTTGGTGAACTGGACGAATGGAAAGGGCTAGCAAGTTTGAAAGAGGACTTTACACAGGAAAAAATATATTCTATAGAAAGAGTAAAGATGAAAAACTTGCTCTGGATTCCCTTCCGTGAAGAAGGAAACCTGTTTTTACTGGGGGAAAAGAAATCACACAACTTGCACTTTCATCCTCAACGTTTTTATGCTTATGTTTGATCAGAGTGTGAGAAGCAGAAACCGTTTTTGCTTCGGGGCTCTGTCATCGGGACACAACTCCTCAGTGCTCAGTTTTGGTGAGACGGGGGACAGAGATATATTTTCTGCATTCGTTTTTGGTCCCTGCTTCAATAGACCCACCCACTGCCACCACGGGGAGGAGGTATCAGAGAAGAGCTCTCCCAGCAGCGTGGTGCCTGTCCTGAGGGAGGTCTGAGGAGAAGCCTCCCCTGTTGACCCAGGGCTCCTGGTGGGCCAGGAGAACTAGACGGTCCAGCGCCGACCCGGAGAAGGTCAACGGAGCAGTGGTGCATCATGTGGATCTTCACTGTTGAACAGCTGGGATAGACAGAGCAGGAAGCTAGAACCAGTCTCTGAGGGTCTCGGGGCTATGAGACCGTGCACCCAGAGGACGCCCTCTGTGTTCACACTGCAGCAGGCAGGCCTAGCAGAGCCTGCACAAGGCTGGAATACAGCTGAGGGCTAGCGATGTGTGAGTGTGAGTGTGTGTGTGTGTGTGTGTGTGTGTGTGTGTGTGTGTGTGTGTGTGTGTGTGTGTGTGTGTGCAAGTCTGAGAGGAAGAGACTGACCCTGCAGCCTTTTCGGCCTGGCTAAGCAGAAGAGGACAGGCATGGCTCTCTGAGGACCGACCGGAGTGTTCCTCAGTCAACCTGCTTGCTCCAAACACACATCAGACCGCCATGGACTGCAAAACCACCACAGGACGACCTGAAGAAACCAACATAACGAATGTGGACATTCAAAGAGACTATTGAGAAAGTGTGCTTTGGCAGGAGGAGAGAGATATTGTTTTTGTCTATTTCTTTACTTGGGCATTTCATTGTTTCTGAGGAAGTGACTTGAAACACTACAGAGCCAATATTAGTTTAATGGAAAAAAACAAAAGAAAAATTTAAAAAAGTTGTATTCCGTAAATTATGTACAGTTTTTATATTCGTTAACCGATGTATTCTTGCTGCCTTCTAGATAATTTATTTTGCCACACATTACTGCACAGTTGTAAATAACCTATGTACTGTAATATCACTCAGTTAAGTGTAAAGAAAAAAACATAAAAGAAATAAAAATGATCTTTTTATGTACAGTTCACTTTTGGGCAGCACTCCCCCCACCCCCCACCCACCCCCCCTCTCATATCGATGGGCCAAAATGTGCACACGGTTCAGTCAGTATTTGAAAGACTCCAGTGCACAGTTGTATGATCCCATCTCTAGATTCAGCCCAGGCTTTGGTAACTCACCTGGGCGTGAATCAACACCACACACACACAATAGCTGACAGAGAACAACTCTGGATTTAAACTGGCCTCCCACTGGCCAACCACCATATAGTCCCTCAGATGTAGCAGAGTAGTTGTTGAGGATTTATTTAAAGAAAAGAGAGAGGATTATTATTCATTGCTTTACTACACAATTATATCTGAAAGAATTCGAACCAAGAAAATGCCTTGTTCAGTGAAAAACAAATGTACTCATTGTTGGGCAAAGTCACATAGATATATATGGGTGGGATGAGCGTGAGAGAGATGTCATTCACGAGCAAAGCCATCTTGTTAACGTAGAATACTTTCAAATTCATTTTCAATGTTTTTAATTTACAACAATTTGACTCATCTTTCTAATCATCACAAAACATCATTGCCTCTGACAAAGCAGCAGGACGCAGGTCTTTCAGCGCTCGTTGAGACGGGTTCTGTTCTCCCAGCTTGTCTGAAGAGTTGTAAAAGCCACTGAACGCCTTCATTCTTTACTCACTATCAACATTGTCTCTGCCCCGTCCTCCAAATTAGTGAGCAGATATTTTGGGGGACTTGTTGTTCCAACTTTGCCCACTGGGTGGCACTAGTGTTTCAGAAAACTCAATAACCTAATTGGCTTTGCATTAGACTTGTGGCCTTTCACTTGAATTAGTTTTTTAAAATATCCCCTTATAGGATTCTTATATAACACTTCATCAGTTTGGTAGTGAATTAATTAATAATAGGCCCAAGCTTGAAGCTCCAGTCATATTGGACTTCTAGTTTTTATAAATAAATGTGTTTTGGTTAGTGTCAGCGGTCAGGTGTTCGGTTGCGTCATCATATTACTCCGTTGGCTGGTGGTATATTCCGTACGCACATTCTTGTGTCGGAAACAAGCAGACTGTTACAATACTTAAAGTCTTCTGAGAATCAGAACAGTGGAGGGGAAAGTAATAGTTCACTGCTCAATAGATGTTATTTTTGTCCTTTAATTAAAATCCCATCTGAAATGTTGATTTGTGATGACTTGTATCGATGTTCTATTTTTTTAGTGGGTCTTGGCTTTGAAAATCTTTCCCAACCCAGACCTCCTGTCTGTGTGAGAGCTGCTCCTGTATCCTGATGGCAATATTATCTAAACTTTAAAGTAACGTACACACTGTCAGTCAGCATAGCTGTGTATGGTATGTCTAGTCGAGTGCAATGGTTGTGGAGGCTGTGCAGACAAGGTGGCTAGATGTATAGTCCTGGATATTTTTGAGAGATACACACACAACCTGGTTGGTATAGACATACATATTTGGATACAAATAGCCAGAAATTTGGTTTTTAACCCCCTTGTTGTCTTGTTTTGAATTTGTTTTTGGGTTTCCTACACCGTTTTGGGGAAAGAGTTTTAAGGGTGTCTTTTGTTCACAGAATCCTTGTGTGTTTTTTTTAATCTCAGTGTATGTAGTTTTGATTGTTGTTGTGTTTATCTTAGGGTTTTTTTGTTCCTGTATAAAGCATAAACACCAGTGGCATGTCAATCACATTGCTTATCGAGCAGAATGTATAACGTTACTATGCCCTGACCGACCACGCCCTCTCACTATTGTTTACAAGACATCAAGTGTTTTCTATTTCTTGCGTCACCTTTTTTAATGGTTTAAGCCCTGCCTTTGATTTGACTCCTTTAGTCATTTATTCGAACCACAAAGGCTTGAAATGGTGATGGTTGACACAACTGACAGGCAATGTCTCCCTCTGTGTGGGCACACCGCTGCACAGAGAAACGGACGAAACACATCCTCCCACTCTGACTCTCCAGTGGGAAAATTCAACTCACAAAAACAGTGATTTCTGGCTAAATTGGATACAGACACAAATGAGCATCGGTCCTCAGACGCATGTAGAGCACTTGGCCGTGGGGATAGAGATGCTAGCCTGACACCACCTCAGTCAGCAACATATTACCTCTACTCTCCTCACATTCACTCAGTGGTTTTTGATTTTTTTTTTCTTTCTTACTGGACATGAATATACATAATTGCTATTTTTTCATTCTATAGAATCACGATTTCAAGCCTTTTTTCTAGTTTTTGTTTTATTTTTTTAATTAAAACCCAGACTGTAGCTATTTCTTTGTTCCTTTTTCAGAGTGGTAAATGACTAATAAAAGCATGGAGAACTACTCTTTAAATGGTGAGAAACAACCTATTTATTATTTTTGTGTTTTGTTTTTTTCGGACACCTGTGGTATGTTTTGAGTTGAAGTTGGTCTCCGCTGTGTAAATTTTCCTCCTTGTAATGCGTGAAAGAGACATACTGTACATAGCTCTGTAAATAAAACCTCCCAGGACGTTTTGCACCCTCCTCTTTGTACTAGTCTGAAAAATTGCGTAGAATGTGGGGTTCTAACAGCAACGAGCTGCGTGCGCTTGCTGCAGGTGATTATGATGTAACAATGTAACATTTTATTTGTACAATGTAGTTTATTTGTGTACATATTGTTGGAGCAGCTAAGAGGGGGAAGGGGAGGGGGGGTCGTTGATGCTATTGTCAGTGCTGTAACAGAAATCCAGTACTTTCACCTATAGCTGTTGTTGATTTCCTGCAAAAAAAAAAAGAGAAAAAAAAGACATAAAAAATAAAAAACGTGATAAACAGAAAATGAGGATGGATGGGGGAAAAAAAGACAAAGTAAAAATTCTAAATTGTTATTTTCTACAGTTGCATGTACAGAGAGCGCGAGAACTGCTGTTGTTCCTCAGAGATTATGTTCGTTAATAAAACTTTGAAATATTACCAGCTGTCTTCTATAGTCATTGAGTGTGTGTTGTGTCATGATGTAAAAATATTATAATCAAGTTTTTTTTCTGGAATATATCCACCGACAATAAGGTTGGCTTCATCTGAAAATTTACCGTTTTAAATGAGGAATGTGCAATAAATATAGAATAAAACATGTCCTCCTATATGCCAGCGATCAACCAAATAATGGAGGGCCAAGAGACGTTTCTATTTATTGCAGGGTTAGCTAATGTCTTGAGTGCTTCACAATGTTAATATGTGAAATATCTTCTCGGACATGGCTGCCAGATCTTCTCCACATATTGTTGTAATGTTTCCTGTCAAAGCCAGAGGAAACAACATGAGTCACCTGCTGAACCAGAAAAAGCAAACGCATTACTTACTGCAAAGTATTTCATCTCCGGAGGCCACCAAGTACAGTGTTAATATGTACTTCATATCAAAGACTGGATTTTCAGTAAAACACATATAAAAGGTTCTCCCCACAGATGTTACACATGACGCTCAGTTTACTCACAATAAGCATACGTGTGAAAAAAGTTGAATATGTGATGTCCTCTGTGCCACATCGCAGGTGGAGGAGAGGCTCACGGAAGGTGCTGATGAATTGCACTATGATGGACATGGAGGATTAATCTTTTTCCAACTCGACCCACACCCCAAATGTCAGATATTATATATGATAATATAAAATGATAAGCAACCGATGTCCAGTCTCTTTAGTTGTGTCATGCCTGCCCTGTCTGCCAGTTGACCCCGGGGTCACCCAGAACAGAAGTAAAGGGAAGAGAAAGCCTAAAGACAAAGCAACCGGTTAGTGAATTGGTCTCCTCGTTCACAGAGCTATATTTTATTTATGATAATATACTGTATCTAATTACACAAGGCCATTTTAGGACCTATAGGTGAAATAACTGTTTAATTCAATTCAATTCAGTTTATTTGTATAGCCCAGTTTCACAAATTACAAATTTGTCTCAGAGTGCTTTACAATCTGTACACATAGACATCCCTGACCCAAAACCTCACATCGGACCAGGAAAAACTCCCAAATAACCCTTCAGGGGGAAAAAAGGGAAGAAACCTTCAGGAGAGCAACAGAGGAGGATCCCTCTCCAGGATGGACAGATGCAATATATGTAATGTGTACAGAAGGACAGATTTAGAGTTAAAATACATTCCAGGAATCTGACAGTTTATCAATAGTTCATATTTAGGCATATTCCACGATATTTAGGCATATTCCCGTTTAGGGAAAACTGCTTTTAATGCTGGCATACTAAACATGTGGTGTTACTTTGTATATATTATAATACATTTGGCAATGATAGCAATGCTGTTGGACTTTAAACGCAGTGTATGTGGTTTGGTACGGGCATATTTTGAGTTCTGATATCGGGCTGGTTTTATTGGCCATTGGGTGGTTTTGGACTGGTTTTGATTGGCCTTTGGGTTGGTTTTGTAATACAGACCTGGAACCCCCCCTCCCCTCCTCCTCCTCCTCCCTCCCCCCCCCCACGTGCGCACCTGCTGCTGCGTCTGCGTCGCGCGTGTCTCCTGCGCCGCCGCCACTGACCCGCCTGCGGCCGCCGCCGCTCCTCAGTCTTCAAATGGATTACGAGTCGAAGGTTTCCCCTCGCGCCGGCGGCTACGGCCGCTACAACCGAGTCGTGGTCGTGTTCAGCTGGTTCCCCAACTTCGCCGTGATGCTGAATCTGTTCAGCGACGTGTTCTACACCGCCCTCCCGGAGTCCTACCACTGCGAGCCGGACCCGCGGCTCCTGCCCTCCGCGTTCCTCCCCAGCAACTTCTCCAGGCAGCGGTACCTCAACCTCACCGTCCCCTGGGTCAACGGCTCCGGGCTCAGCCACTGTGAACTCTTCAAGTACCCTCCGAATGCCTCTGACTTTTCCGAAAAGGTCTCCAGGGAGAGGGTGCCCTGCACCCTGGGGTGGGAGTACGCCAACGCAGCGGGGCTCCAGAGCAACTTTGTCACTGAGGTAAGAGTGTGTGTGTGTGTGTGTGTGTGTGTGTGTGTGTGTGTGTGTGTGTGTGTGTGTGTGTGTGTGTGTGTGTGTGTGTGTGTGTGTGTGTGTGTGTGTGTGTGTGTGTGTGTGTGTGTGTGTGTGTGTGTGTGTGTGTGTGTGTGTGTGTGTGTGTGTGTGTGTGTGTGTGTGTGTGTGTGTGTGTGTGTGTGTGTGTGTGTGTGTGTGTGTGTGTGTGTGTGTGTGTGTGTGTGTGTGTGTGTGTGTGTGTGTGTGTGTGTGTGTGTGTGTGTGTGTGTGTGTGTGTGTGTGTGTGTGGTTTACTGCCCTATGCGCGGGGCTGGAGGGATGCTGCTGATCCACAGCGATGCTTTACACACACGTGCTGTTTGTATCCACCCGACACCTAAAGTCGGGGTGTAAACACACGATACGATATTTCTATATGCAAAAACATGTCGACTAGTCCATGTTTGCGTGGCTTTGCGGATGCTGCTGCTCAACTGGATTTTTTTCAGTTGAGCAGCTGTTGAGTCAATATTTGCTCTAGTTGGACAGTTTGTCGCATCTGCTTTCTGGGACTGTGTCTCAGGGACAGGGTCGTACTATAGCTGATCAACCAGGTATGGCGATGACACGATATATCAATCAATACATATCTGGGGTTAGGGTTATGAACTAGTGCTGACTCTGGAGGGAAAGTGTACGAAAAGACAAATAGGATTGTAGTAGTTTTGACGTTTAGTGTGAGCTTCCCCAGCTGAATATAGATCCTCTTTAATCGCCTCTCTCATACTTTATATGTAACTGGTGTCTGAACACAGATATCGGGTTTCAATGCGAGTGTGCCGAGTTGGGTAAACTATGTGTCAATTAGTGGCAGAAGCATGTCCATCTTCTCCTGGACTTTAACTATTCTGGGATCCATCCCGGTCTGCAGTCCTGACAGACGTGTCAACGTGACCCCTCACCTCTGTCTCAGTATTTGGCAAGGCACTAAGACGACATGGGAGTATTTGGCGGGGTCTCTAAACCGCAGCACAGCGTCCTGATGGGTAGTTTGCCATGTTTCCTCTCTAGAGTGTTGCCCGGGCAACGTGGTCTCATCGATGCTGGCCGTGAGGAGACTTTTCCTCTCTGTCCTCCGCGACATGCTCTGGCGCTGGGAAGTCTGAGGCCTCCATGTTCCTTCCTGAGACCCTGAACGCCCCCTTCCCCAAGAGCAGCTTCCTCTGCATTGGACGTCATTTGTTGTGACTAAAGGAAAACTTAATGAAAGGAAACAATAGCAGGACAATAGTTTAAGGTACAACAATCTGGCACGATCGACTGGTTAAAGGGGAAATGAGGGCTTCATGATCCAGATCTCTGAGGTCGTCTCCTCTTTGCTCCGGACCCTTGTCTTCTCTTGGCTTGTTGTTTTCCCATTCCTCATCCTGACTCCGTTAAGGAATCCTGTTCGAGTCCAGCTGGTAGAGCAGACCTGCTTTACCCACAAGGCAAAATCGTGGCATTGTTGATGGGGGCTGCTCCAGCTACTCCCACATGAGGTGTAGAATAACACCTCTTTCATTTTTTATATATTTATGATTGAGTGCACAGAAGTCACTGCCTGCACTTCCAGCCGGAGGAACGTCATAGAGTTTGAATGTTTCAGTCTTTGGCGTCGGTAGACTTTTCTTCTGGTGTTGCACACACTGTAGAATAACTGAAACATGTGACCAGGAGAAATCATCAAATCATGATGATATTCCTAATATCAGGGAGATGGCATTATCAAAGTATAGCAGTGCTCATTCCCTGGAAAAAGTACTTTATTATTTTATCTAATTGAAATTGCATCTCATGCTGATGTGAGGGTACCTTTCTATTATCTTATTGTATTCTTCGAGCATATAGAGATGGGTATTGTTTCACATTATTGATAGGCTCCTATAGGGCTGATATGATACCTGAGTTTAAGTTCATTTTTAATATCAAAACTGTATTTTTTACCAAACCATTTTTAATTTAACAATACAAGTCAAACGTCTTATTGTGATATAAACACCTTCCGTACAAGTTATACCTCTTAAATACGAAATATTTAAATCACGAACCATCCGTCCATAGAATATGTAAAACAGAAAAGTATGATCTGAGAAACCATTTAAGCATGTATTAATACCTTCAAAGTATTTTGTACTTTGAGGTTTTGTATCCAGACCTTGAGGAAGTTTATGCACCTATTTTTGCAAATATGGATCCCATAGCAACTACCAGGATGGATCGAGGAGTCATCAACACTGCATTTATTATTTGGGCGTTTTAATTTTGATAATTTTCAATACAAACGTTGTATCCTCTGCGTCCGTACGCTCCTGAACCCTCTTGACCGCACAAAGGGAGCAGGGCAGAGCGGAGGAGGCGAGGGAAGAGAGGCCCGGGGCGGAGAGGAGCTGGACCGGTACCGCCGGGCGGGAGCGGCTCCTCCTCTAATGTAATAACCGTCAGCAGACCGCTAACTGGCTTAGGGACGGCGTGCTCTGCATTCCTGCTTCCTCACACTCGGTGTTCGGCTGCGGCACATCGGCTGCAGCACGTGGGCGTCATTTATGTCATGTCCCTTTTCAAGTCTTTGAATATGGTAATCACATTTTGGGGAGTAATTGAGTTCACCACACATTTAATGATTTATACCCGTCACTAAAAGTGTATTTGAAGTGCTGTAAATATACGAGTCATCACATGGTTGGTCTAAAATGTTACTGTGTGTTTTATAAAATGATTGTATTGTGAAGTTGATGTAATAATAGTTAAAGCATGACTTACATATTTTCCTTCTTAACAAATTTAGAGAAAAGAAGGAAACTTTTGCCTTGATATCCATTATTTCTAAACAGATCGCCATCGTAGTTGTAAGAAGCTATTTTAAACGCATTATTCAGGGACTCTAAGTGGCCGTTTTCTTTCATTGCACAAACCTGAGCGCTGTGTTTTGTTTTCGATCTCACACTCACCAGCCTGCTGCTGCAAATACTCACCATGAGCATCATGGGTAATCTACAGCTGAAAATATTACCCAACAAATGTACGATTCACTGTTTGAGTAATGTTGGCCAATTGCTTCATCTCTCATAAGAATCAAACTCTAAACATTGTTTTTAAAGAGTTAAGTCATCAGTGGGAACCGATGAGCTCGGGCCTGACAGACAGGGCCAGGAAGTCTGCTCTATCAATTAATGAGATTTAGAAACTAATAACCAGTATAATCCCGTAACCTTTTAATCAGAGAAAGGTCACACCTGTTAACCGGTTGGTACAATATTCTTAATTGATGCCCACTAACTATATGCAACATTTCTACTTGAAGCTCAGGAAATGTCTTTATCTTTTTCCTCTGTGTTTTGGTGTCAATTCACTTGTTTGTCTTTCTTCGCAGTGGAACCTGGTTTGCGATGACTTCTGGAAAATCCCTTTGCAGCATATCTGCTTCATGACTGGGTGGATTCTGGGCTACATCCTTCTTGGTACATTGTGCGACTGGTAAGTAATATTCACATGTTTACATGGAACCTAAAGGTGTTTAATGTTACTACTTGTATGCCTTGGACTTACACTTCGTGGCTTTTTCACTGAACAGAGACTGTTGGGACCTCTTCTGCTGTGACTCGTTTATGACATATCAAAGTCAAAGTAGCTTTATTGTCAATTACTTTGCATGTTAGGACATACAAGGAATCAAAAAAAACGTTTCCCACTCTCCCATGGTGAAACATATAAGTACACACGTACAACAACAGATAAGACGAGACATATAGATATAGATATAGTTATAAACATACAGATACATGTACAGCAGCGTAAGTTTACTTTAAAGTGAGGTTATGGTAGTGCAAAAAAAGGCAGCAAAAAGACATCCTGTGAGATGTATTTGTTACATTGGCAGTGCAAGTATAACAGTAAGTGGTACTATGTGTTTTCATTTGATGTACTATGACATGCTATACTATGACTTTATGACTTATCAACATGCTATACTATGGCTATTCAACAACAATAGAGTTGCACTTTAGTAGCACTTAAATAGATCTTATTGTGGTACTTTTGTAGTTTGACTATGTTGAGGAAATGTTACTTTCTGTATTCTTGTTGTTCTTAGTTTGTACTCTAGGTTGAAATGCACTTATTGTAAGTCGCTTTGGATAAAAGTGTCTGCTAAATGACATGTAATGTAATGTAACAAGGTATTTCAACATGCTATGACTTATTTCAGCATACTTTAATATAACTTTAATAACTCTAGACATGCTATATACATTTTCTTTTACAATAATATCCTATGACTTCTTTCAATCTACTATAACTTGTTCAAACTTTTGTAGCATAACTTTTCAATTTTTTAGACATACTATGCAGAGACTTTGACGTACTTTACTATTGCTTTTTTAATTACTCATTTAAACTTTTAAAACTTTTATTTAGACATACTATTTTTACTTTTAACTTTTGACTTTACTATTCTGACTTTTTTAAATGGACTATACTACCACTTTTAATGATTTTTTTGACTGGCTAAAGAGTGGCTAGATTCACTGTGGGAACTTGATTAGAGGACGAGTCTCAGGTGTGAGACGTACATAAAACATCTATTCTTGTATTTTAGCACTAGTTAGTTACATATTCATTTATTTGGAATTGAACATGTTGTCGCTCCCTAATTTCACCTGTGTGTGTTTTGTGCTGGGTAAATAAAAGTCATGTGACACTGATGTGTGTTTTCAGGCTGGGTCGTCGGAGATGTTTCCTCCTCTCCATCAGTCTGTCCAGTCTGTTGGGCGTGGCCGTATGTTTATCCGACACGGTGGTGGTGTTCCTGCTGCTGCGTCTCTCTCAGGGCGCCATGCTCGCCGGCGTGTTCATATCCTCCTATATTGCCAGTGAGTGTCCTGCACGCACGTTTAAATGTCGTCCAACCATGCTTAACTGCAGGATACCTGCAATTATGCATGGTTTGGCCTTATTTGGTTATCGACTTATCCAGGATTGAGAAAGATAAACACTGCCACTCCTTTGTTTGTTTTAGAGAGCACTTTTGGATTATTTGGCGTCATTCTGAGTAATTTGTGTGTTTTGACATTTGACCGTCATGTTTGTGAATGTTACAGTCCGCAAAACATGTTAAAATCATTAAGATTAGATTACATGCAAATGCTAAATACCCAATGCAAATGTCTAACTGGTGAACTATTCTATTTGTCAAAAATAATTTAAAAAAATGAAAAAAAGGTGAATTACAAAACCTATCTTTGTATTATCTTTTATTTCAGGAATAACAAACCCAGGCAGATTGTTACAGTATCTCACTGTTATATCGCCAGTGAACACTCTTAAGATCCAAATGAATACATATTCAATGATGTGAATCCCTCGGCACATTGCAGCAGAAGTAGATAATCTTCTAGCTAGTTTTCCTTAACACAATGTACAAAGAAACAAAGGACCTACTGACAACTGCAAACAATTAGAATTTTACAATTAAAACTAAAATATTTCTGGCAATTGAGTCACAATTTGATTCGGCACGCATCGCTGCACATATTGTATAAATTCCTTGTAAAAGAATATTGGACAGATTTGGGACCCGTACTAGATCTCCGGTTTGAGTCATGACCATAACTGTAAGCTACGTGTTGATGTGCCCTCTTATAATGAAAGATATGGGCCTACCTTATGGCTCCAGGTGAGCATGTATATGACAGACTAGCGGAGCTGTGGGGGGGGGAGTGTGTTGTGCTTGTGGCTGACAGGAGGCCGCTCAGCTGTCCTCCTTCAGGGGCGGCCCCATGTGGCTGACCCCCCTTCTCTCTGAGATAGCTCTGCCTGGTCGGGATACATATGTCTAGATTACCGCCTGTTTCCTCTCTGAAACTGTCTAACCCACGAGTGACGCAGGATTTGAATGCGATAACGTGAGCGTGTGTGTGAACTGCACATTCCTGCGTGGGATCTGGTCGTACTAGGTAGAGGCCTCATCGCACACGCACACGCACGTTCTCCTGTGTTTGACACAAATTCCTGCGAGATCGAGTCCAGATTGAGTTTTTATAGATGAATCTGATGCTGGGATGAGGGCCGAGGGAAAATGTTTGTTTGCGATGTCGTGTGAATGCTGCTCCTCCAGAGAGGATGAAACAATGGCAGGACAGAACCACATGCTAGGAAGTGAACAGGAAGTGAACTCCTCATGTTCCTTCTCTCTTTCCCTTCAGGGGGAGGAAATGTGGAGATGGAATCTGAGGTGGGGGGGGATAATTAGGTTAAAGTTCAACTGAGACTCACACAGCTTGACACCTCTCCAAACAAGTTTACATCATACTCGAGGTTACAGAGAACTTAAGATGTTAGTAGCTTTATCTTGAACTAGCAGTAAACAGAATGGACTCCATGTTTGGTTTATGAAGATAAGCGGAGATCAGATGAGCTGCTGCAACAACAACAACAACAACAACAACAACTTCTTCCTTGAGTCCGCGTTATCTATGTAGAGTACTTCCAGGAAGTTGTGCTAGTATCTAACATAACGGATGTTACATAATTTCAGATCAGTTAATCAACTGTTCGATAGCTTTATAGGATCTTCAGGAGAGAGAAAGAAGAAGCAGGCACTTGTTTAGCGACTCCTTGAGAGAATCAAACATTGTTGTTGCATGTTTTAATACTTTCCATGGTCACTAATCGTGTCCTGACAGGAAATGAATTGTTTTTGCTCCGATGCATTTGTCTTTGATGTTCTCCGTCTTTCCTCTGTCTCTGTCCCGTCGCTCCCTTAGGGCTGGAGCTCTGTGACCCGCCCCATCGGCTCATGGTTGCCATGATCAGCGGCTTCTTTGCTATTTTCGCCGAGCTGCTGTTACCGGGCATCGCTGCTGTGTGTTGCTACTGGCCCGTCCTCCAGGCTGTGGCCACGCTGCCTCTGCTCCTGCTGCTCTCCTATTGGTGGTGAGACAGGTTTCACTATCTGGGACGCTTATAGGTGGACACTCCACACGGACGGTTCATAATCCCAGGGCGGCGCTCGGCTTAGCAGGCTCACAATTGATGTTTGGCTTGTCTGCAGTTTGGAATAGTTTTTGTCTTTTAAATCAATAGCAACTTACTTATTTTGACCACTACTCGGACCTAGTCAAGTTATTTGTTCAAGAATTCACATTAAGCCCAATATTTTTTCCCCAGAAGAGACTTAAGAAGAAACACCAAAAGAAGGCCAGGGTTTTTCCTGCATAGAGAAAATTTTGGGCGCGCGCCTAAGCCTTTTTTATTTAGCGCCTATGAAAAATCCCGAGCGCCTAATGCAAAACAAACAAACAAAAAAAGGAAAAGAACTAGAATGGGCACTCGGTAGAGCGCATACCTTCGCAATTTACGTTTTTCACCTTTTCGTGACCTTGACCTTTGACCCAATCACGCCCAAAAACTAATTGATTGTTCCTTGGGTCATGACCAATCATCCCACCAAGTTTCATAAGAATCGGCTCAGTTTTGTCTGATTTAGACGAATAAGTGACGGACGGACGGACATATTCACAAATAAATAAATACACGCCGGCGAAAACATCACCTTCTGCATTTTCAATGCGAAGGTAAAAAGGTCCCCCCCCCCCCATGCCATGTCAGGGTTATCAAAACCAATACATCACCTGTTTGTGTCGACGTGACAGAGACTGCCTGAGCTTTGTATGATTTCAGAGTTGCTTTCCTCAGCTGTGCGTCCGTGTTTCCGGAGTCTCCTCGCTGGCTGCTGGCCACAGGCCAGATCCTCCAGGCCAAGAGGAGCCTCCAGGAATTCTCCACCAGGAACGGAGTTTGTCTCCACAATGAAGTCTACCCTGGTGAAACCCTGCTGTCAGGTACACACACACACACACACACACACACACACACACACACACACACAGACACACGTATGTACACACGCACACACACAGAAACGCCTGTGAATGAACAAAGACTGGTCTAAAAGTTTTTTCTTTCATGATGAAAGTTTAAAACAACTTGTGTAATGAACCTTTATTATAATTGGGCAAACGGACTAAGCATTTAACATTATTCTGATCTCACATCAGCCAGAGCATGAATCAGGTTTTCTTCACTCGGAAAAAGAATTGATTTGTTTTGGTCACTAATATGGAGGACTAAAAATGACTTAAGTATAAATAAATAAATTAATAAATATAGGAAAAAATAAATAAATGCTTAAATAAATGTATAAATGCTTAAATAAATATATAAATAAATATAGGAATGAATGAATATAAGTTATAAATCAACAGGACATCATTAAATAAATATAGTTCTATATTTCTGTATTTCTTCATTTATTTATTTCTCTATTTATGTGTCCACACGTATTTCTTCATTTATTTATGTGTGACATTTACGTGTCCGTATATTCAAATGAGATGGGCGGTCCGAACGTCTGTCTAAAGCCTGATTGGTCGAGTCAGGGAGCAAGACAGAAACAATCGATCCATAGCACTTGGATCTGTAGACGAACAGCGTTTATTATGCGTTCTTGTCTGTACATTCTAAACTACTACTGTTGAGTCACGGAATGTAATTTAAGGATGTTTTCAGCTGAGAAGTTAGTAGTTTAAGCATCAAATCTGTGGTCAGTTTATCGAGATTCAGCCTGATAAGGATCTGCGACGGAGATTTGAAGTCCTGGCGGGACACTGAGCTCCGGGCGCCGGGCGCTCAGCGCTGCGTGGCCGCCGACAGCAGCCGGATCTCGGCAGGACTTTTTGAAATGCTCCGCTGGTTCTGATGTCTCCGTAGCGGCTAAACATGAGATATAAATAGGTTTGGGAGGATCTAAAGAGCACAAAGAGTTTATTATTTATTAAAAGATAACGATACGTCAATTTGAGTGTTCATATTCATAACTTCATATTGTAGCGACCCTGGGTCAGGAAAGCTACGAGACGTTGTGTAGTTATTACCCTTTATTCGTAGCCTACGCCAAACGACAGTGAACACCACAACACATTCTACTCCACTGTAAAGTATGTTACAGTGAATCATTGGAGTAAATTCATGAGCAACAGCAGTTGATGTGGTGACGTCACAAGACCAGAAAGACCGTCCTGCGTCCTCGAGAGTCTGGACTCCCAAGACCAGACTCCCAAGACCAGACTCCCAAGACCAGACTCCCAAGACCAGACTCCCAAGACCAGACTCCCAAGACCAGACTCCCAAGACCAGACTCCCAAGACCAGACTCCCAAGACCAGACTCCCAAGACCAGACTGCAAAAGAACACGAGTCTGTTCTCAGTGTACTTGGAATTGATAAACGGCTGAAGTAAAAAAGCTGTCTCGGCTAACTCCTGCTAACGGTGAGCTGAGCGAGTCAACTTCAGCATCATGTGCCAGGCAGGAGAAGTGGAGCATAACACACCAGGTGCATCACGCTCCTGTGACCAATCAGGCTTTACACAGAGGTTCGGACCGCCCAGCTCATTTGAATATACGGACACGTAAATGTCACACATAAATAAATTAAGAAATACGTGTGGACACATAAATAGAGAAATAAATAAATGAAGAAATACAGAAATGTAGAAATATATGTATTTAATGATGTCCTGTTGATTTATAACTTATATTCATTCATTCCTCTATTTATTTATACATTTATTTATTTATACATTTATTTAAGCGTTTATACATTTATTTATACATTTATTTAAGCATTTATTTATTCATTTATACTTAAGTAATTTTTAGTCCTCCATACACTAAAGACTCAAAACTTACAAATTCACAAAACATAACTGGTATATTTTTGCATAATGTCAAAACTCCATCCATCTTGTACGTCACACTTTCTTTGGGTGGAATAAATCTTGCCAACCTAAATATTGTTGAAGTCCTTGTTCTCATCAGTTCCCTTTAGCACGTTTTCACTCATCCTATGACTTCTTTCAACATATTATTTACAATAATATTATTTTCACACTGATGTGATCAGTGAGCTCCTCACAAGACGGGCCAGCCAGCCGGGGGGAGAGATCCAGTGAGGGGATCTCCCCTGAGGAAGCGGCCATCCCTGACCCGCTGAGTTGAGGCAGCCCTACTTTAATTACATTAGGCATAAACATTCACTTGTACTCGAGGATGGACTGATTAGATGTTGGTGGTCAGCGGTCACTCTGACCTCACAAAAGATTTTTTTTCCATGACTCAAGAATCATGCTAATCATCACTATTTCACACACATGTATGTTAGGATAAAAGAGGTGGTGACGGTTTGGGCTGACAACTATTGAAACTGCCTCTTGACTGGTCGATGGAGGCGTACAGTTCTAGTTTAATCCATATGTCGATTCAATGTCATTTAGCATTTAGTTCGTACGGTCATGGAAAACCTGGAAAACTCATGGAATTTAAAAATTGTCATTTCCAGGCCTGGAAAAAACTTAAATCATAAAAGTTTTGGAAAAGTCATGGAAATGTGTTATCAAATGTTCATTTCCGCAGAGTTTGAAATAATCAATATGTTTTTTAAAGAAAGACGCTCAAAATGTAAGCCGGCATACATTCTCAATATATATATACTTTTAAATTTTGTTAAAAGTCATGGAAAAGTCATGGAAATCCATTGGTCAAAATGTGTAAGAACCCTGATATAACAATTGCAGCCATGAGTGAAAGGTAAGACAAATGGATGTGTACCCCTGAATTACACCACTATGTGGATATTCTAAATCATTTATTTTCTTCCCGGCTCACAGAGATCGACTCAGCATACGGAGAAGACTGTCGGCCAGCGTACTTCTCAGTTCTGGAGCTGCGGCGCACTCGCGTAATCTGGAAGAACTGCCTCATCCTGGGCTTCACGCTGTAAGTCCGTGAGACGCGGCCTTCCCTTTCTGTCTGTGTGTGTGTGTGTGTGTGTGTGTGTGTGTGTGTGTGTGTGTGTGTGTGTGTGTGTGTGTGTGTGTGTGTGTGTGTGTGTGTGTGTGTGTGTGTGTGTGTGTGTGTGTGTGTGTGTGTGTGTGTGTGTGTGTGTGTGTGTGTGTGTGTGTGTGTGTGTGTGTGTGTGTGTGTGTGTGTGTGTGTGTGTGTGTGTGTGTGTGTGTGTGTGTGTGTGTGTGTGTGTGTGTGTGTGTGTGTGTGTGTGTGTGTGTGTGTGTGTGTGTGTGTGTGTGTGTGTGTGTGTGTGTGTGTGTGTGTGTGTGTGTGTGTGTGTGTGTGTGTGTGTGTGTGTGTGTGTGTGTGTGTGTCGGGCGTCATCCTGGAGGTTCCACTCCTCTCATCTCTCCTCCAGGTTCATTGGGACGGGGATTCAGTACTGTTTCACCAGAAACCTGCACGGCTACTCCTCCAACTTCTACTTTGGCTACTTCCTCCGGGTGATAACCGGAGCGCTGGCCTGCATCTTCATCTGCGTGTCGGTCAACCACTTCGGCCGGCGCGGCATGCTGCTGCTCTCCGCCATCGTCACGGGGCTGTCGTCGCTGCTGCTGCTGGCGCTCACTCAGTGTAAACAACGTTCATCTCTGGTTCACGTTGTTTCACTTTAAATGACATTTCCCTTTTGATAAGAAGATGGATGTGACAAACAAATGTCTTCCATGATAGACAGAGGACGACTTTAAAGTGGATGAGGCGTCACTGGACTCACTGACCTTGTGTTGTTGTTGTTGTTGTTGTTGCTGTTGTTGTATGTGTCAGATCTGCACGGAGGCCTGGTGTTGGTGCTCTCTGTCGTGGGGCTGCTGTTCTCTCAGGCCCTCGCCATGCTCAGTGCCTTCTTCGCCAGCGAGGTGATGCCCACAGTGGTCCGGTAAGTGATGAGACTGTCGATCCCTTTTTCTTATATAGTCAAAACCCCAAAGAAACGACCAAAATAAACAATCCCGCTACAAAGTACTGATGGAGCTCATTACCTTCGCATTGAAAATGCGGAAGGTAATATTTTGATAGCCGTGTATTTGTATGCACGTGTGTGTGTGTGCGTGTTATTCGCAAGTCAAAAAGTATTAAACCGAATCGCATGAAATTTGGTGGGATGATTGGTTATTGTCCGGGGACCATTTGATTCGATTTTGGGATTGATCAGGTCAAAGGTCAAGGTCATAAAAAGGTCAAAATCTTATTTTTAGCATTTTCATCCAATTGGCTGCAACTAATGCCAAAATGTTCATAGTTCAATGCCCAATCTTGTGATATGCGAAGGTATGCGGTCTGCCGAGTGCCCGTTCTAGTTATGTACGTGTTTTAGTCTACTTCTGAAATAGTCCCATTCAAATGCACAATTACTCCTGAGTATCATTTGCTAAAAACAGTTGTAGTGAGACAAAGGCTTTGGCGTGAGTCCCAGACGTAGTAGGAAAGTTGGCAAGAATAGCGATACGGAAACATGTCAACACAATGCACACAGTATTGTCTGGTTATTCCACCTCGGGGCCGCCCTGGTTGATTTGTGTTCTCCCTCTCCTCTTCCTTTTCCTCCTCCCTCTCATCTCTCTCCAGAGGCGGATGCCTCGGCCTGGTGCTGGCAGCTGGTTGTGTTGGCATGGCCGCCTCCTCCTTGATGGAGCTCCAGAACAACGGCGGCTACTTTCTCCATCATGTGGTCTTCGCCTCCTTCGCCGTCCTCTCCGTCCTCTGCATAATGCTCCTGCCCGAGAGCAAACGCAAGCCGCTCCCAGACTCCCTGAAGGAGGGCGAGAGCCAGCGCCGGCCCGCCCTCTTCCTGTCCCGGCCCGACAGGGACAACCTGCCGTTACTCTGCGGGCGGCCACCGTTATCCGAGTACAACCCGGAGAACTATTCCCGTTTGGTCTCTGCTACCCGGAGGATGTTGACTAAAGATACTCTGCCTTATAGGATCGCTGTGCCCGCTCATGCCCCCCTGCTGTCAGACAGTGAACCACGGGGACGAGAGAACGGGGCTCTGAGGGACGTCATGTCTTAGCTCTGTTCACGGAGCCTGCCCGTCCTCCTCGGTACACGCTTGGATTATCCGTCCTCCTCCTAGACATACCTCGACACACCGATTACCATCATCCTTTGTTTAATTATGTTCTCTAAATAATGTGTTGGTCTCCGGAAGAACTAACCTGGGCTCGGATGGCGTGCGCTTCAGAGCGATGGCTCCAAGTCTTTCCCTTTTCAGGACTGCTGCGTCTTTTTCTCGCGTTATATTGCGTTGAAAACGGCGGCCTTCTCTAGCGAAGGCTTTATTTCGTCCCGCCCTCAGGTGAGGGTTTGAACTGTAACGTGTTCTTATGTGCTAAACTCCCGTGAACATGTGTAACATAATGCAGTGGAGGCCACACTGCTGGTCTGTGGAGGGGCATTCAGACTGAATGGGGAAACACTAGTTCTAGCAGCTCAATGGGCGGAGGCGGTGGATCATGTGAGCTGCGGGCCGCTGTCCATTTACTACTCACGCACTTCCCATTAAGTCTGACCGTCTGATTCAGCAGCAGTGTGTCCGCGCTGAGAGGATCCCGAGGACACGGCAAACCAGTTCACACGGTCTTTGAGGAGTCTTGTTGTCCTTGTGAAGCACACGAGAGCTGAGAGTTCTTAAAGATGCACTGGTCATTGAATATGAAGACTGAGGCGAAGGATATTCCTCTGGCCTTTTTAATGCTACCAAACCGTGTCCAACTATTTCACTTTGAAGAATTTAGATGATCTATGTGGGGGAAATACGCCAGATATCAGCCTGTGACTGTTTGGTCTATTAACCCCTTTGCTACAAACTGATTTCCAGGTGCTACTTTTGCATTTGGTTTATCTTGAAGTAGCTAAACACAAATGTACTAAGTATGTCACTGGAGATGAAGTGAATCCCCTCTCTGTCTTGTCATGATTGAGTTATCCTCAAATGGGGGGGTGGAAATGTCATGGCTCCCATAAATAACGAGAGAAAACCCACCACTGGTTCGGTCTATCAAAGGTTTAATTGTGTAAAAGTTAACTAAATGTGCTAAAGATGCTTTTGTATTGACTGAAGCTTCTCTAGATGATCAGAGAAAGAATGTTTTTAATGTTGAAAGTCGTCAGACTCTTAGCCTGTCTTTGTCCTCACCTCGTGAACATGGCCTTGTTTGCATGTTCCAACCAACCTAATGTGTAAATTAAATTCAAAACATGCAAATCACCGAAACATCAGGTTGAGAAGCCACAATGTTACGTCTCCTGACCACTAGATGGAGCTGTGCACTATACTGTCACACAGTGTCAGTCTACAGGTGTTGAGGAATAAGTGTGAGAGAAGTTTCTCTGAGAGTTATGGTGCGATAAAACAAACGATGAGCCCAATAAACTTAGTTTGGTCTGACATTATAATCACTGTGCTTCTGTCTTTGTTTTCCTCATACCTGTTAAACTGTTAGTCGGTTCTAGTAAAGCAGAACACCTTCAAAACAAACGTGTAAAGGGAAACTATTTTGTGAGTCTGTCAGCGCAGAGAGCAAATGTGGAAACATCCCAACGTTTTAAATCAGACTTTATTGGTGTTCTTGACATACATACCATGAGTTGCATTGATAAGCAGCTTATGAAACTGTTCCTGTGATCAGAGCCTGGAGGGTCAACGTGAGCGCGAGGGCCAGTGTGCCGAGTGAGGGGGCGGCTGCAGCGTTGGGGTAACCGTAGCTTGTCCTGCACGGGTTCCTCACCTCGTCCAATGGGATAGGAACATCATCTGGTCTCCTGGCTTGGAAACCGTCACGGACCTGACGCACACAGAGAGGAGACATCAGTGTGTGTGTGTGTGTGTGTGTGTGTGTGTGTGTGTGTGTGTGTGTGTGTGTGTGTGTGTGTGTGTGTGTGTGTGTGTGTGTGTGTGTGTGTGTGTGTGTGTGTGTGTGTGTGTGTGTGTGTGTGTGTGTGTGTGTGTGTGTGTGTGTGTGTGTGTGTGTGTGTGTGTGTGTGTGTGTGTGTGTGTGTGTGTGTGTGTGTGTGTGTGTGTGTGTGTGTGTGTGTGTGTGTGTGTGTGTGTGTGTGTGTGTGTGTGTGTGTGTGTGTGTGTGTGTGTGTGTGTGTGTGTGTGTGTGTGTGTGTGTGTGTGTGTGTGTGTGTGTGTGTCCAACCACAGCACCTCTTCCTTTGAGCAAAAGAGCCAATTCTATTTACTTTGATTCCCATCTGTTTCTAAGTTGCAGGTTTCTGAACGGAAATCCAAATATTTTACTAGAATTCACCTACAAATGCAGATACTCGTATGACTGCTTTTTACTGATCTGCATTTCATTGTTGTGTCTGCCAGGTACTGAAAGTATAAGATTAATCCAATGGATTGATAAGTGAGATTTGTGCTATGTTTTATTTACAGGATACGTTAGGCGTGTCTATCGTATCGTACATGTTCAGTTATCGGGAAACAAAGCTTTGCACAATTAGAAAATGAGCAGTACTCCCAATGCATTGAAATAGCCAATCACAGTGGAGTATTACCATTATTGATGCATTAAAGTGTACATGGCATTTTACTGTTGTAGTTGGTGGAGCTAATTTAACAATTGTATATGGTGTAGTTTATTCCACAGTAGTCCCTAATATTATATACAATCATCATATCTTATATATGTAGAATCCTAATCTGTCTAACTATTGTTGTCAAGTGAATTTAGTGCAGTAATAATGTCTAATAATTATTTCTGAAATGGAGTAAAAAGTAGAAAGTAGTAAAACATTCAAATACTCCAAGGCAGTACTTGAGTAAATGTTCTTAGTTACATTCCACCACTAGCGGCTCTCGTGGTTCCTGTTTCCATTGATGAACAGACAACTGTTTTCTGGATTACTTTTGATATGGAAGAAAATTCATAAATATCATACTTAGATCTTGAAGTGTAAAAGTGTCCTCCAGGGACGGTCAGTACACCATGCACAAAATATTTGGCCAAAAGCGTTAAATGTTTGTAACTGTCTATTTATAAATTTGCTGGTGCCAAGCCCAGATAGCGTGTGTGTATGGGCGACTATGGGTCAGTGGGTAGCAGGTCTGTCTTTCAATCACAGGGTTGGAGGTTCAATCCCCGCCCTAGTCGATGTGTCCTTGAGCAAGACACTTAACCCTGAATTGCTCCCTGTAGCTGCATCTACAGTGTATGAATGTAACAGGATTGTAAGTCGCTTTGGATAAAAGCGTCAGCTAAATGACATGTAATGTAATGTAGTGTGTGTGTGTGTGTCTCACCCTCTCAGCCTGGCTGAGGACTCTGAGCAGGTTGTTTCCCAGAGCAGCTTTGACCTCCTCATCACTCCATCCTCTCCTCAGCAGTTCAGCCACCACGTTGGGCACCTTGGACACGTCCTCCAGACCAGCCGGGAGTCTGAGAACAGGACATGCAGAGAAATACAGTTTCACACAGCAGTGTCTGTCGTCTTTTACATATTCATCTTATCTCTCATCTCTTCCCCAGTTTTGAGACCAGAATCCAATGTTTATGTTGAAGTTAGAATGTTTTGAACTCGCCTCTTGACCCCGTCGTAATCTCCACCGAACCCGACGCCGCCCGGCCCGGCCACCTTCTTTATATGGTCAAAGTGATCTGTGATGAAAGCAGTAAACACGGAGGTAAATGTGATGGACACGAGGGTTTTCCTTATAGGAAGAATGCTAAATGTTAATATTCAACCAGGTTTAGAGCAGCTGTCATGATCATAACAGTCGCTTACCAGCAACATCTGAGATGGTGGCGGTCTTGCTGCAGGTCACGTAGTCATTGTAGAAGTTCACCATGACGATTCCCCCTTTGTCTTTCTGGAGAGGCAGACTGGATGTTACATGACTGCTTTTATCTGTTTTTGTTTTATGAGAGTGCTGCACAATAACCCTCTCATCGTTTCCTGGTTTATTGCCTTTTACCATAAAATGTACATTATGTATGGGACAGGTAGCTGGACACAAGGTCGTGGAAAGTAGATGATCAACATTGAGGCACATGCTTTATGTTATGTATTTGCTGCTACTTCATACTTTCTATACTTAAATACTTTTACATTAATGTTTTTTTATAAATCTATAATAGAATATTGATGTAAATTAAACAAACTGTTCCCAACCGTTTTAGCTTGTGACCCCTTACAAATAAGTGTCTAGTCGGGCCTCCTCGCTCGTCCCACTCACCACTCTGATGAGGACGTCATCGGGGACGTTCCTCTTGTGTGGACAGATGCTGTAGGCGGAGGAGTGGCTGAAGATGACCGGAGCTTCAGACATGTCCAGCACCTGGTTCATCACTGCTTCAGTCACATGAGCCAGGTCGATCAGCATCCCCAGGCGGTTCATCTCCACTATCAGTTGCTGTTGCAAGCAGGAGGAAGGATTATTTTTAAATTAAAATAAATGTGCGGTATACCAAAAATATCAAACTTGCTAAAATCCTTATTTCTTTAGTTTCGAATGTCCCTAGTTTACCCCTAATAATGTGTACACACTGTTTGTTGACCAGCATCTAAAAGCCATATTAAATCTGATTTAGTTGAACACTGTAGGACTGTTTATGTAACACGGTATAAAATAGAACATACTTTGTCAAATATATGTACATATAGATATGAGTAGATTAGTTATATTTTATGGAGTTTTTTTGGTTGCTAAACCACAGTTGTGCTAGAACATTTCAGTCGTGTATGCTGACATTTTATTTGCACACATATGTGCAGCATGGTTTGGTCATGCTAGTCATAAACTCAAGCTGAAAGACACTAATGTGTAACCCATTACTCTTTTAAAGCATCATTTGCTAATCCCTGTGTGTTCACTGACCTTGCCAAATGGAGACAGGCCGTTGTGTTGAGACGGCTCTGATCCCGTGTCAACCAGCCAGTTATCCGCCCTGACGAGAAGAAACGGGTCGACATACTTAAATACTAATACTCACACATAAATGTGTTGGTTCAAATACCACACCACTTTGCAATGTGACAATAATACCAGTATATTATGAATATACATCAAGTACATATTCGTATGCAGAGCAAATAAGTAAACAAAAGTTTAAGGTTTTTAACAGTTTAAAAAGGTGTTAGGAGAATTAGTTTTTCATGAGGGTTTTATTTTATAGTTACAATACATGTATCTCCCTGAGGTGATCAGGGAGTCTGACCCTGTGGCCTGGAGCTGTCAGCAGGCCTGCAGGAATCCCCCAAACTCCCCACAGCACAATCTAAAGTGACCATGGCGTCCGGTGGTACTCCCCCACACACATGACAAGAAAGAGCAACAGTTTATCACTTGAATCAACTGAATAACTACTAAAGTATATACCTAATATATTGTATATGTAAGGCAGCTCTTCACCTTGTGTATGTGTTTATGTTAAGTGTGACGTTGACATGTTTATGTGTATAGGGCAGTGGTCAAATATAACTCTTTATTTGAGATACTTGTATTGGCTTGTATGTTTGACTTGTCTACATTTATTTGACAGTTTGGGGCCTTTCTCGTTATTTTCTGAAGATTTGAAAGTCAATCAATCAAGAAATGAATGATTCATTAGTTGCCGCCCCTCAGACACACAGGGACACGGCGTGTGTCGACTGTAAAGCTGCCGTGTGCTGCTGGCTCTTAGTCTCACCACGGTGTGTTGCAGGAGTGTGTGAGTGTGAGGTAGCGGACCCCCAGCTGGTACATGGTGCGCAGGGTGCCCAGACTGCTGTCCAGAGAGTGACCCCCCTCCACCCCGATCAGACTGGCCGTCTTGTTCACGCTGAAGGCCTTTGTGATGTCTGTGCAGTGCAGAGAGATGAGATGTTGGATTCAGACAAAGGGATGATCAGAGTAGAGGTGCTTATGTCTCTGAAACGACCTGCACACCATGTCCCACCTTGGCTACTTGTGGCCAGCATGAAGGTTTCAGGGTATTGTTGGCACATCCTGTGGACCACATCTATCTGCTCCAGTGTTTGTCTGACTGCATCTTTGTACTGACTCTCACAGGGAACATAGGCCGACCAGAACTGAAAGAGAAAAAACACATTCAGTATGAAATATCAGCACTGATTTGTATCCGGGGAAGGTTTATAGAGCGGGTGTGTTCCTTATTAACATCCATTTATATTACTTGATTGATGATTGATTATGTAAATTTTGTTTATATGACCTGGTGTGTGAAACACTTGTGTCTTTTTTTGAGAGCCCAGCTGGAAAATTGCTGGATGAAAAAAAGTATTATGTCATTATTTCGGTCACTACCCAAAGCTGATGATCATTAGTAAGTGTTACAACGTAGGTGGGATGGTAATTCAAACGTGTTTGGGCTCATCTTCCTCGTCACCACAACAGTCTGGTTACGGTACAAAGCCTGAATCACATCGAGTGGTGCCCCAGATCACATGTCAATGTCCTTCTTATGCTTCATTTGAAAAAGCCTCATTGATTGTCTTCTTCAACACTTGTGTCCACCAACGGGTTGTTCGGTTTCCACCACGACTTTTGAACACATCTGGATTTCACGTTGTGGCAGCTGTCTCCAATTAGGCCTCGGCTGCTGGTGATTGGCAATCAGTCAGCAGCCGAGGCCGCCCTCGTAAAAGCTCTCAGTGGAGAGCGGGGGAGCGAGCAGAGGCGCAGGTCTGCGGTCTGCTGAGTGTCGCGTGTGATAATAAATATGTTGTCTAACGGCACCTCGTCGTTGTGGTCCGGTAATCCTTGGTGCTTTTGGGGGAAACCCAAAGGGTAGCGGCGCGAGAGCTGCTACACACGCCTCCAGCTCCCCTCGGGATGCAAGAAAACATCCTACAGAGGTGGGAGTTGAAGACTTTGTAGAAAGGGGCCTCAGCCAGATGTTTATCAGCTCACCTCACAACATGTCGGTGTGGCTCCTTAAACTGAAATAACGGATATTTCAAAGAACCAGAACTCGTCTATGAAATAATTCATTCTTGAAAGAAGAGTCAATGAAACACCAAGTATTCAAGGGAAACAGAAGGAGACGTTGGTCTTCAGGTCCTTTGATGAATAATCAGATGATCAGATCGCCAATGGGTAACAAATGATCCAATCACCTGATGAGCAGCCAAGTGATCAGGTCCCAGAATGAGGATCCTCAAAGGAAAGATCCTGGGGATTATAACACCTATCAATCAGTCATCATCCTGTCCTCTGTTATAAAATTCCCATTACAGATGTCCGTTTTTGGAAGGAAGAGCTCCTGTTTTCCCGTATAACTTTGCTTCGATGTAGCTTGGATACCAGACACTCAGTGTTCCTCTTGGTAAAATGCATTTTAATGCAACCCCCTGTCGTCATTACCTTGTGTAATATGGAAATCACAACTTAAAAATACTCCATTAATAGACTGTATAATGTGACCAATACAGGAATCTGACACCTATGAAAGTCCTATAGTGTGTGAGTGTTCCCAATTTAGTTTGATCTAATTATTTATGGTAATCAGTAGCGTCCTATAATGTTTTATTAAGAGTGAAAATGAGGATGTTGTTCATTAGACAATGTAGTTTAAGTGATACGCCTTTCACCAGTGATATCCACAGATGTATTAATGAAATAGTATCAATAGAGTTCATGTGATCTACGAAGCCGTTCTGAAGATGATACGTTTCACCAAGCAGATAAAGAATCCCTTGACCTTGAGGGGACAGTTTCCTTTATTTCCAGTACATGCTGTGCTCTGCATACCTGTGCTCCCAGTTTCCCTTTCTTGATTTTTGGGATGTTGGTTTGTGTCGTTTCCAGAGTGTTAAGATCCACTTTGTTGAGCTCGTTGTTGAATTGCTTACGGAGCTGCCATGGCAGGTCGTTATGGCTGAAAGAGCAGAAAGTGAACAGGTCACACCCTCCCATACTTCATTCACAACGTTCATCATCAACAGAGATTTAACACCAGGGAGGGAAACTGCAGCGTTGAGATGAACTCAGATGAACTAGAAAAGTCCCCTAGAAGTTTTTACTAAAGAGCATAATTGTTTCCTACTGTTGTTGTTGTTGTTGTTGCTCAAACAGCCAACGGGACATCACTAGAACCAAAATGGCCAACACACTTTACTTTATCCAAAAGACATGTCCACCTACCCGTCGATGAGCGGGGTCTCCGACATCAGCTGCAGAGCTCTGGTCATGTACGGGTCCTCGGCCGAGGCGGAGGCACACGAGCTGATCCACAGTGCCACATATGCAGCGGAGATAACCTCAGAAAGCATTTCTTACTCGAACAGACCGTTGAACGCAACTCTTCTTTGTCCCGAAACGTTCTTCTCTGTTAGCCCAAGTTCTTGACCTTTCTTTAACCTCTGAGTAATCCTGATTGACTGCAGCTTCAACAGGTTTCTCTACGCGTTACCGATTGCCAGTCTTCTAGTTTTGAGTTAGTTTGCCTGTAGATCCTCTCCGATGCTCGCTCCAGCTTCCAGTGGGTTTGTGTGTGATGACACCGTTGAGGTTTAACGCTGCTCATTGCTCCTCCTCTGGTCCGAGCCTGGTTCTCATTACAGTGCCTGCAGTCTTATTGCAGCACAGTAGCTTAGCCATTTTTACAATCTCTACAGCTTTTGAAGATACCGTGTTGGTTAATATGTAATGGGCCTTTAAACTGCTTCACAACAGGCCTTAGACGAGAACATCTCCGTTTTGAATGTGTTTGTCCAGAACGGCTGAACAGAACCAGTCTGAAGCACATCAACCATCTTCTGACGAAGACTCAAAAAATACAATTTGCACCACAGTTTGAATGATGAAGAGATGAAGAGACCCTGTACAATAGGTGTTGATATGAATATATGTTTTTTTCTTATTCTCATCAAGTTCCATGAAAACTCCAAAGGCAACAATTATTTAAGTCAAGACAGTCTCGTCTCTAGCCAGAGCTTGAGAGAACATATTCTTATCTACCTAAATTGTTTCCCCAATAACAACAAAGTAATATAACACTTCTTCACAGATAACATCAACGAACCACACGCTTAGACGTTTTCCTTCAATACTGTGAGCATGGGCAACATCTGAAGTCAATCACTCACTCACCATCCTACCATGTTACACTCTTTACTCCTTTAAGAAATGTTATCTTTTAACACTTATTTATTCAGACTTTTTGTTCAATTTAAATGATCATAAATATGATATGATCTATGTTTTGTTCTCTTTGGCAGCACCTATGGCAATAAATGATACCTGCAGCTGTGTTAGGGTCTCACCGCCCTGACAAACGCTTATTATTTCCCCTGGAATGTCGCTCAAGACTCCGAGGACATAATGCTGCAAATGCAAAAGCTTTCAGCGGTGAAATATGGGCTCAAACATCGCTGTGTTACCTCAATCAGAGAGAGATATTGACAGACATTTAATTAAATGAAAATATCATTGGTTTTAGTTTTAGTTCTTACTCAAACTCTGCCTCACCTCTAACTCTTCTTTGTTCTCGATAAAAAACAAAAAGGATCTCTGTCTTTACCTCTCTGGGATCACATATCTATCACAGCTCTCTTTATCCAGGGCATCTTGACTTTTCAAACTATTTCTGCATTGAACAACTGTAAATACCGAACAACTGATGAAATGATGAAAAACAGCAGGAATGTTGTTACTCTGACCCACAGAGGATTATCTCCCAACTCTGCAGTTTTCCTTAAGCGCAGTGCTTTAGCACCTTTATATTTTGGCCTTCAACTTTGACTCTAAATGCTCTCATTGTCCTCGTTCCCAGCTGTTTTCAGTAAAAAGCCCAAATAACACAATCTTACGCTACCTGACGAACCACAAACTGCAACTAACAACTAAAGAGAGCATCAGCTGTGCTTCTCAGGAGTTGTTAGAAGTTAGTAAATATTGGACTGGATTAATTTGAAGACACACACTCACACTCACACACACACGTATGTCCCCACTCATACACATTTAGCGTGTTTCTGTTTGCTAATTCAAAAGCAGGTCTCTATATTCTTCACCCCACGCCACACTTTACTACTTTTACGTCTGTTACAATTATTGTCGCCGTTATTGCTGTTGCTTTTGTTATGAAGATGTGAACGATGGCTTGATTGGGGAAGACATCTACCCACCACCAGAGAGTCTCCGGTGAGTTCATTGAATAATAATTGAGAGTCTTGTGTAATGACTGATTGTCTTCATGCTGCACGTGCACTAAAAGCTAACTCTATAAATGTAGAACACCAGATGAGATGTCCTCATGTCAGCATTCATTTATTGCTTCTATCAACTCCACCTTCTTATCTTCAAGGCTGCTTTTCAAATGAGTCAATAAAGATGAAGATCTCACGTACATGACGCCTACTTGAGTGGCTCAAAGAGTGAAATACGATTTAATCAGATTTTATCAGAATACATATTTCTTTGAGGCTGTCTTTTTGTATTGCATACTTCCCACCTTTTTTCAGTGAATCTGGTGTATTATTATTGATGGATTCTCACTGATGAGTCACATCAGATCCCTTGGTATGTTGTAGCTGTCGGGATGCAATCTAGATGGTCTGATTGTCCAGAAGACCAAACAACAAAGGAAGTTCCATTTGTATGAGACTTTTCTTGAGCGATTCACACTTAGATCTTACTAATATTTCAGAATAAAGTTAAGGTATATGTGGCAGCTGTCTCCAGTCTGGCCTCGGCTGCTGGCTGGTTGTTGATCAGTCAGCTGCTCTGACAGATTGGCAATCGGTCAGCAGCCGACGCCGGCCAGATAAAAGCTCTCAGTTGAGAGTGGAGAGGGGGAGAGTGAGCAGAGGCGCAGTCTTAGCTGTGGTTAATAAAGTCTGTTAAAGAGTCGAAGCATGGTGTTGGTGGAAAATCCTTGGTGCTTTAGGGGGAAACCCATGGGTGACGGCCAGAGAACCGTCACATTATATTTATGTATTGCTTTGTTTATTTATTTTAGGCAGTACCAACGCTACAAAAGGTTATTTCAACTTGCTACACATCATTATTGCTAAAAGATCGACAGTAAAAGTGCATTTATCTCAATAAATCTTCTCCCCTAAAGTAAAACTAAATATATACTAAAATATAGACAAAAACAAGTAGCAGAGAAGACCATTTAAGAGTTGATGTGTCCAAGCATCACTGACATAAAGACTGAGTCGACATTCTCCAGCTGCATCCTGAACAATAGTGCCAAAAGAAGAAATGTGTTATTTGTCACGTAATATGTTTACAGAGTTCTAGACCAGAGTTAAAGTTGTTTAAAGGTTACAGAGATACAACAAGAATAATTACACATGTTTCTGGGAAGATAGTTATCATGATTTAAAACCAGAAAGCTACTTTTAAAAGAATGCAAGCGCTGTCCCCGCCTTCACATTTTCAATCCATAACATCATTGTTCATGTGGCTTAAGGCTCTAAATAAGTTTGTGCTCAGCAGAATAAAGAGACGACTTAGACGAGGACTGTGCTGGAGGGTAGAGTCAGCTCAGATGTTCTGTTAGTCAATCTTTCTCTCACCCCGTGGCTCCCACCCTTGTTGTGTGTAGTTTGTCTTTAGTTTACTTACTTTTATATCAAAATAAGAAAATACACAATTTATGGACTCCACTTTTTGGTCTAAGCTTAAGCAAGTTTGTGACACTGCATGCTGTGATCCTTTTAGGAGTGTCTTCAAAATAATGCTTGAAGCAGCACTGTGTAGTATATATGTAAAAGTGTCAGGAGGGTACAGAACAAATGGTTCTCTGGTAGTCTGAGTCTGCATTACGAACAGACCCACACAGCTGGAGGTAACATTCTGATGTGTTCTTGCTTACAACATTAACCGTTACCCGTTCTGCCACTCAGCAGCACTTCATTTTCTTTTCTTGTTTTAACCTTTATCTTATATACCTTGTTAATTTCCCAAAACAAGTAAAGGGAGTTAAAGTGGGCTGATTGTTGGGGAAGTCAGTCTAAAATGATGCACAGCACTTCAAGAATACTTCAATTTGATGTAATGATGTAGCCATTACATGGAGAATAACTTATTCAGTGTTCATCATAAAAGAACTTGACAAGTTGACACAAAATAAACACACAATAGTTTTTATCTGGAATCTCAAAGTAATTTAAAGGTGCAAAGTGTACTCCAAACACAGAATGAACCTATAACTGTGTGGTCAATAAAATCAAAATTACAGTCCTCAGTTATTAAAAAATTGAAGAATACCCAACATTCATAGTGCCAATTAGAATCTATACGGTCAGACAGTTTCTTTATTGGATAAATTCAAAAGCGGTCGACACATAAATGCCACAGACCTTGGTCTCGCTCTCGAGAAGCAAGAAGAAAAGGAGACAGGAAATGCCACTGAGAGTCCGTTAGCATGCTAACTTCGCCAGATACAATACAAAATGTGCTTTCACATAACAAGCGCATTGTAACCTCTTCACATTCTGATGAAAATACTATTTAATTATTAGACTGTTTTAAAATTCCCGCCACATCTCACACATTTGAGAAGCAACATGACAGTAAAATCAGGTTTTATGCATTTAAAAGTATGTGATTAATTATTGACAACCAGACTGGCATTAAACTGTTAAGTTCCAGCAACTATTATGAAAGGAAATGGAAACATAATACAAACCACGTGTCAGGAGGAAACTGGATCCAGCTGTCAGATAGATGGCTGCATCTATTTGTCAACGTTGGTAAACGCTGTAGGATACACCCAGTGCAGGCGGACAGTGGGGGAGTCGATTTGCATTTCCTCTTTTTAACTGATGTAAAGCGTGTCTCTCTCACAGAGCGGAGACACACAGAATAGAGACGAGTAGAGAGACAGGTACAGAGCTCCAGAAAGATCAAATCAAGAGGAGGACTAGTCTACAGGCGGCTGAAGAAGAGAGACAGACACTAGCAAACGTATCTGTATCACGGTCGGATATGGCCAGGTTGGACGTCGTGGAGAACTTTCATGGTTTATTATTTCCTGGACACCTGCACACCCAGGAGTCCTTACAACTTGCTCTGAAATTTCCATTTCAGGACACCGATATCATCATTGTCTCGTATCCAAAATCAGGTGAGAAGAGACGACCAACCGATCAGGACACTCGGCACGTGCAGTGTCTTCAAACTTAACGCAACCGACCACAAGAGCGTTGCACACATGATGTAGAAATGCATTTCGTATGTGATCGTATGACTGGAATTCACACGACGCATTGTGACACAGTATGCTCCTCTCCTTTCTTTAAACAGGAACCACATGGATGCAGGAAATTGTGACGCTCATATGCAGCAGAGGGGACCCAAACCTCACCCAAACTGTCCCAAACTGGGCAAGGGCTCCCTGGCTGGAGCATCATTACTTCACCGCCTTACTGGAGGCTTCACCCACCTCACCACGAGTCTTCACCACACACCTGCCCCATCACCTGCTGGGCCCCACCCTCCAGGGATCCAAAGCAAAGGTCAAATGTACAAGTTGACTTCCCTGTTTGGAGTTCAGAGAAGAAAGATAAAACAATAAATGAGCCTGGCTAATATGTATTTATTGCTGACCTATCAGTATCAGTGTATATGCCGGCCGATAAGTATGAAGAAATTGTCGCACAGAAATGCCAAAGGTTTTAAGGTAATGTAGGAACAGTATAGTTTGCAGAGCTCCAGAGTTCACTGGTTCTGATACACATCCCTTGGATGTTTTTTTTTTAACCGAGATGCATACTGAGGATATTTACCTTTATAGTTGAACGCATCGCGCTCGAGCTTCTGATTTAGAACCCAGCCGTCAAACCAGATCCATATCATAATTGAATGCTTATGTTATTTGTTTTATTTGTTTGTCGAAATATACGTATTGTTCCTAGAATTTTTGAAATTGCAGAACTACGATTCTGACCCTGTTGTTCTGTGTCGTTGCACAGGTCATCTATGTGAGCAGAAACCCGAAAGACGTGGCAGTTTCCTTTTATCACTTCCACAAAATGGCCAAATTCCTACCTGAGGCCGGCTCATTTCCTCAGTTTTTAAATCGATTCCTCGAGGGCACACGTGAGTTGACATCAGGACAAAAAGACATAACACATGTTTATATTTTATCATTTCTGTATGAGGATATGCTGACTGCAGCTTTGCAGACAACAGGGCGTTTAGTTGCGCTCCTCTTTGTTTCAGTGCACTACGGCTGCTGGTTTGACCACTTTAAAGGCTGGACCAGGCAGAAAGCCACCATGGGCAATCTGCTTCATATCTCCTATGAAGAGATGTCGATGGTAATTGATTTATTCGTCACATCATAATAAATATCCACAAACCTTTTCTAATATAACTTATTGTGAGATACTTATTGGCCTTGCTCCCCAATCACAATAATGTAGGCAGGTCTAGAAGGAAATGTCCATGATGTGAAGATGTGGTTTCCTTTTTCACTTCTTTAAAACTTGCCTTCAAAATACCACTTTAACCTTCACATCTTCCTTCAAAGGTTGTTATTATTTACTCAGCATTTCACGGAAGTTATTGAAAACTGCAATCCATTCCTTACTTTATGATCATTATTTAAATGACTTCCCTATTGTGCCCTCCTGCTGCCAGGACATCCACGGTGCCATACAGAGGGTGAGCTCTTATCTACAGACTCCGCTGCTGGAGGACCAAGTCAACAACTGTGTGAAACACAGCAGCTTCAGCAGCATGCAGGGCAACAACATGGTCAACTACACTCTGGTCAGCGAGGAGATAATGGACCATAACAAGGGCTCCTTCATGAGAAAAGGTGTGATTGTGTCCTATGTCTGACAATATGAAATCCAAATTAAGAAGGGGAAAAAATAAGTCTTTCATAAGCTGCTAGCTGGACAGTTGTAAGTACTAACAATGATTGTTGATTACTTTTCAACATGCTTGTTTTTTATTTTCAATATGATATGTTTAAATTCATAATGATAATTTTGGGGCGGCGTGCTGTCAATGTTGCAGACGTTATTAATAGGTTTAGTCACTTTTGGAAAATATTTTATTTTAGGTTGGAGTATTTTAATAATCTGGCTCAGGATTTCCAACCATTGCTTTAAACAACAATGAGAAGGCATGTGAGTCAGCACATTTTCCGGGATGTCAACTCATTTCTTCAAAAGGCTAGTTGGCATCTGTAATGTCAGCTATATTTAAATGAATGATCATTCAAAGAGAAAAAAGATATGTGCTTCAATCAGTTGTGTGCATTTACCTATAGTCCACAAGGTTTTAACATATATTTGGCATTTAATTAAGAAGTGTCCCTATTCTCTCCCTACAATTCAGGTAAGATTGGAGACTGGAAGAACATGTTCACAGAGGACCTGAATCAATATTTCAATAGCGTCCTTGAGTCCAAGATGGTGGACTCCTCTCTAGAGTTTGCATGGGATGAGCGACATCAAGAGGAGACACTGAAACAAATCCCACTGAAGAACATATAACTGTGAACAAAAGCTAAATGAAGTTAGACCTCATGTTGCATTGCGTGAGATGGATGACTAGTGGAAGGCTTTCTTTGATTTGTAGTTTAAAGGAATAAAGGGCCACTTGTGACATGCAACGCTCAGCAGCCTTCAGGGCCGTGTCTGTATGACGCAGACTTGCTGATATTAACTGTGCTTCATGTGACACGTGTGATGATGTATTCAAATTCAATCTTTTGATTAAAATTATGTTTGAAAAAAATCTCAGATCAACTGAATCCTCTTACGCTGGATCCAAATGATTTGTTTTGGTGGAGAACAAGTGACACTTAAGGTTGCTAATGTGCAGTATAAGCAAATAAATTGCCAGTTTTGTAATCCGCACAAGAATGCACGGTGGGGTGAGAACAGATCAAAGGTTTTAATATATAGCTCTTCATCCAGGGCCGAGCGGTCCTTCTGTGTTCTGTCAGTTCACACACCCAGAGAAAGGTGTCGTTCACCCTCCAGTTTACATGCACTGGAGAGCTTTGATCAAGTGTGTGTGTGTGTGTGTGTGTGTGTGGGTGAGAGAGAGAGTTTGAGTGAGTGTGTGTGAGAGTGTGCATGTGAATATGCAACTGAGTGTGCATGTATGTGTGTGTGTGGGAGTGTATGAGAGAGAGAGAGAGAGAGAGAGAGAGAGAGAGTGAGTGTGAGAGAGAGAGAGAGAGATAGCATATGGTACAGGTTGTACAGAACACCCTGTGCTCTGTGACTGATCTCTGATAACTGGTGGAAAGTCTGGTAAAGCTTGATATGGTTGGTATGAGCATTAATCCATGGGGCTTATACCTGACACCTGATTACATAATTTATGTCACACAACAAAGACGGATTACTGAAATTGTTGTAGATCTCTGTTTTTTTAAAAGGTCAAAAAAGTTGCATCTCCCTTCTTACTACAATCACGGCAAATAAAAACAACAATACAATTTTGTTATACTCCGTACATATAATTATAATAATCTAACCGCACATATCCTCTGAAGAAATATAGAGTCATTGCACCACAGTCAGGTGCATAGTGTTTGTGTCTGTTGCAGAATTCTGCGTTGTCGAAACATTTGCTGTAGGAGGACTGGAGGAACGACTATATGTCTGGTTGTAAAGCTCAGTTATGTTTATCAGAGAGATAGGAAATGGAACAGGAAATGATCAAAACTGGAGTTTCACAAGACCATCTATGTATGTTATCCTTTGAACTGAACTAAAACACAAAGAAGAAAAAAAACACATTCTGTTTTTGTCACGCTTTCTGGTAAAAAAACGCTCAACTGAAACATTTTACACCCGTATACCACATTAAAACTGTCACTTTGAGGCTGATTTGAGAGTTTGGTTGTTAAAACTTGAGAAGTCATTTATTATCGGAATGTATATTGGTGAAGTCAACTTTTATCTTTCGTGTTTCACTTTAAAGTCACGCAAATATTGAAATTATTTTCTCTTTTACCTTTTATGCTTTCTCGTCATGCGAACATTTTGAGTTTTATTTGCAGTAAGGCCGAGCACCTCCTTGTGGCACCAGCACCCAGTGGCAAGCGTGCGGCAGGCGTCGGCCAGCCGCCGAACATGCGACGTGTCTGCGGCGTGTCAGCGGCGACTCGCCAGCGACTCGCCGGCGACTGCGACGTGTCCGCGGCGTCTGCGGCGAGTCGCCGCTCAACAGAGACAAGCGAGCGTCACTCGCTGGGAAGCTGACAAGCTGAGTGGGTGGAGCCACATTTTCAACAGGTCAGCTGCCGTAAATCAGTTTTATGATCATAGAATGGCAGAGCTGCTGGTTTTTGGGATAGATAGATAGATAGATAGATAATGTAAGTTGTATTTGTTAAATAAATAATAATCACTTCGTAATATATTACACTTATATACCATAATATGTATAATGCACCCTCCTTTTTGTTAATACAACAAAACAAAACAAAACAAAAAAAAAATATATATATATATATATTTTTACCATGTCATGTCATACTGTTATATGAGACTACTTTGAGGAGACGGCACTGTTGGTCTAGCTAAACACTGGAATAATCTTTCCACCAGGTAAACCTAAACATCCACATCTATCTTGAGTGCGAAAGTTGTCTGAAAACTGCGGCGTGTCTGCGGCGTGTCTACGGCGTGTCTGCGGCGTGTCTGCGGCGTGTCTGCGCAGGCGTGACGAGGTTGCGACGTGTCTGCGGCGTGTTGCGGCGTGTTGCGGCGTGTCTGCGGCGAGTCGCCGCTCAACAGTGGCAAGCGAACGGCGAGTCGCCATTCAACAACTGCAGCCATGGTTTACATGGACCGTGGTTATATCTGGATTCTGGTCCGAGCCAACACCTACTGCTATTAACATTATTATTAGTATTACTTGTTATTTATTACTATTAGCATTGGAAATACACGTACTGTTTCTATTATCATTATTATTCTACTATATCCACTGCTGCTGGTATTTTTGGTAGTTGTAACTTTTTCATCATGCCTACTAGTCATAATATTAATCATGTCTGTCATATTCATTGAATGAAAAGAATTGTTAATTCTGTACACATGACATATTTTTTATGAAGTGAAATGTAGTAGCACAACAATATTCAATATAGTAAATCAGTATTGTACAGAAATATCTTAACTTATTGCATATTGTAAGTATTAAGTCTACAAAAAAACACACATTATCTATCTATCTAACTAACTAACTAACTAACTAACTATGTATTTATTTATTTATTTGTTTGTACACTTAGGATTGACAAAAGTAAAAAAAAACGCAGCTCCTCCATTCAATGATCATAAAACTGATTTACGGCAGATGACCTGTTGGAAATTGTGCTCCACCCACTCAGCTTGTCAGCTTCTCGACGAGTGCCGGCACGTGACCGGCGCCTGCCGCTGACTCGCCGATAACACGCCGCTGACTCGCCGATAACACGCCGCTGACTCGCCGATAACACGCCGCTGACTCGCCGATAAGACGCCGCTGACTCGCCGATAACACGCCGCTGACTCGCGGATAACACGCCGCTGACTCGCCGATAAGACGCCGCTGACTCGCCGATAACACGCCGCTGACTCGCCGATAACACGCCGCTGACTCGCCGATAAGACGCCGCTGACTTGCCGCGGAGTCGCCGCTGTCCTGACGCCTGCCACACGCACGCCGCGGACTCGCCGCTGCCAGGGATTGCACTCGCCCTCTCTCTTTATTTGTCCATGTTGTAAGATAAGAGTTCAGCTGCAAGCCTATGGCAGTGGAAACTAGTCTTCATGCTAGATGTTGTATAGATTCTCTCAACAGAGACACCGTTTCTCGAAAGTAATGTTGCTAATGTCAAATGTCAGAGATTTAAGCATCACAAATTACATTAAATTGTCCTCCACTGTACTGGAGAATCAACACAACTTGACATTGAAACCTGGATGTTCCGACAGCAGAGAGGAACAGTTCTCAAGTTGTTTTGTTACGCAACAATAAAAGCAATCAGACAAAGATTAAAATAAACAGACCTAAAATGAAACTGGGTGGCGCTTGAAAGGTAAGAAAAAAAGACTGTTATACATGATTTTCTTTGACATGTAAATAAAGTAGTAGATGCTTGAAATGTATCCAAACTTAAGACGTCTTTGTCTCTATTCAAAACACAGTTACAGTTGTACAAACCTGGCATGTATCACTCAGTCGTTCATTCTACTGAGTATTTGTTTGTTTTCAGTGCCACATTGTGCTGCTTATACCTACAGAGCTTATTCTGATTGTAATACATGTGTGTATTGCTTTTGTGTCTGTACACACACATGTATACATGTACACTTATTTTGTTTATGTCTGCCGGCTTAATTTGAAAACAACATTAAAACCCAAGCTTATGCAACCTTGAAGAATATCGTCCTTTTTTTAAAAACGTGTTGCGAAAACCGGAGTTCCTTTTTTTTTGGGGGGGGGGGGGGGGGGTCGGTCATCATCTCTTCCTTCACCTTCTAACAGTGTTTGACTTTTGCTAAACATACACTCAGTAGTGGAGTTGACAAGAGCTGCTGTCTCAGTATCGGCTTCTAATAAAGTCCACGCACAGTCACACATACACACACGATTGTGGCATTGGTGCTTTTTGCTGCACACACACACTCACACATTTCAGCCGTGTGAGAAGCTACTTCACACTTCTCTATATTCTACTCTGCTGAGGAGCAGAAGGTAGACGGGAACAGCTGGTTTCACTGGGCTCATGTTGAACTTCACATTTAAAAAAACTGAGATTATTATCGTTGCCTGTCATTTGACATTTTTAGTAGCTTAAAGACTTATATATGCTGTTAAGCCCACACAAGTTGTTTTCATGTTCACAAAACAAATTGTTAAATTATTACTTTTATCACTATTAGTTAAATGTTGTGTACATTCCACAAAGGTGTTTCTATTCTGGTTATTTAAATATCTGCTCGGGTTGTAGTTGGGCTTTATTTGCTGGAAACATCATGGCCCAATAAGAATAATTTAAATATATGTTTAAGTACTCAGAATTCTTATGAGTACTTAATCTTTTTAATTGTTGTAACCATTTACATTGAGCACACTTGTCCTCCTAGATTATTGATTTGAACATCCGTGAAACAACCAGCAATAACATCTTTAAAACTTGTTTACAGATATATTTTCTACAGATTTTCAAGACAATGTTTAGAAGTCGTAGCTCACTTGTGACACAGTTACTATACATTACCTAAACACTTATGGCATTTATATGCTACAATTCCTTCACACTTATCAGCCGACATATACACTGATACCAATATGTCACACACGGCTGTCTCTCCTTCTGCTCTCCAGCTAAAGCCACATATCATACTTATTGTTTGGAGCTAGCAACAGAATAGCACATAGTTGTGTGTTGCTATGAATGGGAAAATACCTGGAGGTTTGATAATGTAGAAAGAAATTACATGTTATGACGTATCTGGCCACTAGGTGGCATTGTTTATATCTCTCATAAGGGAAAGGTATTTAGCAAGTGTGTTACACTTCTCAAGTTAAACACGGATGCGTCAACTTTCATATCGGCTCACATGCGTCAAAAGGTGCTCCAGTTTTACACATGCAAAGGTCAGTTTACTCATCATGGGGAGTAGTGCCCAGTATGGGGAAACAAGCCGTGTCTTTCTGGAGGGAGCTTTGTTTCAGTCTAAACTTCTAAAGGAACTCCTCAACTGACATGATTTGGGTAATTTAGGCGAGAACTACAGATTCTTGCAGAACGTGTTTCTAGATTGCCAAGTTAATTCATCTGCAAGCCGGAGAGTGCATTGTTTTTGACCACAGGGAAAATATTGTAAAAAGGCAAAACAACTACAAATATGAAATCAGAATACTTAGATAGACACAAAAAACATGGTGTGAATTCTAGTAATTATTACTATTTTCTTAAATTATTTTTGACTTTTTGGCTCAGATAATTACAGGGACGAGGATCCTTTATTGTAGCCCTGACTGAAGGAAACTTGTCCCCTCCCATTATCAAAAACAATGCAAATGTTGTGGCTATGACAAATATCCTGTCTATGGATATTTCTATGTGCATCTCTCTATATCCTATCCTGTTCCTCATGTGCAGAGGAACAGGACTCAAGGTAAATAACAAAAACTCTCTTTACTGAGGCAAACAGTTCCAAACTAAAACTCAGGTTGGCAATAGTTACAAAGACAGGTTAGGTACAGAGACGAGGGACGAGGAGAACAAGGAAGACAGAACTACAGAAAAAAAACAGCAGCAGACAAGGGAAAGACTGGCACAATATATGGGGGGCGGGGGGGTGGGGTGGACAGGTGTACGGCATGAGACACTAACGAGACAGCAGTGGCTGAGCACAGGTAAAGGGAATTAAACAATTAAGGAGATAGAGAAGAAACAGAGGAGACACAGAACAGGGCGTTACGCTTCAGGTTTGTATTTTCTTTTGGGACAATTATTTTGTGCATCGTTTTTTTAAAGCATTGTCAGTTGAGTGATTTCAATATCGTCCGTTCTAAATTGAAAGGTACTCAAATCCAGATAGCTCGGCCTCTGCTGAATTTATTTTGATGCTTAGACCAGTCTCTTGCAGGTTTCACAACTTTTATGGTAAAACCTGACGCTATAAAATAATTGGGTTAATTCCGAGTGAAGCCTCTGCACAGTAGATGCAGTCCACCTGTTGGAAACGGATACTTGTTTGGTTAAATGTGAAAAGGAGAGCTCCACCGAGCTGCATCAGTCCTGTAGTCATGTTGCTTTTGAGGAGGAGGAGGTGCATTGTGACAGAGCTGCTGCTGAATGTGTGCTTTTCTTTTCTTTGTTGCTGTGGAATGGTAACATGACAACAATGTTACATGTTATCCATTCATGACACCAGAACCACCCGACAGCAAAGACGGTATATACGGAGGTCTTCTTAAAAGATAGGGACACAGTGCTAGTGTGTACCAGCGTCCAACCCCCTGCTGTTTATGTTGCTTCTTAAACATATGCTTTTTATCTGATCAGATCATTTAGATATCTTTATTCCCTTATGCATTACTTAAAAGGTTGCTTGCAACTGTGTAAGAAAACCCTGACATTGCTGCTATACTGTAACAGCTAAATATATGAAATATCTAACCTGAAATAGAAAAGATCACTGATGAATGAAAGATAATAAGACGGGGAGATCCGAAGAGAGTCACGGTAGACGGTTGTGTCCATGAGTGTGAGTGAATATCAAGGAGAAGAACCGCATATGTGACTGAATGTACAGGAAGTCCTGAGTGATTGAAGTGTGAGCGGAAAAAGAAGAACATGAGCTTTAATTATTTGCATGAAAATATCTGAACATGATCCGCTTTTGTTCATATCTCACTAACAAGTGACGACATATTCAACAGTTCGATCCCTGTGCTACATCACAATATTTAAAACTGCATGCAAAAAATACACACAACTTAAACATGTTTAAGTTAAACATATTAGGTACATGTTTGGACTTGATGGGCAATATATTGTATTTAACAGTAGGTATTCTAAACGCTGTCTGTTATTCATCGTAGACTGTCTTAACTTATTCTTATTATACAAGGACCACTGCTGGGTTAGTGGTAAAAACATATTATTGAATGCATTTATCTAAAAGTAATATTCAAAGTAGCATTTTTACGCTGCAGTCGGGGGGAATCTCCAAAATAAATAGCAAATATAGTGAAGTAAAGATTGTCATATTTCCCTGTTCGGTGTAGATGTAGAAAAGTAACATAACATCCAAACATATCTCAGTCTAATGTTACCTTATTTTAGTGCATGGAAGTAACACAATATCCATACACGCTATCAGGCTAAATTACCGGTTAAACTAAGTGATAGATCTGAGCTTGACCAGGACACTCTCAGCAGTGGCTCATACAGGACTTCATAATATTTTGAGCTTACGAGTATCTTGACGCTTGATTTCTTTGTTTGTTTCCTGATGATATCAGTTTAATATTTGAAGGGGAGTACCATTCATAATAAAGCAAGCAAACGAGGATAAAGCTTGCCTTTGGCAATAAATCTTGTTTCGGCACACCAGTGGACAATGGTCCATCGGGTGATACAGTGCGACACATCTGTTGTAATATTGCCTGGTGAAAAGCTCGGTGTGTCTGTGTGTCTGTGGTAAGTACAGTCAATACGAAGGTGGGCGATGAAGCTCAGAAAGCTTCAGTTTCCCAGTGACACATGAGGACAGAGTACATAACCTGACAGCTGAGTACACATCACGCTTCAAACGGCAGACTGCTTAGAAAATACTATTCACTTGTAATGTTTGATGATTGCATATACAAACGCTATCAGTAGAACATTCGCCGTACGTATGGAGATGAATGATCGGAGAGCGTCACATCCAGAGAATCTAAACAGAGGAGACCTGCTCCATGTTTACTTCGCATAGCTAGTAATGAATACAATAATACTGGCACGCTGGTGATTGTCGTCATCATCTGATTTCATAACCAGTGAAAAATTGGAAGTGCAACATTTCAAGTTTCAACATTTGAATAGAGGTCTAAAAAAAACATGTTTATTACAGATTTATAACTAGATAAACTTGACCCAGTTGATGATACTTATTAATCACTTGGCAGATAATTTTTATCATGCTATAAACAACGACTGAAGCCGACATTCATACAAGCACTGAGTGAACAAGTGGCCTGTAACCTGTCCTGCCATTTTAGGGGTTGGAGCTGGATACAAAGAGAACTACTTCTATCTGAATGCATCTTCCTTTTTGTCTCACTTAGCAACTGAGAAAGGCCATCTCAATAGAAGTTTAAGATAAAACGCATACAGTATACTCTGACGCAAAAAAACATGCAAACAAGATATTCACCGTCCATACTAATTGGGATTACATGGATTAAACTGCAGTGAGAGACTGTTTGTCTTCTTGACCTCCGTCGGGGCTCTGCAGGAGTGATGGAGCCAGAGAGTGCATTCTAAGACTGGTTGAGAGTAACGGCCCTTGACAGAGATATTAATATTTTAGAAGCCATAGAGAAGAACCGCATGCAGACCTGCTAAAAGTACTTTCTTCGACAGCTCCACTTTTGTTTGACCTAAGAAAAGCCCAAAATCTCTTTCTACTGTCAATATGATATCTGTAAACCAGGAAACACTCATGTATGAACAGCTGGCCCATGACGGACTGATGATGTGATGTGCAAACAGCCTTAGTTAGTGCCTCAAGTGACGATTTCAACTGTCTGAACAAACAAATGACTCCAATCAGAGGCTTTACTTTACAGGTTTGGGGCGTGGCATAGTTGGCAACCGCTGGTGAAATATTGTCTGTCAAACCCAAATCAGATTATAGGCAATAAAAGTAAAAAAAATCCACAAGTCAGGTTGTCAAAAGCTAAGATCCGGTATGAACCCTGTCCTAGATTCTACTAAATCTCTAATGTGTTACCGTATCTAAAACAAGAGCACATTTGTGATTTATGCATGTTGGGTTATAAAGATGAAACTGACTCGACTTAAACACTATTCCCAAGATAACACTTAATTTTGAGAGCGGTGTCCAACACGTTGGGTCAGAGATCTCCCAATCTTTTGTTCAGGGTTTTCATTTCAGTTGTCAGCTGTAGCCTTCGACCCCTCTGCGTCTTCTCATGGATCTCAGAGTGGTTATGAGGCACAGAGAGTTTGGAAATATATCTTCTTTTGATATGTTACACACACTAGCACCAGTGTCACAACATATTAGGCTTGAGTCTACGTTTTCTTTATGGTAACTCCAATACTTGCTGACTAAATGTCTATATATAGTAAATGTGCACCTTTCCTTGAAAAGATCAATTGATTATACCAGGACACATGTGAGAGTCACTGTTGAGCACCATGTGAAGTCAACAGCAGTGTAATCTGTCAGTAATCTGACATTTTTGCAACAGGTTTATTGGTTTAAGTCAGGAATGGTATTCTTGGTCAAAGTTTTCTCTAGAATCTCTATAGCTATAACGTAAATATGAAATCACACACGTGAGATGATAGTAATGAAGAGTGTCATCCTCTTCACTCCCATCCCCTCAACCTGAGTTTATACATTCTTATTATACACCGGAAAAGACCCAGAGGCAGAGCATCGTCTCCGCCTTTCACTTTGGATGTTGACTTCTGTCTTATCTTTCTCTACCGTACTGTCCTGGCTGCACAGGCAGCTGTCCTCAGCCCACTTTCTCAGCGAGGAGAAAAGCATTTTTTGTTGAGGCAGTTTTTAGATCTGTGGCAGAGTGGACACATCTGTCAGAATAACATATTTCCAGTCTCACAAAAAACATCTGTGAGCAACACTTAAAAAAAGATTTTGAGTCATTCATTTCAATTCCATCGTCAACTTTTGCTTTTGCGTTGATGACCGCACATGAAGAAAAGTTGTCTCAACCTTTGAAGCGTTCACGTTTTTTTTTAAAGTTCACCGTCACAGTGCAGTAATGTGGTCTATTGAATCAAAGAGGCCTCCAAATGAAATGACAATATGTGCTGACGGTTATTGAACGATCACGGTCATGTCAGTGCAGAACAGGAAGCTAACGGCAGTCTCTCGTGTCAAAGTCCAACATTTTGTTGACCCACGCAACCACAGAACTAAACATCTCCCTTCTGTGCACTAAATGTTGTTTGATCAAAGAAAAAATAAACTAGTTGATATGTGTTTATAGCATTTAAATGTGGGGATCATAGTGGTCATCATCCACGTCATCATCAAGGCTTTCATAGTGACAATCGAGTCATTTGTACAAATGAGAAGTGACGTAGTACTGTAATGGAAAAGAGAGCTGGATGAAAAACAATATCACAATACTTCCTCCTTTAGAACTACTATTGCTGCTATAATATTAACATATACAACCATATAAGCCATTTGCTGAAAAGATGACATTATTCCTCGCAGGGCAATTTATGTGTATAATGGCAGACAAGAAGAATTTCAAACACCGGATTTTAATATATGTGTTCCTTTTTAATCGTTCAATAGAATTTACAGACATTCAAAATATTGTTTCTACAAAATCAAAAGAACAGAGGCTGAAGCTCAATGGCTGCCATGAGTACGTAACCTTAGGTCAGAACAGATGATTTCTCTGCATCTCCTTTGATGACACTTTGGATCCAGGGCAAATACGAGGACATCTTCATGTAGACGCCATACTTGGAGCTCCTGCAGGGCTTGTCATAGGAGAGGATCCCCGCAGCGTAGACGTCCCCAGTTTCAGCATCTGTGACGGCCAGAGCGCCTCCTGCATCGCCAAAACAAACGTTCTCCTCATACCTGGTGGCTCCGGTGCAGAACATGTTGTCGTCTACAACCGGTGTGAGCTCGCTGTGTCCGTATTCTGCCTTACAGTCAGAATGATTGGCCAGGGGAACTACGAGGTGTTTGAGTGATGTGGCCGGCGTGAGAAGGATCCCCCAGCCCCAGCCGCTGATGACGCCGGACAACCCTGCGGTGTCTGCCAGGTCCCGTCCGCTCTGTGGCAGGGCGATGGGGGACACTTTATCGCTCACAACCACCGGCTCCTTCAGCTGGATCAGTGCCAGGTCGTTGTCCCACTCCGTTTGGTTCTGGAAGCCTGGATGGAGAACAACCTGCCGGAGGAAAGGTAAAATACCAGAGACGATTGTGTGTTTGGTCTTTACTTTTTTAATTTTCTTTCAATGGAAGTGAAGTGGCACATCTATAGGAATCATAATAATAATATTATTGTATAACATTAAATGTTATATTGAATCGTACATAAGTAGATGTATAAAAAAATACCATATTTTGTCCCTGTCCCTTGTTTATTTTTAGATTTTATTCTGGTGGAATTTTATATCTTTCAACGAATCCAATGAAAAGACCAAAAGTAACAATGATTTAGTTGTCATACTGTACCAAATATCCCAGCCTATCTGTGGCACTCAATTTCAAGTCTGAGCTGGGAACCAACGTTTTTAGAAAACATAACTCGAACAGGGATAATTAGTGTTTGACTGGGACTATTTTTAGCCGGGGATTAATACACGTTCAGTGCACAAGTGAGTATTGCAGGACCGTAAAGCAACTAAACTATTCCCAAGCCTCTGGGGACCTCAGAGCACCATGTAGTTTACCGCAGTGGTACTGCCAAAAGATAAACGATCATTTCTAAAAACTCCAGCCAAAGTGGAGATTTCTGAAAACTCAGTTTTTGTGTTTGCATGTGAACGAGGTCAAACGGCGTATTTATGTGGGTTCATATAAACAGAAACTCTTTTGAAAACGACCTTGTGTGTACAACGCTATTTGTAAATGTAAATACCCGGCTATGTGTAAATGTGGCCTTAACCCCAAAATTGCTCCCGTAGCTGTGCCTATGGTGTAAGGATGTGTGTATGAATAAACATAAGCTCCTCCCATCAGTGTATGAATGGGTGAATGATGTCATGTAAAGCGCTTTTAGTAGTTGGAAGACTAGAAACGTGCGATACAAGTACAGGTCCATTTCAGATCAAATGTTCTTCTGGCTCACCTTCACCACAGCAACCTCTCTGAAGACATTAGCTTCTGCCCGCTCTGTGATTCCCAAGTAGACTTTAGGAATGACAGGATCTTGACCCTGAGTGTGCGGTCGACTCTTCCTGACAAACAGGTTCCTGCCAGCCGTCAAAACCCAGCGGTCAGAGATGAGAGCACCGCCTGCATAGCCTCCATCCAGCACACTGTCAGCAATGTAGACCATGGCCTGCCACGGGACATGAGGAGCCAGGGTCCCCCCAACCATCCTTTTGGACCGGAGGGATGCTAACCTGAAGGCTGGGAAATACACAATGGGACGTTTATTCATGTCGTATACATGGTATATATCTCTGTGTCTATATACTGTTTGTTTTTTACAACACCAGATGTTATCCTGGTTACAGTCGACTCTCTTTGATGGCATTTATTATTCAACTGAAAGCTCATCCTAAACTCGAAAGATAACAAATCTCAATGAGTTCTCCTGAATATTTAATAATATAATATTTATATTATTAACGGAGATGTTAGCATCATTTGCCAAGTTGTATTCCTGGTGTTTTAATGAAACCAATGTATTCAACACAGTAAGAATGGCTGACAAGCGCAATTAAATGAATGAATGACTAATTTGATGCAAAGTTTAGAGAGACTACATGAATAAGATATATGAAAATGGAAGATAGTTTAGTTACATTTAATGTTTTCTCTCATATGCTTTTGTCTTTTTAATGAAAGTAGCTTTGATTTATCAACATGCCTCCAGTCAGTTGTTCTCTTATCGGCCTCTGACTGCTACGGGCCGTTTGAAGAGAAGGAGAAGCGATTTCCCTGTCAGATACTTCAGCTTTGAAGCCAAATGAAGGGCATTATCTGAGATAAACCGTTGTAGCCCCGCCCCCTCAGACCCTGCAAGAGACGCCTGTGTCATTTCATGCAGGAATCATCCATCCGAACAGCCGCTATCGAGGAGCCGTTATAGTGTAGACCAGGAGCTTCAGACAACTGGAGCATTTGGTCGCTTGGACCAACTTGAATACATGAAAAAGGCTGCAGTTTGGTTTAGTCTCATAGACATGTGTGAGGTTATATATTCTGACGTATATAATTACAGCTTAAATGTCTTAGGATGTGTTTCTTTCTGTAGGATGTGTTTATGTAAAAGACACAAAAGCTGTTTAACATCAAAGTACACTATTAATTGTTAATTGAGTTATATATATATATGTATGTATAAAAATAAAGCCACTTTGGTCCAGACTAATATCTCAACAATTATGGGATGGATTTGCTACTGATTTGTATGGCTGTAGACTTAAGATAGTTATCACACAAATACAATATTGATATACATACTAGAACTTGAACATTTTAAATGAAGACACCATGTGTATCATGTGGAGCATGTTTGTGTTTGTTAGCGCGTGCTACCTGAGGCTTGAGCCACACCGACTGCAGCCAGGAGCAGACTCAGAGAAACCCTTCAAACAACGATAAATCCACACGATTAACACACACACTCAATGTGCCATCAACCATTTAGAGATTATGAATAATAAATTGTAAACAAATCAGTTATTCAATTACAGAGTTACATAACAAAGCATTTTATTTCGTAGAGCTCACAAATCATTTCTGGATTATTATTCGAAAATTCCACCAAGTTCAAAAGCTTTAACAAATATATTAGAGCAGTCCTTGTAAACTTATTATTACACTTACATATTGTAACCATTTTGCTGTTATACGTGCATAGTATTTGGTACTAAGGAAGATAGGTTTATTCAGAGAGAAAAACGAAAACATATTATCTAAATAATAATAATATTTGAACTTACCACATTTTGTTGGTATTACTCATCTTCTGCAGACACTCAACACTCTCTATCCTGAGTGTGCCGTTTGGAGCAGGGAGTATTTATGTTGAGATATTGAGCTTCTGCCAATGGAAAGTTGTCCTTGGCAAAAAAAGGTTGATTCCTGGAATCTGAAATCTCGGTTTGCGAAATTTCGGGTTTCCCCATCACAGATTTGAATGATAAAGAGAATTCAGTTCAGTCTGGAACACTACACAGCAATGTCAATAATACTACAACACAACACTCCTCGAGAATTTACATAACAAGGCTTAGAAAGCTTATATTGGTTGCATCATAGTTTTGCATCACAAGTAAACAATGGCTGGCTGAGTCTAACATTTCTACCTCTTATGGATGAGATGGTAATGATATTTCAACACACTGGACTGCTTAATTTCTTATTGCAAAAAATAACAAATATTGCCTCATATTACATAAAATTCCTGGCAGTAAAAGGTTATTTACGACAGCAATAAGTCAGATGTTTGCTGAAGGGAGGAAAGTTCAGCATTGCTGCTGTGGGCATTTACAAGGTCATAGAGGTGTATAGTTAGTCAGACTATTATAATTAAATTATATAATTATTTAAAAGTGTGCTGCCTTGATGATTGTGGCATCTTCATGTACCTTGTTTTAGATTTATTCAATATGCAGTAGTTGTCAAATACTTTATCATCAACGACAATGTGTTCCTAAATATTAAATTTCAATTCAATTCATTTTATTTTATATAGCCCAATATCGCAAATTACGAATTTGCCTCAAAGGGCTTTACAATCTGTATACATACGACATCCCTGTCCCAGGACCTCACATCAGATCTCGAGAAATATTTTTTTTAAACTTTCACAGGGTAAAAAGATACCTTCATGAGAGCAGCAGAGGAGGATCCCAATAGATGTCATGTGCACAGAAGGAAGCATTACAGAGTTACATAAACACATTAAAGGAATATGACAGGATGTATGAATAATTCATAGTGTAGGCATGGACCTTGATCCAGACCTCCACAAGCCTTAAAAGTAAGGGGGGTGGGGGGTGGGGGGTGGGGGGGGGGCGACACATCAGCAGGGCCATAGCAGGAGGCACCAGACACAGCCAGGTCCAATGGACCCTGTGAGACGACCCTATCACAAAGACTGCGGGGAGGAAGCAGAGTTAGTAAAGTGCAGAAGCAAATATACATCGGTTACAGTGTTTGGAATAACAATCAGAAAAGTGTTTGTTGCTCATTATCTTAATTTTTATTTTCATTTTTTATCTTCGAGCTAATCACTCGAAATCCAGACTGTTTGCTGTCCTGGCTCCTCAGTGGTGGAACGAGCTCCCCACTGACATCAGGACAGTAGAAAGTCTCTACATCTTCCGCCGAAAACTGAAAACGCACCTTTTCCGACTATATCTGGATTAATCACAGACTTGCACTTTGGTAGCACTTGAATGGCTCTTATTATGGTACTTTTGTAGTTTGACTATGATGAGGAAATGTTACTTTCTGTATTCTTGTTGTTCTTAGTCTGTACTCTAGGTTGAAATGCACTTATTGTAAGTCGCTTTGGATAAAAGCGTCTGCTAAATGACATGTAATGTATGTAATGTAATAATGTAATCTTTAACACTTTTCTCCACTGGTTTTTCTATTACCAACAAAGTAATTAAACACACTCTCCTTTAAACTATTTCTAGTGATTAATATAATCAATTTAATGCCAAAGCAAATGATTAAGGATATGAAATAACAACAGGATATTTAAAATTTTAACTGAACAAATTAAATTAAATGAATCTTATAGAAACATTGTTTACAAATGAGAATGCATCTGTATGTAAAGGACTATGGAAGGCAAACCTCCCGTTCCCTTCCAGGTAGTCAGCAACACACACATTCCCACAGGTAACACGCCTGGCTAGGTTTCCGATTCATATCTTGGACTTGAAAGTTTCCTAAAGGTTATCTGTTGATGCATATAATTGGAAATAAATGCACCCTTAACTTGATCAAACACCGAAGCCAATCAGAAGGAAGCACTTCTCTTCTCTGGGTTTAATTTGAGAGCCAATAAGATGGAATACAGAGCCAAACTAGAACGGTTCCCGTAGTTACAGACTACACAGGTTCTCCACTGGTGAGTTTTTAGTACATTGGAAGAAAGTTTTAGAGGTGTTTTGGAGACTGAAGACATATTATATGGCTATAGCCATCCGTATTGTAGCTTTGGTGACTCACTTTTCATCTAGCATCACCAGCATGTCAAAGTTTCCAGAAAGTTATCAGACAATTTCATACACAAATTAATTTAGAATTTTGAGAACCTTTATTTGAAAGTCTACCGTAGCGAGGCTCGACCGCAAAGCACTTACATGGTTATTAGCATGTTAGACATCGAGGCCACAAGGTCGCCCTTCAAAGAAGCATTTAAATAAAGACATTTTGCTTTACTCTAAAGTAGTCCCTGGCCTGGGAGATATTATTTAATATAAAAATGAGTTCCTGTCCATGGTCACTATCACCTCAAAGGAAATCCATACAGGTACATGCTGGTTTGTGGTTTTTCATTTATAGCACAGCTTTTACCAGAGCATATCTCATCCTAGCTGACAGCAGGCTCTACATGTGTTCATCTAGTGTGTGTTGGAGCAGTACAAGGCTACTGGGACCCCATATGTAATCACAAAGCAGCGAGATTGTATCTTGTTGGAAAGCAGAATCAGATATACAATACGACCCGTATATCGTAGGACCCTGGGTTATGGCATACGCCCTCTAGTTATGTCTTTACAAAAGCCTTGAGGATTAAGTGACATAACACTGTTGGCACATACATCGATGTTTATTCAACTTCACAATCTGAGCTTAACTTTTACATCCCAGTTTCAAAGTCGTTGCTGTTAAATGATTTTTGAATGCAGAGGTAGTGTCAGTGCAAGGGCAAATCAGTGATGTGGCAACATGCTGCCCAGTTTCTCAAATCGTATCCGAGGGCAGGGGTCTCACTTGAGTGCTGCGGTTTCTGCTCCTTGGGGGCCACAAAAAGGATGGGACATGTCCGTCGTGCCATACATGATTAAAGCCCCGGAAACAGGCTGAGGCCATGGGGTCAAAACCCGACAAATGCCCAAGAGAGGATGGATGCATTTTACCCCGCGTCACATTGTTATAGGGTCGCCTCTCGTTAGTGCGATGTAGCAGTGTCTCTCCGCGGATCTAATTCAATCTCTATCTCGCTCATTCATTTTTTCATTCTTCTTTTTTTTTTACAGGATCCGAGGCTTAATGTAGAACATATACATTAGTTTGGGCACAACCAAGATACAAATAGTGAATATGTACAGTAAAAAAAAGATGATTGAGAACAAAATACAGAGTTAATAATTAAGCATGAGTTTAACAGTGATGGAGGCTGTAAGTTACAAAGCATGAGAGATGTTTGGAGAACATATCAAAGGAGGTAAATGAGGCACATCAAAGGGTGAACGTGGGAGGAAGAGCGAGACACGAGCTGCTGTGGACTTTACCTTGAAGGGAAGAGCGTGTGCATGTGAGAAGGCACTCGGAGGGGAGGGGGAAGCAAGAGTGATGGGGCTGGAAGTTGAGCACAGAACGAGAGGGGTGGATGAGAGGCTGAATCACAGGGACAGAGGGCTGGAGCGCGTGAGAGGGTTTGTGCTGAATGAGTGTTTCTGAGGAGAATGACTACATCTCCACTCTCTTCTTCTCTGGATTTTAACTCTACTGATTCGGTGCCTTCATACTGGATTGTTTTCCTTTTATCAACCTCTGTCTGCACAACTGCTCTGGTCCATCATAGTGGAGATGCCGGTAAGATTATCCCATCTGATTAATTTGTGTATGTGTGTGTGTGTGGTATCATATATACACACTCATGATGTGTGCATGGATGTGATGTTTGGGCACTTCTCTGACCAACACAAGGGAAACAAACAGACAGAAGGAACAAGATGTGAAGAGAAAGTTGTCTTTCCGCTCATGTGGCAGACGGCCTCAGGCGGCTTTAAGCCAGCCTGTCCACCATTACTGCAAATGACCCTTCTGGCCTGAGAACCCCGACCAGGCCCCCACAGTATTCCTATGTATGGCTGACCTGTCACTCAGGGACACAGCCCTGTCAAAGGAAATACACAGCATGCATGAACAACCTACACCCAAAACAGAGCTATTGCAGCACAATGGTCCCCAGAGGAGGAAACTGTGACACCATTAAAGGGGCACAATTAAATATGAGTTTTATACTTACACATGTAATAAGATATGATGAATGAAACCATATTTAGCAAAATCAGTAGTCAGTTAAAGCTGATAACTTGATTTAGCCCAGCCATGTGAAGGAATAGTCTGGTCAGTCGGTTGGTCAGTCCCACACTTATTCATCCCGCTGAAGAGTGTTTGTAAAACAAGTGTTTGAAGCAAACAGTCCGAGGTTTTAAGAGATGTTAGTCGTTTTCTTGATATCTTAATTAAGATTGCATGTTTTAGCAAACACATTATTTCTACTCATTGTATTACATTACATTCATTTAGCTAACCTTGTTATTCAAAGCAACCTGCAAAAAATGCATCGAAGAATTACATATATTTCAGTAAATATGTTGAACTGTTTCAACAACAATTATTATAGAACATTATTATTATTGTTGAACATTATGGCCCATGCTGTGCTGTGTTTGTATTTCACACAGACATAGAACTGTCAATCTGTACTAATTATGAAGAGTTATTGTGGTTGGATCATTCTAACAGTTGTACTGTGCGTGCATGCGTGGGTGCGTGCATGCGTGCGTGCGTGTGTGTGTGTGTGTGTGTGTGTGTGTGTGCTGTCTTTGCTCTCAGCTGTTAGTCTCACCACGCCTGAGGTCTTGCCACATGGAAGACTTCCGCCTTTCATCTTCACTCAAGGTAAAGCCCAAAAGCCGATTAATGAGGTTCATCCTCTTTTTTCTAAAATAAATAAAATGTTTTCAGTTAAATTCAAAGTAAAGGAATTGCTCTGTCAAAATAATTGATTTAATAGTCTCTGTATTTGACGGTATACAATAAAAAGCTGAAGCAAAGATTCACTGATTTGTGTCAGTATATCTCGTCTTTCCCTCCCAAGCCTCTTAGTATTTTCAAGGGAAGAACTGTCACTTCAGTTTCCAAATACTCACAAGATTCTTACAATGTTAACACTCAAAACACTGTTTTCTAAATCTTTGCTTCTTGTCCTTAAAGTTATGAAATGTTGCTGCATTAGTATAAAGTAGTCAAAGGAGTGAAGTGTATATAACAAGTATTGGTGGATTCTGCTAAACCCAGGATTACTGTTAGTTACAGTGTATATCTGAATAGTAAAATGTGAAATTAATCAGCGAGGTTGTTGCAAACATTGTTCTATCAGCTTGATACTTTATAATGTTCCCTAATTTGACAATATTTGCTCATAAACATGATTTTTGAATTGATGACATGCCTCAGAAGTCTTCTAAATGCGTCTGTTTCAGAGACCTGAGCTGTAGCGGGTATGCTCCTGTTCTCTCCATGTGATTGGTGTTGACACCATTGTTTATGCAGCATATCCATCCAAGATCCTAAATTATTCTGTATATTAGGATTAGAAGAGGATATTGACGCTGAATAGGTAACATCAGCATCATCACCAGCTTGTAGGAAAGGGATATTTTGCAATGATTGTTATTATCTACACATAAAGCTGTGGATTATATGTGACCCCAAACAATAAGTGAGTATAGCCATTCTCAACATAACGCAAGGGTTAATCTGTAGGGAGACGAGCTGTGCCTATAGTTCAGCATGCTTGAGCAAGATGTTTATAAAAGGCTCTGTACATGGATGGTGCTGTCTTTTGCGTAACAATGCACAGAGCCGCCTTGGAGAAAGACCCATAACTCTGTGCTGTGCTGTCCTCTCTGAAGGCTTGGTGTCTAAGTAAAGCCAACACTATGCAACACATATATATATATATAGCCTATAAACTATGGTATCAATCATGCAATCAGGTCATTCGACTCAACTGAAGCACAAATAGAGCTGATTCAATCACATAAACGAGTGATGCTGACATGTCTGAAGGGAACATCAACATACAAGTCACCAACGTCGGATTGACAGAAAGCTTCACTTGCTATGTTATATCTACTGTATATATTCCATGTCTGAAAAGGGCTTCTGAAGTTACTTGGCGGTGAATAACTGTTAGAGGCACTTTATAATGTTTCAAGGAACAATTTCCACTCCATGTGTCCGTTAGATGTTCTCTGCTGTTAGCGCTGCAAACAGATATCTAGAAAAAACAAAAAAAGGATTGAAAAGTTGTATTATCTTTTACCTTTTACATACAGATATGTTTTATTGGAGTATACTGATTTGACTCAATGTGTGACAATTCAGTGTTTCTACAATCAGCGACTTTGAATCTAATTTCCGGAAGGAAGACTGCAATTCTAATTCAAATCAATCATCTGTGAACTAGTTGTGGGGCCGCTGAGCTTTGAGCTTCTTTCATATTTAAATCATATGAATCTTCATTAAATCCTGAACGTGTTGGTCGCATACGACAAACCTTCAAGTGTTTGTCTTCTGCTTAACAACCTCTCATTATTCTAAAGGGTAATTCACTGCTGATAGTTGGCAAAGGATTTCAAGTCTCACAGTTGTGATGTTTAATTGGCTGTTCCTGCGCCCAAGGCCAGAGTGAGAACATGGGATTTGGTTATGTTCTGGTCTGAATAGGTCAATTCCGGTTACTCTGTGTATTCTTGGAAGTGTGTACCTTCCTGTTCTCCAGCCCAGTGAACAGCATAAATGATTGAAGGACCCGTGTATTTGGTTGTCAGATGAGGACCACATGTGGCACAGAACTTTTTCTCTCTGAAGCATCGACGTGCTTCAGAGCTCAACAACAGCATGTAACCACACAATCACTGCACCCTTTTTTTTTTTTTAATCTAGGATAGAAAAAACACCTGTTACTGATATGTTGACCAAAGAGTTAATAAGGGAGTGGCCTGCGGTCTCAATAGTAAAAACATGGTTGATGTCTGTTGATTTGTCTTTCAGTGGGAGAGAGACTTGACATTAATGACATCAGTATGCACTGCTTCTTACAATATTGCTTCATTATTTGGACGGACGATTTAACCTTCATATATTTTTTATTCCTCATCAGTATCGTGTCCCACTCAAATTCATGGTTTCCTGAGCGGTCTACACATCACAAGTGTCCCAGGCTATCCCGGGCCATGACTGCCCAGCTTCCCAACGCCAGCGTTCCTGGGAGTACCGCAGTTCTGCTGCCGACTACAGACTGTCCATTTAACGCCACTGCTGTTGATCAGGAAGGACTCGGTCCGGGCCAGTCACTGGCGCCGCTCTGCACCCTCTGCTGCTGTGGATTTATCAATCGCACTTTGGCAGTGGTGTTCATGGTGAGCCTGGCATTTGCCATTGTGGTTGGAAATGTGGTCACCCTTACTGTCTTTGTGCAAACAAGGCAGTCCAGAACACCCCAGGGATACCTGAAAGGTAAATGTTGTTAATCATATTAGCATTCAATGCAAATCCATCATTAAACTAAAATAAGCTTATATTAGCGTTGAAGTAACACAGGGAAGGTTCCTTTCAGCAGAAATTGAATATTCATACAAAATGGCATTTCATGTTTCTGTTCAAATCAATATTGTTATTGAAGAAGAATACATCAACCTGCCAACAGCACACACCTTTAAAGGTCTAATTCCACAGATCTAAGAAGGTCTTGCTAGTTTATTACTTTACCTTATCTAATTGAAATGTTGCCCATTTTGCACCGCCAAGATTACAATTTAAATTCTAACACATTCTCAATTCTATCAAAGAGAGCTGGAAGTGTATTGACTAGACATCTTGAATGTGTTCCTTAGCCCTCTTGTTCTCTCTCTCTCTCTCTCTCTCTCTCTCTCTCTCCTCTCTCTCTCTGTGACAGTGTCTCTGGCCATAGCAGACATGATGGTCGGCGTCCTCGTCGTCCCGTTCTCCATCTACACTGAGATCTCACTGATGGTGACCAGCGCACCTCCCATTTGGTACCAGGGCAGCTCTGTTTCCCCGGCCGCCCTGTGGCAGCCCTGCATGCTGATTGGCCCTGTGTTTGCTGGATGCACCTTTGTCTCCATCAGCACCATCTTCCTCATGACACTGGAGCGGAGCGTGGCCATCCTATGGCCCCTCCACAAGGACGCCCTGGTGACCCGGAGAAGAAGTCTGTTCCTCATCCTGCTCTCCTGGGCTGCCAGCTTCCTGCTAGCTCTCGCGCCCCTCATCTTCAGCAGAAACTTCACTCTGGAGTACAATGAGTGCAGCCGTATGTGTAACTACACGCCACTCTTGCTCGGCAGCCAGCTGCCACCCGATGCCAACATTTTGCTGTTATTCCCAACTTTTGACTTCACATTGCTTGGTGGCACATTGGCAGTGAACATTGTGTCTTTCACTAGCATCCGACGGTACTCCCGAAAACGCAAACTGCTGTCAGAGGGGAGTCTGAGTGATGGAGGAGGAGGGGCGGGGGTAGGGGGAGCATGCTCTCACAGGCCCTCCTTTTCAGACATCAAAGCTGCCAAGACAATTGGCATACTGACGTTTGCCTTTACAGCGTCCTTCTCTCCCATCGCGGTGTTTGTGCTCGGGAACGTGGTGGGATACACCTGGTGTAACTTTTCTTTTTTAGCCTTCTGGATCCTGACAGGAAACAGTTGCTGTAATGTCATTATCTACAGTGTCAGGGACCACCGCTTCAGGAAGGGTGTGACTCTGCTCTTCCAGCGAGACCACTCCCCGCCACATGGCGAGAAGACCTGAGTGATATGTAAACAAAGTCAACAATCACATGTTTTGTGGCTACTTGCCATTAATTTTGATATTTAACGAAATGGTATGACATGTTGGGAAATATGCTTATTCCCTTTCTAGGAGTCTGGCTCTGACAAAAGGTAACAATATCTGCCTACCAGCACATCTAAAGCTCACCGTTGAACACTTATCTCCTCTATTTGTTAAAAATAAAAATATAAATGTTTAAACAACAAACTGTGTTTTTTACAAGAGGTTATGTTGTGAACTATTTATTGGCTGTAACACATTTTCTTTAACCATTTTAGTTTTTACACTTTGTAAACTGTACAGTGTGCTAGTGGATATTAAAGTATTGTGTTCCCTTCGGACAAAGTCAGGGTAACTTGCCCTTTCCAGTCTTCATGCTAAGCTAAGCTAGCTGACTCCTGGCTCCAGCTTCATGTTCAAGATATGCCCATAAGTGTAGTCTCATCTAACTCTTTACAAGAGCATGTCCCATACTCTCAAACTATTCCTTACATTTAGATGTAAACTCCATATGAGATAAACACAAAAGGTCATTGAACAATGTAAATGGAAGATAAGTTTATAATCTTTGAAACATCTTTTCCTTGCACATTTGTCTTTCGACAACCTGTCACTTTCCACTATTGTCAAACCTCTTTTCTGAATCTTTAAATCAGAGGGCTTTTACAACCTTTTCAATAACTTCAGGGACCAAACCTACTGTACTGTATCTCCTGGTGAAGCACTGACAATCTGCAATAACCACACAGTTAACGTTTTATTTTCATGGCAGTGGTGGTTTTTTCAATTATTCAATTACAAGGGATGTTGTTAACGTCTTTGGAATAATGTGGGTTACAATTGTTTTTGTTCCAGAAACAATTCATAACATTGACTTGATTCTGTTATGTTACAGACATTTATTTTTGAGCAACTAACTTCAATCTATTGTAATAATATTCTGCCTCAAATATCAGAAATGCACTTTATCAGTTTCTATGTGAGCTACTTGCAAAAAGCCACATGTCAGATAATGGTATTTTCATACAAGTTTTTTTTTTCTCGTTTTATAATATTAAGTATTTTTGTCAACCAAATGTGAATAAAAAAAGATCTGCTTATTCATCAGAAAAGACTAAATGAATGGGATGCTAACCACAGATAATTAGTATAAAGAGCTTTTTGATTAAGGCAAACCCTCATATGTTGCTGGTCTATCTTTTCAGGGTGTAATGTACTTTAAACATTTAGCATTATCTATTGGGTGTTGTCTGACAATATTTAAACATTTTTTTAAATCAGTTTAAATGGCATTTTGCAGCAGGAGATGGAAATACTTCCATTTTTAAATTGGTTGCATTTCTGCATGTAATTCTGCCATAACTGAATTAATAATATTAACTATTGATATGGGAACATTTCAGCAACAAAAAAAACACAATAATGATGTTCTTCTTGCTATAAATTGCTATAAATTGTTTCCAAATCAATTATATGACTCAATAAGTGTTCCAATAATTCAACTAGAAAGTTGCACTTCTCCGCCAGTGTGTCAACAACAACAACAACAACAACGGCAACAACCACTGCTGTATTTTGTGATTTGTAGAATACAACTAAACTAACTCCTCGCCTGAACACAAAATCTGAATTAAAAAAACTAGCAGCGATGAATGCTAGTAAGCCACGCAAAGTCATTGTAAGTCCTTAAATCTAATATGTCATGTATGGATGTGAGATAATTTTCTTAGTTTAATAATCTGCCCCAATCATGAAAAAGGTTGAAATCTACAGTGTCCTAATCTTCATTGGCTCTGTGTAAGAAAGAATGATTATTATTGTGCTAGTATTGAAAAACTGTACAGAATTGTATCAATAGTGTGTTATTCTTCAGTGGTGATTGCATCAGATTTGGTAATAATAAATGTGTTTGGGAACATGTCATGCGTGAGTTTAATGGGGTTCAGTGTGACAGTAATGTACACAGCTCCCTGCTGTAACCTCAGCAGTTAGACAACCAGCTGTAAAACAACCTCAGCATTTCTGCATTTACTCTGGAGTATTATTGGCTTGATGCCAATGGGATTATATTCACCGTGTTATGTAATGAGGAGATCTGAGCTACAATAACACCACAGGATACCTGAAGACCCAGCTAACTGCTAACGTAGGCAATGATGTGACAACCTCAACCTCTCGCCCCAACATAACATGAATGATCTGACAGTTTACTGTTCATGTGACCCAGATCAAGAGAAAGGCAGATCATCAGAAGGAGAACAGGGGATGAGGACCGAGACACTGAAGAGAGAGAATACATCATGGATCCGTACATGGATTAATGTAACCAATAAGCATATGAGTCATTTATACGTAATACATTATCCATTTTTCCATTTTCATATGAGATGCCTGATTTGTACTTACAGTACAGACTAAATAATGAATCATTAAAATAAATCCTTACATTAACAGTCCTACCAGTCCTATTCTTTGAACCTGGTTTTACATCTTTGGAAAGCTGCAGGCTGACACCGTTGTCCTCTGTCCAAAAGACTTTCATACACGGCGACTGTGGCAGGAGACTTCCCACATAGGGTGGAACATTATGCTGCAGGGAGGTGGCAACTTTCCAAGATATATCTTTTTGTAAACTGACTCCATGTGCGCTAGGGATTTGTGGTAAGGTATAATATATATAATACTATTTATATATTGAAGTTGTTCTGTTTTAAATCTGTTTTTACCACATGCATCATCCTGTCATACATGCCACCAAGCCACCGGGTTTAGGCCTGTCTCTTTCAGCACCTCTCCTGAAAAAGCCAGTCTGCTCTGATTGGCTAATGAGAAAAACACAACGCACCTTACAAAGGTAGGTCTTAAGCTGTGGTTGGAAATGCTCAGATAGGTGGCAGTATATTACAATGAGCCAGCATTTGAGATAGAAAGGGAAGCCAAATCTGAAATGGCTTGTTGATTCACATATTGTTATCAAAGCAGGACACCAAAAACTCTCTGGTTGTCTTTGTTGTACTGGTAATACTCCAAAAAAACATATATAAAACCCAGATATATGTATGTATGTATGTATATATATATATATATATATATATATATATATATATATATATATATATATATATATATATATATATATATATATATATATATATACATATATACATAAATATATATATATATATATTAACATGGCATATCAACATATATTATAATATATTAATATATTATATATATATATATATATATTAACATAGCACTCCCAACCCAGTCAATCACTCACAAATCACTTCAAAGGCTCTTTAAAGCTCCATTCATAATGTAAACACTTGTGTAAATTGAATGTTAATATATTGCCATGTGTAACAGCTTGTGATTGAAAACATTCATGAGAAGAGGATTCAAAATGGAAAATCCAAATATAGTTCCTTATAAATGAGCTATACACAGACAGTAAAGACTAATTTGCCAGTAAACAAATAACTTGAAGATGGCTATTTGTTAGTCAGAATCATTTAAATGTGGTTAAAGCCCATCTTGTGCTTGAGCTCAATCTCTTAAAGAGACCAACTGCTTTGAGGAGCACCATGCCATGGCTCCTGTATTGGGATGTTTAGGGTTACAGCGGGGAAGCCTTGTTTTCTATATTAGTTTCTGTATCTTTATAGTTACGCTACAACACAATCACATAGACACACATGCACACTAGTGCCACCAGACAGAGACATTGTAGACGATAGGTCAGAGCACTTTGGAGCCTCAGCAAGGTTATGTATTGTTGTCTGTCCTATTTCTATTTTATCCTCTCTAGTTTCATCCTCCTAATGCATTTTTAATTGTCTCTTTCAGCACTTAAGGCAAGAGATGCGTGTCAGAACCAATAAAGCACAGAGACCACCTGTGGCTGGTGTCTGTTTTTGGCTCAACAGAGGAAAGGGCAAAGGCAGAGATGGCTAGGAGGCTGGGTTTAGGAGTGATGCTGTGTTTTCCTCCACAGGGGGAACAACACGCGACGCCCACTCCAGGTTCACAGGAGGCTGACATATTACAATAATGCGTAAGATGATACCAAAAAACAGGAAGTACCTTTGTCTCTATCTTTTTATCCATACTATCCCGGCACTACTTCTAGTAAATGTAGTTTTTCCTCCGACAATACAGCAAATAATTAGGTATGACAAGAGGGATATTAATCTTATTGTGCACTTTATTTTACAAATATATGCTGAGAAACTGTGTTTAAAACAGTGCACTCATGACATGTTGGCTACACTTGAATGTTTCTCTTTGGGGATGATACAAAATGAATACGGAAAATAAGAATTGTTATTAAGAAGCAGACAGCTTGAGATCTGGTATATGTACTGAATGTTGAAAATACACAGTATGTCAGTGTGGAAGAATATAATCTTAATGCTAAACATATATATTTGTATTGGGAAGAAAGCAACAAATTGCTTAGAAAGATGAAAAGGTATTTTCAAGAAAAGCCCTTCATGATAATAAAATAAATAAATGAAGGGGAAAAAAAGAAAAAAAGTTATTGTGCAGTTACAATGCATTGCAATTAAATTCAATAAAAGAAATGCAGTAAAAGTGCAGCAGAGCTTTTGAAGGAAGTCAAATCAAACTATCTGTACATTCACTGTGGACCACCTCCGCTGTTGATTATCTTTTGATTCAGTGCAGCAACCCTGAATAACCATGTGATTGATCACACTGCATCAAATCACCATTATTTAATTTAGAAAACACAAATCATAAGCACTGTATCTCTGTCCCTGACCGATGTTTTTTCGATGAGAAGTTATGTGAGTCCGGTGTCAGGTCTACGTAGTCATGCTGACGTAGCCCTCTATGAGCCTCCACCTGTGCAGTTCATCCAGAGGCTCCTCAGTAAACTCACTGTTACACTTCACCTGAGTGCTCCTGTCACTGCAGCTTGTCCTCCCACAGAGATGTTCCTCTGTAATATTTATCACAGGGGTTTTACTGTGTTTGAGGAAGGTGGGATAATAACACAACAGATGTTGCTCTTGAAATCATGGAGCAAGAAGCACAAAACAAACTTAGATTAGTTTTATGAATCTGTTACATCCATCCAAACTGATGATGCATTCATTACTATTACATACTACAATAACATATTATACTTGCATACATACGTACATGTACAAAGCCCCATCCTACTTACGAATGAATAGGGGTGTTCAGTGTAAACGTCTTAATAAAGGAATACGTAATAACAATGAAACAATAAGAACAAAGTAATGTCTTTCTTTGACGGAGTATATCAGGTATAGCTTCTTATGTATATACACTATGTGTGTATTTAATGTACGCATATGGCTGGGTTATCATTTTAAAGGGCTGTAGAGCCTAAGGTTGAATGATGGTTATGCATTTCCGTTTACATGGGCTAATAAGAGCTGATGTCCCATATGGCTTCACTGCATGGCCGAGAGTGAGTGGGTGTGCGCTACACTTTGCATAAGGTGTTGTGTAACACCTGAAGCAATTTTAGGACAATGCTAAACAGAATAAGTGAAGCATCTGAAGTGAGACCTTTGCACTTTTGCCTTGATACATACTATGAAGCTTATTGTGTACAGTTGATTTAATTCCTTCTTTTCTATATGTCCTTTCTATCCTACCATTTATCTATTTTTCTTTACTTGATCTCTTCCCTCCTTTAATTTATTTCTCTCATGCTTTTTTCCTTTCAGCCGTCTTTCCATATTTTTTTCTTCTATCTTCACATTCTTTGATTCTTTCTTTCCCTCCTTCCTGTATCAATCCCCTGCTTCCTTTGTGTTTTAAATGTAAACACACTCCCATCAGTGGTAATCGGTTATGGCAGCTTTGTGTGTCATGTATGTCTCTGTCTGCCTCTATCACACCTGTGACTTCCTGCAGCCAGAGGCTTCTCAGACCTTCACAACAGCCATCAGCAGAAGGACAGAGGGCTGTATTCTTCAGTCACAATACACGGCAGACATCTTCTCGTAATGCATTACGGCTTTTTCATTGTGTCTTTATGTATTCATATACAAAAAGGTCCGATGTAGTGACACAAAATGTGACTTATTTTTCATAATGCTTTTGTATTATTTCATATATATAAGAACAATGAACTGTTCTGTACATTGTGCATACCAAAGACTTTTAGAATGAAGCTTACTGAAGTCGAGATCAGAAATAAATAATGTTTTTGATCCTTGCAACGCGGCTGCATTGGGGAGCCTCGTCATGCTGGTGCCTCTCAGCTCCTATTTGCATGACGTGCAGTGATGTCTGAAAGACGAAGAGGGTGTGGTAACTGTGGTGTTAGGTGTGGAGTGTGTACGGATGCGTTTTTGTTTAGAGGTTTAGCAAACTACGTGGCAGCATGCAGACAAATGCTCCTCTAAAAGTGTCAGTGCTGCCACCACAAATGATCTTTATGAAATTGAAGATGGCTCGTCATGTTAAAAATGTTGCTTTGTTTTGTTATATTTAAATGACATTTTTTATTTGAATAAACATACGGAATGAAAAGTAAAATAAGCAAAATAAATCTACTCATGTTCATATGAAGAAATACTGCCACAAGCTATTGATGAAGCATCCAATTCTGAAACATTGTACAGATGCAGCAAATATATATTATCCATATATTAATATTCATATAAACATGTTGACTATGGGGCCATATGGATGTAAAAAACAACAATACTAAAGATTAGTTGTGTATCAGAATACATTTTACAAACTCGTATACAAATGATTGACATTAAATTATATGTATTATATCTATTACACATACCCATTTGGCTCTATCCTTAAGAATGCTTGAAAATGGTTGTGAATATTATCGAGGGAACTTTATAAATAACAATAAGCACAGCAATCATCCAAATAACATGGAATAACAATCAGGAACAACATTTCGGCCTTTTTGGTTGACCTGACTTGCAGCTGTCGTTACGCCATCTCCTCCTCCTCCTCCTCCTCCTCCTCCTCCTCCTGGCGAACAAATACTTCAGACAGCACCTGCTGTACTCCAAGTTACATAATCATGTCTCCTTGACATCAGCATTAGTTTTACCCGTTTATCCTAATTTGACAAGATTCATCAAGGACCCGCCTTTATACAACACCGTGGCATTTCAACCATGGTGTCCCCGTCTTTATGCTTTAGGCCATTTTAAAGTTAATTTGGATGGTGTAAGTGCTGTGTAAGATTGAGTGTTACGAATTGCGAGGCGTCTGCTAATGTTCACGTTCATTCTTTGCTTCCCTATGAGAAGAAGTGCAGCTGTTTTCCTTGATGTACAGTCACAGTCAGAGTGCTTTTAGTGCATGTGAGCACAGTCTGAAAAGGCGCTATAAAAATCCAAATGCACTGCACTGTATACACTGTATACACATCAGCTATCATCTATTTTAATTATTTTAAATTAAATAAAAATGTTAAAAATATTTAACAAACAAATTAAAGGTCTGATGGGGTTAGATGGCTGAAGGGCGCTCACAGGTATTGTCATTCTTATACATGATTATCAAAAATTGCTTCCTCAAGCCTATAAAATATCCATTATTTGACTTAAAATAATGCTTTCATCTAATTTGACAAAATATATCACATATTTATAAATGTCACCTATATAAAGTAAAATAATAAACAATAAATAAATCCCTCAATAGTCAGCACTTGTAGTAATCACCTATTTGTTATTAAACTGTCTCTGTCTGACACACACAAGCTTTACATAATAAAACATATGAAGTTGACCGTGTTCACCATCTTGGCATGCTAACATGCCAGCATGCCGATTAGCACCAAACACAAAGAATAGTGCAGGCTTACTATAATGTAATTAGTTTTTTGATCCCAAAAAAACAATTACACTTTTGACCTGAAGCTGCTGTTAATAAAGTCAGGGGATCAGTCGACTCATTATAATTCTTCCCGAGGGGGACATCAACGCCTGTAGCAAAATTCTAGTTATTTCCAAGATATTTTCCATCAGGATGCAACATAACTTCAGGGGATCATTAAGGTCATGAGGATGTATCCTCTTGGCATCAATAGTTGAGACCCGTCAACCTGGTGGTGTTGTCAAAAGAAAACTCAGGAGATCAGCAAAGTGAGTAGACGTCATAGGAACCATACATTGGAAGAGATGACACCTCAACACCTCAACACCCTCAGCTAGTAACAACAGTGGGGATGGAGGGTTCAGTTGATTGAAGGGCTTTCTCTATAGCTTCCTGCAAAACACATTTCTTGGAGAGAAAATAAGCAGTTGCACAATATAACCTTGTTTTTCTTCTGGCTTTATTAAAGTTGTACCTCAAAGCATATTTTCCGGTCTGTGTGATTGATTCACCTCAACACACTGGAACAAACCTGTCATGTAAAGGATGGCACACCGTACGAGTACGTTCAGATTGAAGTACATTACTCCAAACAGGCAGAATGTGACTCTCTCCAACAGGGACACATTTCTCTCACCAGCTTCAAGGTCTTATGTTGCAGCAAGAAAAGGATGCTTCAAACAGCTCGACTTAAAGTCCCATTATGTAGCGTTTCTCTGGTAGCACCCCCTTCAGGTATTTAACGTTTACTTCAGTGTCGTAAATACCCAGTTACGATAGATCAGGCGTTGTGAACCTCTGGCTCTCGAGCCTATATGGCTCTTCCGGTGACGCATATGGCTCTTTTGAGTTTGAGTAAAAATAAATCTCCACCCGCCCCCTGTAACTTTCTCTATCCTCCAGATGACAGCAGAAGTAATGTCAGGTCCCTTTCTTAAAGACGTCTTTGTTCTTTTATTAAACTAAACGTCCGTTATTGATCGTCTCCACAGCAGCATGTCATTCTGTCTGTACGCGTCGCGGAGCGGAGCAAATAAAAAGTCACCTGCGAGTGTGGACGGGCACTATGTGACATTGCGTAATCACTACCAGAAAGCAGGTCGAAGTACGACCGGGTACTACCTGCTGCGACCGGGCGGCTACCAAATCTTACATTCGCGATTTCTTTGCCCACAGCACAGACCCCTGATGGCAGTGGCGGAGGTGCAAATCGCCATATTAAAAGTCATTGTAGCGGCACCATTTTTTTCAGGCTGTAATTTTAAAGGTAGGAAATGTTACATAGTGTCGCTTTAACATCACCAAATGCAGATGTAGGGATAATCTCACAGCACAATGCCCACATGATAACTCAAGGATTGTGAACAGGAAATGAATCACAATTCTTCCTTTGAGAAGCATTAAGTGTTCATCGTATCCTCATCTGATAGTAAAAGAAGAGAAGTGACCATCAAGCCCTGCTGGGTTCATCCTCTGGAGTCCAGGACAACACAGAAGTTCTTATGACTCAGTTCCGTCAAAACACTTAAAGTAATAATTCAGTATTAGAGAACAGTTGTTCTTAGTTTGTAATTTGTTCTTAGTTTGTACTCTAGGTTGAAATGCACTTATTAGGGTCCGAGCGACAGCGAAGCTGTCCGAGAAGACCCTATTGAAATTGTCAGGGGTATTATTATTCCGCTGGATTTTTATTTTTGAACATTGGGGGCATATTGGGGGTACCTATCATATCCCAAAACTCACCAAATTTGGCAAGCGTGTCAGGATTGGTGAAAATTGCCAGATGACGTAGACCTCGAAATGCGGCTTTCAAAAATTGCTCTTTAGCGCCACCTAGAAGTTTGACCGGTGACGCCCCTCACCCAGAATGTCCGATTAACTTTAAAAAAGGATTTTCTAGACCTCTAGGACCTGCTCTACAAAAAAGCTTCTCAGGACCCTAAGCTCCGCCTACTTAAATTTTCGGCCATTTTGAATAATGTGAAAAACACAAAAGTGACCACCGAACCTAAATGATAGGTCCAATGTTAACAAACCCGTTTGAGATAATGATAAGTGAAGCTATACCATCTGGGATATATCATCTTTTTTCAAAAAGATCATTGTGGTAAGCATCTATAGCCCGACGAACATTTTAGGGGAGTGTCCCGTTTTGTAATGCTTATAACTTCAACACTATTGGTCAAAAAAAATAACAGACCGGTAGGATATGTGCAGAATGGCGTCTGGAACATTCTATGTAAATTTCGTGCAATTTGAACTTTAATCGGTGCCACAAATATTCACCAAAGTTGGCCGGTTTTGGCCGTTTTTTTGCGTTTTCGGCCATTTTCCACTTTATTCAAACGGCCATTAGACCCACAAAACGCTAACGGAATTCGTTTTTTGACCGCCAATATTTGTAATTTATTCATCTTTAAAACTATAGCTTACACTCATATGTTTTACAAAAATCAAGTGTAATGCCAGTCAAGGCCTGAACACATTCACCAATTTTGAGCCAATTCCGTTAGCATTTTCTGGTAGAACTCGACAGTTGGAAAAAAGTGGAAAATGGCCAAATCGGCCTAAAACGTTAAAAAAAGTCAAAAAAGCCCAAAATGCCAAAAACGCCCAAATTTGGTAGGAACACCTATTTATGAAGTAAAAGAACCATAAATTAAACTAGACACCATTTTTATATCCATTTTTTTTTTACATTTAATTTACACGCCGTGGTCTACACTTCACGTAGGGACACGCGACGTGTGAATATATTCACGCGGTTAAAGCGCAAGCTAGCGGCTAAACTGGACTTTGTCCAATCTGCCCCAAACTCCTCGCGCTCGTTACGAATCGCGGCCCGAGTCGAGTCCGACCGGCGCACCCTCGGCCGAGCGGGCCAGCAACTCGCTGGCGTCACCGACTGCCGTGGGCGAGCGAGGACCCGTTCAACGCTGCTAGCAGCTTTAATTGTAAGTCGCTTTGGATAAAAGCATCTGCTAAATGACATGTAATGTAATGTGGGCAGGGATGTCTATGTGTACAGATTGTAAAGCACTCAGACAAATTTGTAATTTGTGAAACTGAGCTATACAAATAAACTGAATTGAATCTGAATTGAATTAATGTAGAGAAATAACAAAAAAATCAAAGATACAGTTGAAGGTGTTGCTATTTTGTCACATTTGGACGCAAGTCACTTCTTTAAAAAGCATCATAATAGTGGTATGATGACAACTGACAACAAAAATGAAACAAATAATACGTAAATACAGTTTAATGAAGGAAATGTAGTGTTTCTCAGTTTCCAGGGATGGGACAATCTTATTTTTATGCAAATACCCTATTCTTAGATGGGAGCTCTGTATTCCTAAACAGAGATTTAAATTTGTTATATTATCTTAATAACATCACATCAGATTATTTTCTCAATAGTTTGTGAGGTTAGTTTGTTTACACTTTGGCGTCAGTATGCACTTGACAAACACTTGTTGTTGTTACACTGTAACAAATGATGAACGTCTGAATCAGTTCCAAACACACCTCAGCTTCTTAATACAACATCAACATTTCTCATTGAAAACGTCCCCATAATGTTCGAGTAGAGGTGAGATGCCCTTCAGCATTTTTGCATCACAATTGCAGAAAATATAAACAGCCACCAGCTCGGACTATATTTCGTCCTGAAATCAAGGCAGACGGCTGGACAGTCGCAATAATTCAGGATTCATCCCAGTTCCTGAACGTTGAGGGTAACGTGGCCTGATGGAGGAGACGGCAGCAGCAGGTGCTGCGTGTCTACCTGGACATGCACCATCTCTTTCAGCAGGCTCTGCTTTTCAGGCGACTTGTCTGCTCCCCGGTGATCTGCTCCAACGGCCTCTGATACACTGCTGAAGCCTTGTTCTCTGGCAAAACAAAAAAAACAGTTTGTAGAATTTATTAGTATTGAGAATTAAAAAGGACATTTGTTCCACAGTTAAAAGACAAAGCAATTGAGTTACAAGAGCAATATGCCCACACAGATGCACCATCATTCATCCCAACTACAACACTATGATTAAGGCTGATGCATAAACTCAAGAGTGGACATTTAACTCAGGATAAATATGACTTATTATGGATATGCTAAGCTTGGGCTATCATTTCCATCAGTTGTGATAACCTTAAAAAATTGCTGAGAACTAGGAACAACGCAAAACGCTTAGCCAGTTTATCTGAACCCATTTATTTAGAGGCAAAACCAGAAGTGAGTGAACGGACATGTTTGTAAGATTTTTTTAAATCCGTGCACCTACAGCATTTGTTAGAAATAGTTTGGGAAATAATGTTATACATGTTTTGGATCACCTGATGATTGTCCGACCGCTTCTGTGAGTTGGCCTGCTGACTTTTAAGCACTCCAGTCACAGATATGAGCAGCTTACATAATGAGTGAAAATGTACCTTTAATTGCTAAGAACCACTCTAAAAATCCTTCCACCTAAAAACCATGTACTCTGACTATTAAAAGAAACCCCTTTAAGTCTTAATCACAGTGATACTCACTTAAGAAGCTGTTCCAATTCTCGCTTGATCTTCGTCACTACGGGCGGACCCTGGTAAGTCAGAGCTGTGTAAAGCTGAACCAGTGAAGCACCGGCACGGATCTTATCCAAGGCATCCTGCCCACTGGCCACACCACCAATTCCAACGATCAGTACTTTACCTAAAAAAAAAAAAAAATCATATGACAAGAGTATTTCATGTGTACTGTGAAATTGACAGACGATGCCGGTGTTTAAATGAGTACCTTTAGTGAGGTGGTACATCTCTCTCACGGTGCTAGTAGAGAGGTCTTTGAGAGGCTGGCCACTCAGACCACCGACCTCAGACTTATTTGAATCCTGAAGCGTTTCTGGTCTGGACACTGTGGTGTTAGACACCATTAAACCATCCACTCCCAGCTGCGTGCACAAAGGAGAACAAACACCAAGCAGAAGACAGGAAGTGCGTTACACATTTGTGCCTGCATCTTCAGTAGCAGAAGTGATGTATGTAGGCGACTACGCATGAAGACCTTGAATGTGAAATGTACTGTGACAACAAAAGAGAGACTGAGTGCTGTTGCAATCCATTACGGTTTGCCTCCTCCTCGCTCCAATAAGCACAAAAACACCACTGTGTCAGTATTTAAAAACTAGTCAACGGCTGACACGGCTACCAGAGCGAAATATCTTTAAACGTCAACTTAAGTCAGTGCTCTGCTGAGGCTGAACGTTTGCCAGTGACATTAGAGAGGAGCGAAGCTCAACTTTTAAATGAGAATCAGGATTCTCAGGGAAAGCATCTATATTTTTCTGTAAAAGCAGAATTATACTGCATTTCTTGTCTGTAGACATGTCCTTCAAAGAAACTAAGACAGCCCCATTGTTTTGTCGAGTCACGTTTATCTGGCCCCAATGCATTGTGTATGTGCAGTTTGCATCAGAACCTGGGATACGTGAGACTCAAGTTATCCGTACTCAACGTTTTTTTCCAGTGAAAAAAAATATTTTCAAGGGATAAAATTGACACATAACAACTAAATAATACTTCATATTCAGGATTTACAATATAAAAGGCAGAATGTGTAAACCTGAAATGTTTTTATCTAGTAGTTTCTTAATTGCCACATTGACATTCAGAATCATTTTAATTTAAATGTATCCCCCCAAGGATAAACGAGTCCACACAGACCTAATTGAATTAAAGCTGCACATGCTCATACATGTAAACCTCAGCAGAGGTATACATAATATTTTCATGTATAATCATACATGAAATTATTATTCTGATTCCAATTAAATTAAATAAAGAAAAAATAAAATCAAAACACACGGTTAAGAAATAAAAATGGCATAAATTCAAACCTCAGTGACGACATCAGCAATGTCTTGTTTGTCCTGGGAAGTGAGGTCAGGAGCGATCTTCACCAGGACCGGTAGTTTGCGTTCTCGCTGCAGCGCATTACGCTCCTTCAACACCTGAGCAGATGTTATCAGAAAGTATGTTCATCAGGTGAGGGAGCAGAGGCCTGGCGGACGGTGCTGCACCAGACAAAGACTCTTGAAGCTCAGCCTTTGAATTGATGCACGACCGGCACACAACAATACAGAACAGTAGCTTAGTGTAAAGAGCAGCTTAACACCACGTTGAAGCCTGAATGCATTCCCTCGACAAATTCAAAATATCTTTCAAGCCCGACGATGGGTTTGATACTATAACAACAGGTACAACACCTGTGGAGAATAGCCATTTGCTAAAGCCCCGGACATTAGATCGCTCCTTGTTTGAGATGAGTTAATGTTCTTTGTGCATTTTTGCTGCTAGAATAATGAAACATGACATAGCATTTTATTAAATATGAATCCAGCTCTAAATGTGCTTATTACAATTAAATTAAATCACTTTCCAAGTTTAAATTGTTTGATGGTTGAATAAAATTGTCTTGTTTTTATTTCCCTTATGGCCTAAACCACAGATTCTACTGATAATTAAGGTTAATGTTGAGTTACTTCTTTCTTGTTTTCAATAAGGGGCTAAATGAGCTTCAAGTTGTCTACTGTATAAAATATGGCTTTGTGATTGATTGATTGATTGATTGATTGATTGATTAGTATTAGTTGATTATTGATTGTCTATTAGTATCACTAACTTTTGCACTTTTCTCTGTCAAGTAATCCAAAACATTTTTATGATCAAGATGTTTTGTATATGATGGTGACTTTACTTCTTTTTGAGGGGGAAAGGGTGAGCACCAAGGCCAAATAATGAAGTTTCATGGGTGTTTGTGTCACCTTGTTAGTAATTTAGTGAACATGTGGCCAGTCCTACCGTATGGAGGAGCTGGCGGAGCTCAGCCTTCCCCTGTAGGTCCCGGAGACCTGGCGTATTCGGGCTGCTGATGTTGACCACCAGGTAGTCAGCCAGCGGGCCCAGCGCTCTCACACCCTCCGAGTAATCTGCCCCTGCGTCCTGGGACAGCTTGTTTTTTCCCAGGTTGATGCCCAGGGGAAGGCCAGCTTAAAACACAGACACAAGCACGCACACAAATGCAAATACACACACAAATAAAGAAATTTTAAACGCAGGCTGCATCATCAAACACATGACTCAACTGGGGCAGCGGCTGCTGATGAGCAAAGTAGGCTGGAAGCAGGTAAGGATCACACATGACACGTGAGGCCAAGATCGTTTAAATAGACGAGGAAAGTCTATTTAACCACATACCCAAGTTAGTATCTGGCATCCCTTTTACAGATTACAGTAACTAATAAACAATAAATCCACCCCAGAAGCGGAAAAAAGGATAGCTTCATATCAGAATATTATCGTAGTAATACAATTTAATGTAACTTCAATTTTTTTAAAGGGAAAACTAACAACAGGATGAAAACGGTCCCAATGAAATCAGAAGTCGCTGCCTGCTAACCTTCACTTCTCTGTTGCTGTGCGTCTCTCCTGGCCTCGAGCCTCTGTTGAGCTTCTGCCAAACCACAGCTGTTGAATCCATATCTGGTTAGAAGCACACACACACACACACACACACACACACACACACACACACACACACACACACACACACACACACACACACACACACACACACACACACACACACACACGCACACACACACGCACACGCACACGCACACGCACACGCACACGCACACACGCACACGCACATGTAACTATCGTTTTTACACTTTCCTTTCAATGATAACTTGCTGATAAACTAAATTCCCCTGGAGCGAACACAATATATTTAAATGTTGTGTTAAGGAATTTGGTCAGAAGCAAATTGTGTGATTGTGTCTAGGTGGGGATGAGATGCAGAGAGAATCCTCCCATAGAGACACTGCACATTGAGGATGATGGGTCATTACTCATGGGGCATCATATTTGTGTGTATTTGAAACTGTGGATGAAATCTCAAGATAAAAATCTGGTTATTATAATGAGACATTTCTTGTTATAAAATAAAAACGTTACTGTTTTGGTGGAATCTGCAGGCAGGTTTACTCATAAAGTAAATAAATACAATTAGGTAAACTCTTTGCGACATGAAAAGAGCATTTAGCTACAGAACACAATCAATAAAAATAAGGAGAAAAAGTCATGAATTTCTACAATAAAGCAAGCAACTCAAAGTCAGAATCTACCTGATCCACAGAGCGATTGATTAACACAAATTGTATGTGCACAGTACCGAGTAAAATGATAAATAAAAAATAAAAAAATTCTATGACATTGATTACAACCATATGATAAGGCCCAACACATTGTTGTGTACATTCAGCTGAGCAAACCTTTACATCGTCTATTCCGTATCAAAAACGTACCTGTTAATAATTGCATGATCTGTAGTGAGTCGAAACACGCGCGGTTTGGGGTTCCCCTCCTGAGGTTTGGGAGTGATTGAGCCCACTTCAACAAAGCCAAAACCCACCTTGTACAACCCGTCTACGGCCTCTGCGTGCTTGTCGAAGCCCGCTGCAATCCCAATAGGGTTTCTAAACTTTATTCCCAGGACGTTCACTTCCTGTAGACGCATAGAAACAGAACAAAGTCGTAAGCTGCCTTATGGGAACATATTGGGAGCAGAAAAGAAAGTGAGGTCATGCGCTTACCAATGAAGCAGGGTCCTGGTAGCGGTTCAGAGGAACCAGACCAAGACCAATCACCTTCACCGCCAACACATGCGCCGTCTCTGCTCCCACAACCCTCTGCAGCAGGGGCATCAGCTGATTGGTATAGAAACGCTCATCTCCAACTGCAGTGAGGTAGGAGGCCAAGAGAAGGCTCCCCGAGCCAAGGATCTTCACTGCATTTTTTAGCTGCTTCTGTTGACAAGAGCACGACAAAATAATCCATTATAAATGTCTTCAGGAGGACCAGTGTCAGACATTAATTACTGTGAATGGAGGTGATGGTTTATTAAAAACTAGTTTGCAGTAAAATAATGTTCACAATAACCTGGTTTTGTATACAAGTGATGACAAAGGGTCTATAGGAGGGACTTTACTGGTGTTAAATCTGCAGTAACTGATTGTTTGGCCACGTCAGCATAAACAAGTCTTTAAAAATGACAAATCACTCAATTCACAAGAGGCCTCCTCTATGAGCAGCGAGAAGAGGGAATTTGTGCATGAATTAATGTTCCTGTCATTTCACCTTCTATCATTTGAATAGGCAAAGCAGCCATTTAGAAGAGGTATAAAGGATTCCCAACCAAGTACTGAGTGCATTAATGGACATTTTCAAATGTTTGATTTTGTTTTGCTGTTATAAATCTTTTTTTTTACTTGGTCTGAGGAAATATTCTAATATTTAGAGATAGGATATTTGAGTTTTCTTAAGCTGTAAGCCATAATCAGCAATATTAAAAGAATAAAAGGCTTGCAATATTTCAGTTGATTTGTAATGAATCCAGAATGCATGAAATTTGTTTTTTTAAATTGCAATACAGAAAATAAAGAACTTAATCACAATATTCTAATTTTCTGAGACAGTCCTGTACATACATCATCTCCTTAGTTTTGTCTTTGAGACATGCGTTGTTAAAAACATATACTTATGATAAAGACGTGGCGTTATATTTGACTCAGATCTCAATTTTGAAACCCATATCAAAAATATAATTAAAACATTTTTTTTATCACTTAAGAAACATCGCTAAGGTGCAACAGTTTCTCGCTCAGGCTGACACCGAAAGACCGATGCACAAGTTTATCATGAGCAGGCTAGACTACTTTAACTCGCTATTGTCTGGTCTACCAAAAAAAAGCCATCAGTCAACTACAAACAATACAGAATGCAGCAGCGCGAGTCCTCACTAAAACAACACGGAGAGCGCATCATCACACCAGCATTAAAATCACTGCACTGGCTACCTGTTAGTTTAAGAATAGATGTCATGGTTCTCTTACTAGTCGATAAATCACTTCACAGTCTTGCACCTGAAAATATAACAGACATGCTCTCAAGGTACACACTCAGTAGATCCCTGAGGTCCTAACAGTTCCAACAGCCAGGATAAAGAGACATGGGAAGAAGCTTTTAGTTTCTATGCCCCCAGCCTTTGAAACACTCTGCCAGAATACCTAAGAATGGCTGAAACGGTTGAAACCTTTAAACATGCACTTAAGACCTATTTGATCTCACTTATCACTCACTGTAAAATGTATTTATTTAACATTTATGGAACATGTATTTCTGCCCCCCAAAAAAAGAGCTGTCTCTTAGTTTGATGATGACCATGCTGAGTAGTCCTTTACGGTGCCAGTGCGGTTATTACGTCATTTCCTGTTTATTTATCTCTGGCAAAATATGTGCCTTTTCATAAGTGTTTTCTAACCTGCAAGCTGTATGTAACATTTATGTATGTACTTATCTGTGTCTCTTTACAAGTGTTGGTAACCCCCCAGCAGCTGTCTCTTAGTTTGACATGACCGTGCTGAGTAGTCCTTTAGGTGCCAGTGCGGTTAGTAAGTTATTTCCTGTTTATTTATCTCTGGCAAAATCTGTGTGGTTTATAACCCCACCCTTTTCTTACCTACTGTGAGGCGCATTGTGTTACCTCCTTGTATGAAATGTGCCGTACAGATAAAGTTTGATTTGATTTGATGACAAGTATTCAGATTAAACTTCAACTCAACCATGTGAATACCCAAAAACTATTCAGACGTTCCAGAAAATCCAGACAAAGAGCAAAACCTACGAGTTAGCTAGAAATTAGAAAACGTATGTTCACTATCAATCTAACTTACTGCCACACTTCATCAGCTGGAGTCTCTGCAGAGAAGGAGGAACCTTCATCTTTAACGAGCCGTGATGACTACGTATCAGTTGATTCTGACTTCATCTGAATCTTCAACATAACAAGTAGCTAATGTTATCACATAAACGTAGTGGAATATAAAGGATATTCATTAGTTTCCACAATGTAGTGGTGTAGAAGTTAAGATTAGCAAACGATTATTAAAGTAGTACAAGCAGTTGTCTTACAGCAGAGGGCAAACATAGCTAACTAGGTTAACTACCGTTAACTAGTAGCGAAGACCCCGCGCATGTGTTTCTATCTGCAAAGTGACCTGCAGCGTTTCCTGCTTTAACGTTACGAACAGGCCGAGCACGCGCGCGAGCAAACAGGAACTATCGTAGATAGTTTCATGACGTAGCTTGAAATAATCTCATGCTACAAACAAAGAGGGATATTAAATACATTGTCTTTTTTAAATTACCTTCAGATGTCCCGCCATGGACGCAGTTATGTCAATGCATTAAAGGGCATTGGATGGATTTCCTAACGTGTTACACAAACACACGCGAGAGCAGCTTCCTCCACATGGTCTCGCGATATTTCAATCCTGAAAAGGGGAGCGACGAGAAGACATGGGCCATTCAGTTAAATCAGGGTGCTTCTCAAGAGGCAATATGATTTATCATTTGGGGTGATAAATACATCCTTATTTTGTTAGAAATTATACAAAGTAAATCATATTGTGTGATGTTGATACATCATGGGAAGTTCAGCTGACCTTTAGAAAAAGAAACTTCACTTTGCATCTTGTTTGAGTGTCTTCAGTGATTTTCCTAATGTAATGAGAACCCATGCAGAGCATTTTCTGGAGAAAGCTCTCTGATTTACATGTGACAGACGAAGTGATCTTGCTCAGTCAGCTCCAGACGCAGGTCCTGCAGTATGTACTTCAGCTCTTTAAATTATCGTAGCTATGGGCATGTTACTCCAAACCTCTGTATTTTTGTGGATTTCAGTTGGATTTCTATGTTTGCTGGAAAAGTCTGAGGCTTGTATAGACAAGGAGTTACCCCCACAGTGTGCATTTGTTTACAGAAATGTCTGTTTTGGGTTTCTGGGGGGATCTGAAACCTGGTCCCAAGCCAGGAGTAGCTGCGAAGAGCAAGGAGGGGAGCTCCTGAAGGTGATGAACAGCGCGATCAAATTGTTCCTGAAGAACATCACCAGAGGAGCAAACACCAGTTTCTCCTGGTGGCTGGGAAAGATGGTCCCAGGGCAGTACCAAATACCCATCATAAGTGAGTTAAATACACACACGCGCACGCGCACACACACACGTACCCACGTACACGCACACACACACATGCACGCGCACACAAACAGGCACACATAATTTTAACAATTTATTGCATTTTTTTATTGAGATCCTTGAGACTTCTTTCTGCAGGCGTTGCCTGCGGAGTGATGAACAGTTCAAACACACATACAAGCATTTATTTATAGGTTGTTTGAATTTATTAATTATCCGAGGCCTTGTGGCTAAAAGTTATTCACTTATTCTTTTTTCACAGAGAAAAAAAGCACACATTACAAATACCACAACATTGGACCAAGGGAGGTTTCAGAATTTCTTATGCAAATAAAAAGAAGCCTGGGTTTCAGAGATAAAAAAATTCTCTCTCTATATATATATATATATATATATATATATATATATATATATATATATATATATATATATATATATATATATATATGCATGGATACATATATTGTATATTTTTTGTATGTATATATATATATATATATATAAAAAATTCTTATTTAAATCAGAAAATAATCTCTCAAACACCAATTAAACAAAACAAAATCAGTACTTCAGAGATTTGTAAATATGATACAAAACGTAACTTTGAGTTTGTCCAGACAGCACCAGGCCAATATGTCTTAACTGCGTCATGAAATTACAGAACAAAGTATTTAGATCATGAAATTTATTTGATATTGTTCAAAGCATCACTGTTGAGATGACTTGAGGTAGGTTTGACTGAGAGATATTTCTCCCTTGTCCTTTAGTTTGTCACTTTTATTAATTAATAAAAATTATAATAAGAATTAATTCTTGTGCTAGAAATTTAGGCCATAAATCAAAAAATGTACAAGCAACGATTTTGATAATTGATCAACCAGAGTTTTCAGATTTCAGCTTCTAAAATATGCAAATTAGCTGAATTGTTTTCTGATCAAGAAAAAAAATATATTTTTTAGTGTTGTTTCTTTGACCGTACATTGGGCAAACTGTAACTGATTTGCCATTTTCCACTATAATTGACTTGCCTGAATACCTGACAGATTAATTGAGAGTTGCTTTCCTAATGTCTTTGTCTTTACTGGGTAGGGTAATGCAATTGTAACTCAAACAATGCACTTTTTTGTTTAGGCAAAACAGAAAATGCCGACATTTCACAAGACAAATGCACATACATGAAACTGGATCCTCTTCAGCTCATCACAACATCTGACTGTAACAAGAGACGAGGCTTCATCTGCACCCAGAGTATGCATCAACTGTTTCCTAATCCCTGGTTTAACTTTGTTTCCTTCTTCTTTCGTATTAATAACAACTCAGTGAAGTTTATTATTTATTTTTTTTCCGTTTCACTTTCTATGCAATATGTAGATTGTTAAAAGTGTAATTCTTGTTTTAAAGATTTGTGCAACTCTACATCAAACACAAAGGTAAGAGACACATTACACACTCAGTAAAACTCTGTACAAACCTCCATACCCACATGTTGCATTTGTTTACATTTTCTTTGCAGAACACAAGGGTGTCCAGTCATGCAACCAGATATCGTAAGTTGGATTGAAACATCAAGTTTCATCAATTGAATCAACAATGAAAGTTGGGAATAAAACAAACTGCCATAGTAACTGAGTTTGTGTTTATTTCTCTGTACTTGTAAAACCCACTTTAATTTAAGGACCCAAAAGGGACGTAGATCTCATGGCTTTGCAAGTTGACAAAATTGAATACCTTCTCCTGGTGAGAGATGCTTTATTTATTTCACATGACCAATGCATCACGAAAGGGAATTGAATAGTGATAGTAAATTAGACGTCAAAGTTCTTAAGTGTTGTTTTTCTGAGGCAGGAAGCAGATAAAGAACTATACCGAATGGAAACCACAGTAGGGGAGCCAACAAACCACAACAGGGTGGGTACCTTCACTCTAGAAAGCGTGTTGTAAACAATCCTGTTGTTGTTCTTGTTGCATTATTCACCTTTTTAATGCTGAGAGTGTGTCATGGCATATTAAATAAAAGTCTGTTTTCCCATCCACAGGATGAATTTATTAAACATTTGTTGAGTGGCACAAAAAAACTGACACCAAAATTTGCTTTGGCAAATGAAAACATCATCAGTCACATCATCAAATGTAGCACCGGCATCCTCCATCTCTCATTGGACAAATGTGACATCGATACTAACCCTAACCCTAAAGTAACTACTGCACTGTACTCATGTTGTTGTCATTATACTGTTACAGTCGGGTGATGTTGCTTTTATTTCCCTCTCCAGTCTTTGTTCGAGGAAATCTTTGAGATCTTTCGGACAATCTCTCTGCTAGTTGGTAATGGAACCGGAGACAATGTGGTCATCAGGCACCCACTAGGCAACATCTATCAGAGCAGGTAAGACACCGTTGCAACATTTCTTTAATTTGTAACCATTTATAAATATGTCGGTAAGTATATATATTTTTGAAACTGCTGTTTATTATTTTCCAAAATGTTATTTCCGTTCCCCAAGACACACACCATCTGATCTCAGCAACTCTGTGCTCGGTTCAGAAGAAGATGGTAACTTTGTCCAAATCCCCTCATTTGGAGCTCTTGAGTCTCAGCTTGGAAAATACAACCCAGTCGTCGCTCAGGTCTGTGTGGTATCATCATGTGCATGTGTGTTTGCACCTTTATTTTCATCTGCAGCCTTTCAACAGAGTTTTTCTCCCTCTTAGCTGGCTGTGTTTACAAAGAATCCCCATCCCTCTGAAGACAACATCACAGGAAGTGTTTGCAGCCTTTTACTGAGTTTTGGAGAGACAGACGTAAAACTGACCAACCTTTCAGAGAGTATACAGGTACAACCAATGTAGAAATTGTGTGCCAAATTGGGAAGAAAAGGTGTACATATTAACTGAACCCATCATGTCTAATAAAATGATGCATATTGCTAATTAAGTAAATTATAAGCAAAGTTAAATATATCAAGGTTAATCTCACCTTCTCCACATTTTCTAGCCAAATCATTTTCACATATGAATATTTCTCTTTTTTTGGGGTGTCTTTTCCGCTTTTCCGTTGTTGTATATACAATCTTGAAGATAATGAAATTCACTTTCACACAGAGCTCACACAACTATACTAAGATATATGTCCTTGAGTTTCATTTGAATAGTAATACTAACTTGCATTCTTGGTTTCTCCAGATCTTTTTGTCTCGCCCAAATGCTACAGTACAGATGAACAGAACCATTATGTTGGAGAAAGACAGAGACGCTTTGACAACATTCAACGTCTCCGACACTAATGTGACTATCTTCATTAGTGTGACTCCCAATTTTGATGTGCCAGTATATTTGAAGTTGTCAGCAGGAACGCCTCCTACCAAAACACGTTTCAACATGGAGACCACCTTGAGCCCTACAGGTAACTGTCAGTACAAGCAGGCACTTCTGCTGTAAAGTCATTGAGTTTAGACATCATCTGTAACACTGTGTGGCGATATGACCACTGTGATCGACATGGGTGTCATGACCCCATCAAATAGTAAAAGTAACATTTTACCCTGGCCATTATTAATATATAAGATGTATAGATATCTTGGTATATAATGTGCTTTATATGTTTATTGGCTCTTTGATTATGAAGTCTTATAATGGTTTATGTATGCAATAGGAGACTATCGCTGGTTGATAACCCCAGAGATGTTACAGCAAACTCCTGGAGTCTGGTATGTTTCCTCCAGCGTCTCTGATTCTTGGGAGCCAAACATGACGCTGACCATCACTTCCTTTACAACCAAGTGCTTGTACTGGGACATAGTGACAGAGAAATGGAGCACTGATGGCTGCACTGTGAGTTTCTGTTAAACTTGGTTGTATATTCTTTTGACTCTGCATGTACAACAATGTTGCGTAACAGGAGGTGATGTGGTTTCTTTGTCTCAGGCAGGGAACAAAAGCACTCCATCCCTAACTCAGTGCCTGTGTAACCACCTCACTATATTTGGGAGCTCTTTCTTTGTCATGCCCAACCACGTGGATATATCTCGCACGGCAGAGCTGTTTGCCACCGTGACTGAGAACTTTGTGGTTCTGGCCCTGCTGTGCTCTTTCTTTGGTCTCTACCTTATCACTCTTATGTGGGCCTGCTATGCTGACCGCAGAGCAAGCTCTAAGGTCAGTCTCTGGAGTGGTGGAGAGTTTGTTTGGAATCTAAATACTTCATATTCATTCCACTGCCAAAACACAGCAATATATGCCCACACCTCCATAGTATGCACTACATTGTTTTATGTTTAACCATCAGATGAAGATGACTCTGCTGGAAGACAACCACCCAGGTGCTCAGTACAACTATCTGATCGGTGTCCAAACTGGCCATCGCAAGAATGCTGGGACTACTGCCAACGTAAGAGTCTAGAAATATGTTTTTTTCTTATTAATGTTTCTGACAGATAAATGAAATAACTCATGGAATAGTCCTTTTACTGAGGGTACCATATACTGTATCTTGGCTTAAAGTATCACACTGTATGTTTAAGCCTCAAACAAATTGTGTACACAGTACATCAAAATACTGAGCCTAACCATGCCCCAGCCACCACAGATGGGTTCACAATTTAAAAGTATGTCTTTAAACAATAGGATGGTCAGTATGGAGTATGGAAGGGGAATTATTACTTTTTCAGACTGACTTGAAAATTCTGATCAACACCTGAATGCATCAAAATGGCGGACCCAGACACTGACAATAATAGTTAATATACTTTATATAGTGAGGTAATAACTGAAAGTGAATACATTGAATGACAAAAATGGAATTTGATTTCTTGAAATTCTTGGGGATCATAACGTTAAAGAATGAGAATGAATGAAAACCAGCCGAAATGAATATGCATTGTAAACCGATGGTTTGCTTCAGAAAATGGTCGTCTGTTTTGTAAAGTATACGCACAAAATCTGTTGTAGGCAAACTCAATTATGACATGTGTGGTCCTCAACACAAGCTTGGCTCAGGTCACTGATGTGTGAACCCAGTGCTGTGACATCCGTTCGTTGTGCTGTCCTTTAGGTGACAGTGAAGCTGATTGGCTCAGAGGGCGAGAGCGGCACGTACAACCTCACGGACCCTGAGAAGCCCGTGTTTGAGAGAGGAGCATTTGATATGTTCCTGCTGGCCACACCTTTCCCACTGGGCGATATGCGAAACCTCCGGCTGCAGCATGACAACTCTGGAGGTCACCCATCATGGTACTTATGAAAACATTTACATAGTTGTGTGTTTTTAATGCTTGTATTGATTCAGCTCTACACTAAAATGTAGATAACTGCTGAGTAGCTGTCACACACTGGCACTTTGAAATGTCAGGCCTGTCTCATCTTAGCAATACCGTGTTATCACGTCTCACTAAACACCACTCTCTCTGTTTACACACACCCACATACACACAGATACACACACTTTAGTAGAAAATAGACTGTACCTATATTGTATATAGTTCATCATATAAATGAGGCTTGTCATTAAGAATCACACTAAATGCTTCGGTCAATTTGCAGTACTATACATCTGACAGGATGAGTGACGCACTGTCAGGCGTTCTTTGATATGGTCTTTGACAACAAGTAAGAGATATCTGGGCACAGTAAGTGGTAAATATAGAAACTTAAAAGTAAAATATGTATGTATTATGGTGATATCATTATTTCCTTTTGTTTTGTCCTGTTTGCTAAGTGTAGCTTCTATATTATATAACATTTGTGTGCAATTATTGTAGTAAATGTGTAATGTGAATTGTGTTTTACAAATTCCCGTATAATAAGGTATATAAACAAGGTGACCATCCAAGACCTCCAAACGCGACATGTGTTTCACTTCTTCTGTGACTGTTGGCTGAGCACTGAGCATGGAGACAACATGACCAAGAAAACCTTGAATGCTGCAAAGAACAACGAGATTGCCAGCTTCCGGTCAGACCACTTTACACCGCTGAAATAAACCGACTCAGCTCTTGAGAAATTCTCACTACGGCTGTTCTTCTTTCTCGCCAGAAATATTTTCCACAGCAGAACATCGACTGGCTTTAGGGACGAGCACATCTGGGTTTCCATCGTGGATCCGCCCTCACGTAGTCCATTCACACGTGCCCAGAGGGTCTCCTGCTGCATGAGCCTGCTGCTCTGCACCATGGCCATCAATATCGCCTTCTGGAACATTCCCGTAGATGAGGACTCGCCAGTGCTCTTCTCAATTGGTGAATTGTGCAGTCTTTAGTTCCTTCAGCTGTCAATGAGGGCAACGGTTCATTCAAGGAGGAACTATGATCTTTATGTTAATTGAATCAGTGTGGTTGTTACATTACATTACATTACATGTCATTTAGCAGACGTTTAGTTGGCTGATAATAATTGTTAGTCATCTAAAGATTGTTCAAGAATATAAGGCCACTTACACAGCAAACCCACAGTTTTATTAGTAAGTAAGTTACATAAAATGGAACAAATGTAATATAATGAGAGGTCGTCTTTTTGTCTCAAAATTGTGGATGAAAGGTCAAATGTAGGAGCCAATATGCAAGCTGGAGATAGAGAGTCTAATATGAGATGATGTCTGTTAACTTCTGATGTATTCTATCTTCACACCTCCACTAACACATGTGCAGTAAATCCATGTGTATGAGGGGAGACTGGAGCCACCATTATAAGTGTTTTCTTAATGCTGACCTTGATTCACAATGTGGATAATTGTGGGAATTGTTGGGGGGATGAGAAACGCCTCATGCAGCTATATGTTTTTAGTTTTTACTTACAGCATTACATATGGTCAAAATCAGCTTTATTGTCAATTCTCAACATGGACCAACATACAGAGGAATTGAAAAAAGGTTTCTCACTTGTGGAACAAAATAAAGGAAATACAGACAATAAAGTGCAACTAGATCAAAACACATGTCTAAAGACAAAAACACAGACAATATTTGAGACAAGATTTTTATTAAAAAGAACTATCTTTCTCTATTTAACAGTATTAAGTTCAGAAATGCTCAGTTGGTGACACGGACATGTTGATGTCGCCACCTGCAGGCAAAACAATAATAGTTTATCTGTAATCGTCTAAGTGTAACACGTGTGGTTTAACATAGAGCCTCCTGTTAAAACCTCTGATGTCTTTGGGTATCTTTATCTGTATTTGTTTGATATTTTATATTGTACACTTGTACCACCTGTTTAATGAAGTGACATATTACATGTACATTGAACACGAGCCACTATGTTGCTATGGCTCCTGAGGGAAATGTCAAAAGCTCCACCAGCGAGTTGCTAACGTTGCCTGCATGCCGTTTCCTTGCCGTGCACGCACGTACTGTACTGTATCAGAACTGTAATGAGGTTGAAGAGAGGCATACAACCAGTTCAGTTGCATCTCATCGGTATCTGACACTGTCCTTGTTCTCGTTTTGTTTCTCCAGGGTCTTTGGCAATCACCTGGCAGGAACTCATGGTGGGGGTACAGAGTGGTCTACTCATGTTTCCAATCAACATCCTCATCATCACCATCTTCAGAAGCATCAAACCTCGCATGCTATCAAAATCTAAAAAAAGAGACTCCGAGGAGAACGTGAAATCCCCAGCAGTGACCGTAGCAGCCATTCTCAAGGTGTGTGTTGCATGACCGAGTCTCTATGTGTGTGTTTTTTATGAATTACACTTGCCTCATCACTGACCTTGTACACCCACTTACCGTGAGTGCTCTGTGGCTTTGACTTTGGAGGACCTTATATTGTAAACAATATGTCCTCTTACTTTCCCATGTGTTTGATCAAACATTGTACATGGATATCCCTAGGATATGGAGGAGGTGATTACTTCTGTGAGCAGTAGTCCTAGGAACAAGATGTCAGAGATGCATAGACTGGAGACCACCACTGACCTCTCCCTTGCCTTGGACCGACTGCATGACTTCATCCATCTTATGCAAGGTAGTTTTAAATTGTTTTCTGTTGTTTCTTCCCCACAAAGAAATAGCATTGACCACTTCCTGAAAGAAAGAAAATGGTTTTCTGTACTCTCTGTTCCTGTACAATTTAAGTACAACAACTAACCAGAACAATATTAGACAGAAAACAATATTAGAACACAGATACTGAAATCTCATGAAAAGACTAAACCAACCATGTGCGTATCTGAAAGCTCTCCACCTCCCCCAGGCTGCCTCTCAGTCCCAAGTCAATGCTGAAGATGTGAATCTTGATGAAAACCAAGATGGGATTTGGTGTACGAGTGAGTTTCAGAGTGTATACGCTGTGCAGAGAGATGACATGACACGCTGGTCTGTATGTTCTCCTGTTAAAGGGGAGAGTGAGAGTGGTCCTCACTGGGTGTACTGCAGCAAGTTCATCCTGGCTGCTCTCTGTCACCTCCTGACGTGCTTGGAAAAACTGGATCAAAAGCACTTTCCGAGTGCAGAACAATACCAGCAGACCCTCAACACCACCAACCAGCTGGTTCGCAAGGCTGAGATGGTCTTCAGCAGCCATTTGGCCTCCAGGTCAGCTCTTAACACACAGAAACACAATATCTGTATAAAGTAGGTATACACGATTGATTGGATTTGACTTTATTGTACTTCCTCTCCTCTTTCCTCCTCCTTGGCTCAGCCCGCTCCCTGTGGAGAAGAAGAAGAAGAGGTCGGCCAGCTGCTGGCTGCCCTGGTGGTGTGTGTTCCTGGGCTGGTTCCTGTTGCTGTCCATCAGCGCAGTTTCCACTTACTTCACCCTGTTGTACGGCTTTTGGTACGGTAGAGGAAAATCCATCAAATGGGTCATGTCTCTGGGCCTCTCCCTCTTCCAGAGCATCTTTGTCCTGCAGCCACTTAAGGTACTACCGTGTCATTTGCAAGTGCCTTCATCATTTCAAGTGTTTGATTATAAAAAGAAAGCTGGATGAAATTATTCATCTTCAAAAGTAACTTCACTTAGCACATAGGCCTAGTCAAAAACGTTCCTTGTTAAATAAAGAAATGAAAAAGATAATATGACTACATTTAAGACCGTTTGCTTTTTTGTGGATTGTTTTTGTTCACAGGTGATAGGAGTTGCTGTTTTTTTTGCCCTGCTTCTGAAACCTGTAGCTGTGGAGGAGACTGACGAAATCAAGCAGGTGATGTTAGGTAAGAAAAACATAATGCATCCATTATGTACAGATTCCTAGCCGTAAGTAAAGTGCTGTGTAGAAAGTGCTGTGCTCCAAAACACATTGTTCTATATCTTTGATAACTGTGTTCATCTGATACGTGTAATACATGTTCATTGTAACCCGTATAGTAGTTTTTCATTTGTGTTGTCTTTATCTATGAATGAAAACAATGCTGGAGTTTAACAAACCAACATATCACCCAACTCTGCAGTTCCCCCTTCAGTACATTGCTTTGATCACTCTTTACGTGTTGTTTTGGGATGAAGCCTAAACTATGCACAAGCTGTTCAGCCCCAAACCTGCAGACTGAGCAACTAGCTGGGCAACAAAGTGCAGCGTTTAGAGTCAGATATTACACTCAAGAGTTGGAGGAGACCAAAAACAGAGCTAAAATAGAGGAAATAATGGACTTAGCCTATATTAAAACCAGCTGCATAATGTCTGCCAGATGTGTAAAAAGGCAACTTCTTGCTAACACGTCCGCCATGAAAGCCTAAAGTTAACAATACGTCAATGTGGTGTTCACAGCTTGTTTCTGCTGCTCCCAAGTGGACAACATTTGAGTAAATGCTGGTTTAAAGACATTTAAGGATAATTATAATGCTAAGGAAATAACACTAAACACTAAGGGGAATAATAACCTGGTTTCAATTTGATTTTCTTGAAAATATTATTTCCAGCTTGTCACTTTATTTCCATTAAATAAAGATACAACTTAGCACATTTCTTTTGTAATTGGATAAACCTCTAAATTCCATTTGTTACTTACTTTATTAAGTCTCTGTATAATTCATAAAGCAGACGGAGGTATCCATTCTATGTGGTTGTTCATGCTGTTAGCTCTTATGTAATAATGCATGTGAAACAGTAAAACTAGCTTAGACAAAGACAAAAGTATTACTCTTTTAGTTTTCTGCTCTTCCCAACAGGGCATCAGTGCTCGCTCTGTTCAGGGGCTGCACTGTGAGCTCACTGGACTGTCTTCTCTTTTCCAGAGCAACAAGCCAAGTGTAAACGCTACTCTGGCAGGGACACCCTGTGAGGAAGCTGCATCTAGATGGAGATGTGGTCTTCTTTGTGGGCACAGCTGCAAACTACGGCAATCCTCTCTGCTTCAACACTCTTTTGCACATATTGGAAGTTTGAACTTTCTGAATATATCATTAATTTTGGGGTTTTGTTTGTATACATATTTTCCAATGTTTTCAGAAACGGTCATTCAGAGTAAATGGGTAACTACATAACTGTAGCTGTTGCGTGTCATTGTGTTGCTTTTCCCTAGTCATTTACTATCCGTGATGATGTGTGTGTATGCAAAAAAAATCTCTGGTTTCTTTCGTTAATTTCAGGAGGCTGTTATATTCATTGTCCTAAGTAATCAACCTCTATGTCTGAACCTGCATCAAATTCGCCATCACAGCAACTCCAACTCTCATAACTTAGCGAAGAAGCTCAACCTAAAATTCTATGTTCAGAACCAGATCAGACCATTTATCACCCATTCTGTCTCAGACACATCAAGATGCAATTATTATTTTTTATTTAATTAAATTATTAAATTATCCAATTTGGTCCCTCACCAAAAAAGAAACCATTCAACCAATAACACCTTTTAATGCCCTGCCGTTTCAGAGCTTTTAAAAAAATACTTTATCTTTTGTAATATTGTTAGATTTAGAATTGTTAGAGGGATTTTTTAATAATAAAGTACACAATCAACAAGCAATGAAATATGGGCCTGCTAGAATGATTAAATATACTATATAAAAAGTATATACAAATATTACAAATGTGTTGCTATTATCTTTGAATCATTGATATGTTTAGCATTCAGAGACTCCTAGCAGCCACAGCCCATCGCTGTCAACCTGGCTAGTGATCACAGTGTGTGACGTTCGACCATCGACTGCACACCAACATGGACTTGGTAGAATGGGAGGGAGCTTTTACTTAACATTCGGGACATACGGGAGCTGATTAGCTATTGATGACTTTTTTTATATTCATGTCAATTTAATACATGCTGAAGATGAATCTCACGACTTCGCATCATACATGCAGTCTTCTGTAAGATTCAGTTTTTCCTCCCGTTGAATTATTTATGGCGCAGAACTAACTATATTCAAGTTTGTGCTTTTGGTTTGGAATGCAAGCAGGCCTGAAGACACTTTCATGTCCTGTCACAGGCCATCTGTGCTTCTATCATATATGAGCTTATATCTATTCACTGATCTATGTATTGTTTTCATTTACTGTGTACGTATTGTATGTGTGAACTTGATGAACCATATTTAAATTATCTAATGTCTTAGTGTATTTAATCTATAGAGCATTTTATTTAACTGAAAGAGCTCCATTTATAAGCTGATAAGTCTGTAAACCTGACCTTTTTTGTTTGCCTTACTGTTACTACTATATTAAATGATGTCTGTAGTATGTTTTTATGTATGCATATTGTCACAACCCAGCTCAAAGGCTGGAACATGGATGGGAGACCAGACAATTTAAAAGCAATGAGTAGACATGTATTTAAGAATAACACAACTAACTTAAACAAACAAAACAACGCCACAACAGAGCAGCCAGTCAGGCAACACAGCGAACAGCCTCGATGTTTAGGGGTTGCGTCTTTATAGCTGGCTTTCCAATCAGGTTCAGGTGTGGCTCATCCATCGACGATGCTGAGAGCAAACACCCAGACCCCCAGTGGAAGGGAGGGGTCGTCACAATATGTATCAGGATTTATATAAAGGAGAATTTCAATTTAATTGACAAAAAAACGTATATATAAATAGTATAATTGACGTCATCCAGTCAATATCATTTCACGCTTGTTAGTAGTTGCATCAAAATGAATATACAACATCAAACATGCTTGTGTTTAAATAAAAAAACTCCATCAGCACTGAAAAAGCAGTGGGAATGACAGCCTGGCCAATTAAAGTGAGACTTGGATAGTTCACCTGCATTGAGAATCAGTCTTTGAGATCATATAGAAAACAAGTTATTCTACGACATGATTAGATCAACATTCGTGAGATAAGCCAACAACAGAATTAGCTTGTGATTATTTCCTTTGCAGAATGCGTCCTTTCAGTGAAATAACCTTTAAAGCTGAAATAAATATGCTTGTTATTCTCACCTCATGTCAGCAGCCATTGTTTTTCCTCACAACATTCCAGTTGAGTAACTCAAGGTGCATTAATGCCACAGTGATTAGCCTATTCAAAGAATGTGGTTACTTTGTCAATACCTCTGTATATTCTGTACTACTAGTGAACAGTTTTCAGTTTATTGTAGGATGTTTAAAAGGAGCCTAGAGTAACCTCACTATGACACAACATTAAGAAGAGCAGATTGGATCTTTTTATATAATCTTAAACATAAACCTGAATCTGTTTGTGTCACAGGGTCACCATATGTGACACGCCAACTATTGTTCCAATGTTTACTTTATGTCAGATAACATCCCGCTCTGGTTCCTGTGTAGACTGAATGTGCCTAATGTAATGCACCTAGAGTAAGACAAAATGTCTGAGAAATGCTCTTCATGTAAACTAATCTGATTTGTTTATTTAACAGAGCAGTTTAAAGAATGGTTGACCTTTCTAGCTGAATGTGCCTTGCTCCTTTACGCAGAAAGCGCTTCATTGGACTTACGAGAGTATTTAAACCAAAATAAGGTGTGAAATGGAATTAATTTAGATTACTATATAAAATTGGAAACAATTTAACCTCCGCAATAAAATAAGGCACTTCATCTAGAAATAAAAGTTAGTTGAAGCAAACTGCTTTTCCTTTACACTGAGGACCCTTACTGGCCACCATTTGACATTACATAATTGTAAAGCAGAGAAAGTGTTGTAAATTATAAGAGCAAATAGTGTAAAAAAAAAAAAAAGAAAGAACACAGCTTCCAGTTCCAAATACTCTTTTATTAAATTTTTATTTTAGTATACAGTGGGGAAAAAAACTTTTTTTTTGCAACAAGACACAATTGTGTCAATGTTTAGCATGAAAGAATAGTCATAGAAAAGACGGCAGATCACAGTTCTGGAGTGTTAATCATCTCTATTTTGTCAACCGCTGAAAAGCCTTTATATTTTTTTTCCAGAGATTGCTGAGTCATTGTATTCAAGGCCACCGTCCATTTGCCATGCAAGCAGAGCTGGGTGTGGTTAGGTTTCAGCGACACGTCACGTCTGTACGACAACAAAACCCTCCGATTCCCATTTATCCATCAAAACATTCCGCCTCTATTGCCAGAACAGGCATTTCATAAAAGCTACAAATTTCACCTCAACGGGTTTTTAGAGAATTGTTTATGGGCAAAGCAAATATAGCAAGCAGAGTGTAATCCAAACAAATAAAACCCACACATAACATAGCTTGATGAAAACCTAATGCATAATCCTGGGACAGATGGCAAGGCCTCTGATGAGAAAAGGTACCTAAGGCGAATGCAGTGGTGCACAGGAAGTACGAGAAAGATGATCAGCGGTCAACACAAACTAATCACCTCTGGGGTCAATATTTACATAATAATCTAAATCAATCAAATTAGTTTGTGTGGCTGCTCTCTTTGCACACATCAGCTTGTAGATAAAGTACATTAACGTTAAGACGGGGCAGGTATTTGGTGAGACCGAGATTCAAAAGGGAATTTCTTTTTTCCTGTAGTTTGATTATTCGTGTCACTATGTCCATCTGCATCAATGTAAATGTATTTACAGTACGTTCTTTCATGCAGTTTAATCACGTCTGCGCCGCACCACCCCTGTAACAGGTTAGACACATTTTACCGTGGACTTTCCAAAAGGGCTCATACTTTTATTTCCTGGTATGGATGAATCTAGAAGTGTTTAAAAACATCCTGCCCACTGGAACACAACTACACACCTGAGCAAGTCACTGAAAATGTGGCATAAATCTTTCTTCATAACTTTATGTAAAAAACAAATAAATTGCAGGCTGTTGGCGCCTCGTCTTAGAAACATATCCCAGCCTCCGTTAGTGTGAATGCCGGCTCCGTCAAACTGGGCCGGCCAGTCCGGTTTGTTTGACGACTTTGAGACTGAACTCAGGACAAAGTGACAAAGATCAAAGCGAAGCATTTGGAAAGCATAATCAAGGCATGTCCTGCAATTATTTATTCATCCCCTCCTCTCCCAAAGAAACCCAGGGAGAAGCAACAAATTCAATCCAAGTTTGGTTAAATAGTACATTAAATAGACAAACTGGAAAAGTTAAAAGTCTGTTTGAACTTAAAGAGGAGTGAAGAAATTAAAACTCACCGCTACCGTCAACAGATATCAGATTTCTGCCACAGTCATATTTATATAAATGAGGTAAGACTAAAAGTTTAATTTCTGTGTAAGATTACTTCTCTGTGGAAGGACAATAATTACCAAATCATTTCCAGTTTTGAGCTGCGTCGATAACAGCACGTGCGTGTGTATATATATATATATATATATATGTGTGTGTGTGTCGACCAGGGATAAAGCAATTAGGTCTTCTTCTTCAGCTCCTCAAACCGCCGCGTTAAGTCGTCAAAGTCGATGTCATCCGAGGTGGTGGTGTTTCTGCCGAAGGAGGTTGTGGGGAGTGTGTCGGGAACGGAGGGGAGTTCTGGGAGAGCGTTGTTGTCGAATAGCTGAGAAGGGCCAGGACCTGCGAGTAATATATGGTATTTAATTTAATGTATGCAGCAGTATACCTGGCAGTTTTTACAATAGGAAAAACACAGTGGTGGTGAATAAAGGCCATGTGTGCTCTGACAACTATGTAAACGGCACATAATGGCAGATCAGAAAGCAACCTCACATAACAGAACATGTAAATATACATATGAACAAATGCTGAGGGATAATTACAATAAAGTGATATTAAATATAATATAATTCATGGATAAATCTAGTGCCATCTTATATATTTTTTCATATAAAAAAAGAAATCCTATAAAAAGACCAAAACCAACAGTTAATATATTTTTAAGTATTACAAAGCCTAATAGCGTATTCCTGTCTGCCAGTCTTACATTGTTGTTAAAAAAGTATTAATAACACACCAGCAATACTGGCTCTGGTCTATTTTGAATCAATACCACGTACATCATCCTGCTGCAGTAAATAATCACCAAAGCTGCTACATGTGCACTTTGGGGAGATTTGTTGACAGTAAGAAAAATATAGAATAAAAATACAAATGAACAACTGGTTGCGTAACTCACCAGTGGCCTGGGAAGGAGCAGATGAATCGTCAGTTAGATCATCAATCTTTAACACAGAGAAAATGTGTAAGAGGTAATGTCATCTTCGTATTGAAATAAAAATAGTATACGTGTTAGTGTTGAGAAAGCATAAACAATTATGTTCAATAATTCAAAAGTAAAAAGTAAATAAATAAAAAGGGAAAACTACAGGAGATTTTTGAGACGGTATCTGACTTTAGGCCTTAGCTCTCTCTAAAATGCACTATTCTGCTCCCCTCAGAGAAACTGATCAAATCAAGTTAGTGAAGTATTCATGCGGATGAGGCAGAATCTGGTACTACTCTGACAATTGGTGCAAAAAAATGTAAAAGACAGGCAAAAATACAATCAAGCTGAATGAACTGCTCTTCCCTGAAAGATGCCCTGTCCGTGTGTCCATCTGTGGGAACGGGAAGGGGGCTTGGATGGGAGGGGTTCAGTCACTTACAGACTCATACGTGGGGGGGCAGGAGGGCAGCTGAGGGGGCTGCCCTCCTGCCATGGGGTGCTGGAAGTTGTTGTAGGTTCCTACGGGATTGTTATACGGTTCCTGGAGAAAAATAACACTCAGGTATTAGTCGGAGGGAGGCCGCTTACAACTTTAAATGTATCATTATTATTTATTTCAAGCCATCCTAAGAAAGTATAACAGAGCACAATGGTTTTCAGACCATGTCTGGGTGCACTGCTGGTAAAACTACATCTTATCTTCACACAGTCATATTTTCACAATGACCGGCATCAAAAGTGAAAAGAAGGGAAAAACTCTAAAGGTCAATTCAAATGACCAAACAATAAATCATTGAAGATAATCAAGAGACCTCTTTGCAGGGAGATTTAGGAGGAAACAGTTTCAGAAGAAATATAATAAACTGGCCCCTGTGATTTCTATGGACTACTTTTTAGACCGGACATTGCTTTTAGTTATAAGGACGATAGAGATGATCGAAGGTTTCATCCAAGACGCCCAATTCTACTTCACAAGTTTTACCTCCTCAAATGCATGAATCACAACAAAGCCATACACAATGGAGTCAGTAAAAAGAATCTCTTACGGGTCCTTTAGGAGATGGATAGTTGAAAGCTGTTGGCATATGCATGGGCATGGGCATGGGCATAGGCATATGCATAGGCATACCACCAGGAGGTGCAGTGAAATTACCACCACCTCCTCCACCACCGCCACTACCTCCTCCTCCAGGTTTCCTGTCAGTGTCCACATCAATCAGGTCCGCCTCCTCTCCAGGAAACACCTCGGGCTGTCCGGAAAGAGGGTGGATGAGCAAGTAAATAAACACAATGGATGAGTTCATCCTTCAAAGTGAGTGATTGTTTATTTTTAAGATTATTTATAGCTCACCCGGACCATGGCATCAGGTTCATAAGGCACATTATAGTTCTTGGCGATCTCGATCAGGTAGCGCTCCACTAAGATCTTAGGAGGGGCCTCCACACCCAGTTTGTGCATCAGCTATAAAACACATGAGATATTTGATTAAATGTCACAAAAAAAGTTAGTAGGCTGGAGGTGAATGCATTCTTTAACAGATAGGAAAATAATTGCTAACCCTATCGTTGACTGTGCCGATCTGGTTTGTCCTGCACAGCTTGCCGTACTCCTTGCTATATTTTGCACAAAGCTGCTCCGATACCTGATAGAATAATTTTTAAGAGATACAACTGTCAAGACACAATAGGAATAGACTTGTTCAATATTGTTGGCAATGCAACCAGCACCATGTTCATCTAGACAGTACTTACAGTTCTTAGTTCAGACACCTCCGCCTGGAGACGAGGTGCCGCCCAGATGAGGGTGGACACTGCCTCCTGTAAGCCGGGGTCCAGTTCCCTAATTGGTGAAACAGAAAAGGCCAACATTACAGCCAGAGTGAAAGTAAATAAAGCAAAAACCACACATTCCCCACAATCAGTCAATGCACACGTTACAGTGTGTTCAAGAGGCGTTGGTGCACCTAGTTGACTAGTTACTCACTTCATAGACTGAATGAGACCAAAGCGGGTCAGCAGCAGATCACAGTAGAGCTCCAGGATCTCCATGGCTTCCACCAGATAGTCTTCTCTGATAATGTGCTCCACACGGATCCGAGCCCGCTCATCCTTTCCTGATGACAGGTAATCTGCGATCTCCTTCCTTGCCTTTTGAGCAAGCTCAGCTTCATTTTCGAATGAGAGTGGAAAAAAGGTAATCAGTCATTAGCTTTTATTATTAAAAAAATAATACACAACCATAACAGACATCAATAATATTACAGTGCAGAAAGCCAACTGGGCTTATTTGAAGCCTCCACCTATATACTATTAAATGTTCACAATATTATAGACAACAGAAAGTTAAGACACGCCCATTTAACAATAATCCACTGGTTCCATGTAGGGGGATAGGACCAGGGTGTGTGTGTTTGTGTATGGACTTACTTTTCTTTTTCTCAAGGAGTTTGAGACGATTAATAACGAGGCGCAGGTTGACTCTCAGCCTCTCTGCTTTGAAGCCTCCTCCCAGCATGATGACTGACGACCTGAGAACACGAGAGCAGCCTGAAGAGGACCGACTCCACACGGAAGCAACAACTCAAACCTCTGATCCCATGAGTCACGGAGCTAAACATGTGAGCGCGACCAACCCGCCGCAACACAATGACTCCGCAGATTTAACAAATACAACACACACAAGAACATAAATCCAGCATACCGAAAAAGCAAACGTGCCGCACGTTAATGAGATGCTCTGAGCAGGTAACGTTAGCTACAGACAGCGAACGCGGCTAAATTAAGGTGCGCTCATTTAGACTGTTCCATCTTATCTATGTAATGTCTCGGATGTCTGTCTGTTCACAGCGCAGACTATGACATACCCGTTTGTAAACACAAACTCGCTCTATGTTGCTCCGCTTGGCTTTTAGCCAGCCTCGGCTTTGTTTAGCTCTCTGTTCGCCCCGGACGAGCTAACGTCGACTAGCTACTGCTCAACGCTCGCGAAGTAAAAACAAACTGATCATACATACTCGAGTAGTGTGGAGTATAGGACACTTGAAGCGAATGACAGTCAAGACAGATGCCGTGACTTACCTGGAAGTTTTAGCCAAGCGTACACGCCAACTTATTTGGGTTTCTGTCAGGGATCTGTTGTCAGGGATCCGTTCGTTCACTTCCGTAATGATCTGTCGTGACGTCATGGGAATACCTCGAGAGGGCGGGGTCTTTACGCTTTCTGTCGAACACGTTCGACCACAGGTGTGACCCAGGTACACCGAAGTCCTATTATTGCTGTTAAGTAGTAGTATTTATAACTTTATTAACATATTTCTAATTGTAAGCTATCACATTTCAAGAAATAAGTTGTCAACTTGTCAACAAGGTGGATATATATATATATATATATATATATATATATATATATATATATATATATATATATATATATATATATATATATATATATTTTTTTTTTTTTTTTTTTTTTTTTTTTTTGATTAGAAAGCAGTGTATAGACTACTTAGTAGGGGTGGGAAGTCATTCAGGGCATTATGTGGTATTGTATCTATAATCTTACCATATAACTAGCCCCATTCCCACTATAACACATTATTTCTATTTACTCTATTATTTAAAAAGTATTTAAAGCTGATATTACACATTGCAATACATATACTTGTGTATAATATATATATATATATATATATATATATATAATTGTGTATACTATATATATATCCATATACATAACTGGATATATTCCTTGTAAATAAAAAAAAAATCCTTCCTTTCCCTCAAGCTACTTCTATTTAGTTTATTCAACTTTATTGTTTTTAATAATTTCTAATTCAAATAATTTAAACTAGTACCTCTTATGCTACACATGTCTGTGAAGCACGGAGGGCGCAACACTATTCTTCATCGTGTGATCCTGTATTGTATAACGACAATAAAAACTTCAACCCAAGTGTTTTTTGTTACTTTATAAATTTGCTTTTCAACATTTCAGAGGAAAGTACTTAGCTTCTATTCAACTGAATGTATTCAACAGCCCGATACCTGATTTTGCATACAAAACATATAACCAGTCATGAAAATGTGGTGAATAAAAATCAGTTTAAAATGAACACCACCTTAACTAGCTGTAACAACTGGTTACAGGTTTGTTCTCCTGTAATAGTAATACAAGGATGTAATATCTATAATGTAAAACTCAGAGGGGCCCGTAAATCAAATTTAGTTTTTACTTTCACCATTAATATTTCTGTACTTACACTTAAGCAGATCTCTGACCACAGGATATGTGATACTTTATGTACTTACTTTATGTTTCTTTGTAAAGTGTCCCAGTAATCTTCCATCACAAGTAGTTATTGCAGGCACCATTAGAAAGTAAAAGAAACCATTCTTTGTCTGCTTTTCATTCTTATACTTAAACTATAGCACAAATTGATACTAGATACATCTTACTTTGACTGAGGCAGGTTAGTCTTTAAGGAGAGTATTATTTCCAGAGTATTTGCAGGAGCCATTTTGTTTGTTTTTGTTTTGTTGACCTCCCCCCGCTAGGGGGCGTAGGGCCGCTATCAATGAGGAAATGGGCCAATATTAATCAGGAAGTGCACGATGGCCAGGGGTTGCTAGACGGGCAGAAGCAGCTTTTTGACCGTGAGAACAGACAATGTTTTGATTTTGTTTCTTTTTTTGGGGAACAGACAAATTGGTTTTGACAGGGAAAGTATCTTTTGGTTTGTGTTAGAAAAACGTACTTCAGAAATAACAAGCCTTTCATGTTGAAAACTGGACATTGTATCTGCTTATTGCATGTGTCTAAACTAAGTCTTCAAGCAACCATAGTAACTTTTTTGTGATAGGCAACGGGCCACTCATGGTATTACTGATGGAATTACTAGATTATTGCTATTCTGAGTATGTAAATAAATAAAATAAATATTTGTAATTCGCTTTGGATAAAAGTGTCTGCTAAATGACATGTCATGGCAACGGGGTCACTACAGCCTGTTGCACACATGCCATCTGGGATTGTTACAGCGAGATGTTTGTTGTAACGAGCTCACAGACAATATAAATATGTAGGTCTCTATATATCTTGTGATTTTTCACACGGTATATGTATTGTATATTTAACAAATTAAAAAAATAAATAATAAAATATGAGCGAACAATCTTCTTTACACAGGATCTGGGCATTCATTTTTCCAGAAAAAAAGTGCTTTGATGTTTTTTTTTTGCGAATGAACATTTATTGAAATGCTTTACTCATAACCAAACAAAAACAACTGGGCTCTCCATTTATTTTAATAAAAATGGAAAAATTTAACAAGGACTTGCAGATTTAATATATTGCAGCTTTCTCATAAAAAAAGAATCTGTACAATAAAAAGTTGCTCTTTCACAACAAAACCATCACAGTTGTTATAACTTGAGTTTGCTGACAGAAACCTCTTTGTGTTTCTTCTTCTTTGAAGACTGGTCCTTTGCACTTTTGATCTGACTTTTAACCTGGTCCTGCAGCTCAGAGAAGAAGGCTTGCGAGGACCGCAGAGCCTTGTCCTTTCCCTCATCCTGAAACAGAGGATCGCATTGAGTCACCTCAGGAACACAGTTTTATTTATTATCCAAGAATTCATGCAATGGTTATTTTTGCATGAAGATGTAAAGTGATGTGCCTGATAGTGGAAGCAGACATATGAAACTAACACATAAATAACCAAGGATCACTACTTTGATGTAAAAGTCATGCTTTAAAAAAATCAGTTATATATATATATATATATATATATATATATATATATATATATATATATATATATATATTAGATTGTTCATAAATTGTGTGTAAAATATTAGTAATAAAGTAACTACTGATTGACTAATATATGAGTACAATATTTCCTCTAATGTAGAGAATTAGAATAAGCATTAAAATCAGAATGTTGAAATAAAGTAAAAGTACCTCAAAAGCACTAAATGAAAACTGACAACATGAGAGAAGCCACCCACCTTGAGTATCTTGGCTTTGCCTCCTTTTGTGAGTTTCTTCAGGTTTTCTGTGACTTCCGCCTTTGACTGCTTTCTGTTCTCCCCAGTTGCACTGGCCTCTTTAAGTTTCTGCCTCTTTTCTTTCTCCTTGATCTTTACACGCTTAACCGTCTTCTTGTGGCGTCTGTCGCGCTTCTTGTCCGTTGATGTCTTCTCGGTATCACCCAGAATATCTCCTGCTTTGTTCTTCTCCTTTGGTTAGAGGACAGTATCGTTAGGACACACTTTGCAACAAATTATACCTAAATAAAAGTTCATGTTTGAAAATTAATTGAGGACATACTTTGATTTCTTCTGGTGCGAGCAGCGTGCCATCACTGGCACTGACTGGAGCCACCTCCTCCATTGTGACAGCCGGCAGGTTAGACACCACTTTGACTTCGGCAACGGGCTGTGGACAAAGGGCAACATCAATTAAAAAACTGCATTCACTCAAAATAATCAGTTTACATTTACAATTTATTAGGGATGCACCGATATCGGGCTGATACTGACTCAGGTAGCTGGATCGGTGACAAAGAGGCTGATCTATACAATTGAATTATGTTTATATACAACATCAATTACATGTTCGTTTTGACCAATTTATTGCTACCTTTAAAAAAAAGTTTACACTCAACTGTAATTCCTTTTAATTTAGAATATTTATTTTAATAATAAATAACAATTCAGCACATTTATATATATTTTTGTTGTTGTTACATTTAGTTAACAACCCAATGTTTAACTCAGGCCTGATGTCACCGTACTCATGATTGATACCAAGTACTTCCATGCACTGAGGCATACAGGTTATTAATTAATCACTGCTATCAGATGGGTACTAGGTGTAGGCCAAAGCCCAGGTACTGAGACCGACAAAGTGGGATTGGTGCACTTATTTGTATTTCGTTTTATGCTTTGGCACTTTCTACTAATCACATTTTTTAGGGTGATGGCACGTTATACATGTACTTATGTCTCAACAATTTGAATGCATTAAGTACCACAGATTAAACTGAAGCTGTCCAAAACCAGAGTTCAATCTTGGATAAAAATCCGGCAGGTTTTTGTTAAATAAGGCTGCGATTTCGGGTGAGTGCAGACACTTTAACTTCTACAACTTCCCGAAGGAGACAATCTCAATATTTAACAAAATATTTGGCAGTCAGTGCTGTCAAAGGGCAAAACTTACTGGTTTGGGTGTGAAGTGGAAGTTGGAGAGCGCATCCAACTTAAGGAAGAGTGTGTCCATAAGCTTTTCAATTTCTACATGAGTTGGGTTTTCCACCTCCTCAGTCTTTTGCTGAAATCAGAATAGAGAGCAAGGCTTCAGCACAGGTTCACGTGTGTTGGCACAGCAGTGAAAACAAGATAAAAGTCAAACCTGATTCTGCTTGAGGTATTCTTGCTCATAGATCTCCGCTAGACTCTGTTTGCTCTTCTCATGGTCCAACGTTAGCCTCTTCTTGTACTCAAACACCTCCTCTTTGGGTTTCTCTTTGCGGACCACGTCATCAAACGCCTTACAGAAACACAAGTCAAAGATACTGGGTTATAATCTATTATCACATTTGTTTCGGACAATATAAAAAACATTCTGGGGACTAACCTGGTCTTTAATTCTCTGTTTGATGATGTCTTCCAGCTGTAGTGTGGTTTCCTCTGTGATACTAGGGGCTACAAGGCCAAAGAGAAAAATATGGTTATCCAATCAGCAGTACACATAAATAAATCAAATTTATTACAACATAACATAATCCCAGAGTGAACAATTGTATAAATCGAAATTTAACATAATCATCTGCCAACATAATGCACATCGCAATAGGAGAAGAATCACTCACCCATCCTGCCTGTCTGCTCAAACTCCACATCTTCCTCTAGCATGCTGTTTTCTGGACGAGTCTGTGCGGTAACCTCTCCCGTCAACTGCCATGATTTCTGTGCTAGAGCGGCTTTCTCCAACTCCTCTATCTTCTCTGACATCTGGAGGTTAGAGAAACAAACAGTAGAAGAATTGCTGTTAGCGAGCATTCACACCAACAACCAAAATGCACTAAAACAATGTAAGGGGTTGCATTGATGAGGCATGTTGCTTCAGGTAACGCCGAGATATGAAAAACAATCCAGGAAGTCCAGTGTGAGTAGCAGATCTATGAATTGAAAGGATTCTCGTATATTTTCAGACATGCACAATGCAATCCTTCAATCTATCTGATGGCAACATGTAGGTCTCTTGTTTGAGTAAGCGCCCATGTCAGCTTAAGCAAAAGACGACAATCTTATGAAATTGGACATTTACGTGTCACTTTCAACACGGTCTGAATTAAATGCCGTCCGATTAACACAAATGCTGCAGCAGAGAGAAACGTGCATCTTGTACAGCCCTCTAAAATCACTATTAAGTTCAACCACCATCTCTAATGCATATCAGTTTAATACAGTTGGAAACTGTTTTTAATTGCTGAAACGATACGTCTAATATCAGATCAGCCTATGAAAAAACATTCATGGCCTACAGTTGAGCCTCTGAGTAGCAACAAAAAAAATTGTGAAATTTGAAATGGGATTACCTTGTCTTGACGTTTTTCAAACGACGACTTTGATTCAGATTTTGCTGAGTGTGCAGTTTTTCCTCCAAAAATGTCCACTATGTCTTCTCCCTCGCTGTCCTCGTCCTTAGAGAGGTTAAAGGTGACTTTCTTATGAGATGTTTCGGTCTCTTCATCCCTGGCAAAGGATAGAAACAAACATGAGGAATCAACCATACACATTTGCAACACATAATTATACGTCCAACACAATTCAATCACACTTACTCATCGTCACCCTCCTCTTCACCATCAGAATCATCAGTCTCATCATATCCTTCTTCTCCATCGTGTTCCTGGCTTTTGTTAATTTCGTCATCTGACTGGTCATCTGCTTTCGCCGGTTCACTATCCACAGCATCAAAGAAATCCTTGTACTTGAGATTCCTTGAACTCTTTACCTGAAATGTAAACAATAAATATATTTCCTATATTCTGTATCATCAGAACTCAGTAGAATGTGATGAAAGTCATAAAACACATACAGTGATTTTCTTTTTCTTTTGAGCAGAAAGTATTTCACCCAAGTCGAGATTGTCATCTTCCCCAGAGGGCAGGTCCTGAAAATAGTCTAGTTCATCTTCGTTTTTATCCTCCTTTCCCTCTCGCTTGTCCATATCATCCAGAAATGACTCCATCTCTGATAGTTTGAAGAATGTATCATCAACCTCAGAGGGAGCCCCCATTGTGGTGGAGCCTTTCCTTCCAATCTCCTTCTTCTGCTTCTCTCGTTTCTCGAGAGCGTCCACATCAAAATCAAAATCTGAGTCTTCATCAGTGTCATCCTCTGCCCCACCCTCAGCCACTAAAGCCATTTTCTTCGACTTTCTGGGTGGTTCCTCCTCCTCCTCCTCAGCATCAGTCTTGGCTTCTGCCTCTTCACTACTTTCTTCCTCCTCCTCCTCCTCCACCAGCACTGTGAGTGCGTCATCTGCCAAAGCTTCATCAGCTGCATTTTGAAAGTGTTTCATTACAGCGTTGTTCTGTAGCTCCAACTGCTGCCAGATCTGCTCTTCATCAAAGTTTTCCACCACCAGCTGAGCCAGTGGGCTGCCTTTATAATTGCCAGGCTCTTCAGTTTTGTGGAGGTCATACAGGATCTTAGTGAGAGAGGTAAAGTCTGCTGCCACGCCATCTTGAAGGCTGAGAAAGTGGAAACACAGTCAGTATGGCAAATCTGGTGGTGTATTAAAAGCAAAAGAGTGTATTTTTTTCACCGGAAATAGCAATGTATTTAATCTAAATATTGTGAGTTTAGTTCCACTCTGATAGCACTGTTATTGCAGCTGGTTGTCTTACAATACATCGTCTATCACATCACGTGCAGCATTTGATTTTACTTTACCGATTGTTTCTATCAACTGTTAATGTAAGCTATGTTTAAAATGTAGTAAACTATCAGTCTACATACAGGCTAGTTGTTTTCTGACTTTGATTTCTAACATCCTCAAATCTTCTTGAATATCGAAGAGGGTTAGCTGTGCAGGCAGTTAGCTTTAGCAAACGGTTAGCTAGTTCAAACGCTTCACTTCAAACAGGCGTTAATAACATGTCACATACTTTTCAACAACACAAACACGCAGACAGCAAACACTTGCCTCAGAAAGTTCTCTGGTTGTGCTGTGTTCGCTTGTATTGTTTTCACACACTCCTCCAGCACGCTCAACATAGCTTCACTAGCCATCGTTTCACCCACATGCGCCGCCGTCTGTCCTGCAGGTAAACAGGTCCGGCGAGAAACTCTTCCGATGCTGATTGTGGTTCCGACATACAAACATGGCGTCCGCAATGCTGAAGGTTGCAGGTTGGTAGGAATAGTTATTGTACTACCAAACGGATATTTTGTATTCGTTGCTTCTTCCTCGAATTATTTATTGTAAAACACTAAACACTTAAACACTATTGCAACATCATCAATATCAGCTACGTTACACAACGGCACTGCCACTGTCTCTAGTTACGTTATCATGGGTTGGTTGGTCTTTTTTCAGGGTTCGGGTTACGTTAGACGACACTTTTCCGTTTTTCTCTCCTAAAACGACAGCATTACTTATATCTGAATACATGCAAATACTCTTATATTCACCAATTTAGACACGTTTTATTTTATCAACTCGGAAATGGTAAAAGCATCTCCATGAGACTAGAACTTTAACAAATGTCATAGCTGTTCGCTGTAAAATTGCTTTAAAAAAGCTTAACTCCCTATTGAAGTGTTTAAGTTGTGTTATAAACTACTGTGTGTGAATCAGTCATCAAACGCATGCTATGTAGCCAGACTATTTTCAAAACTAAAGACCTTTATTTTGAAATCTAGTGAGAATTACAAAATGTCAGGCAGAATTTAGAGAATGGTATGAAATAATGTACAAATTAATATATAGACTATTTTGTGTTGCAGCCATATAAATATGTATTGTGTTTACTCTGTAAAAAACACACCGCTTAATTGACATTGTTGCAACAAACTGGTACATTAATATATATATATATATATATATATATATATATATATATATATATATATATATATATATATATATATATAAAAGAGCCAAATGTCAGACAGTGTGAAATAAGACTCTAAATTAGAACTAATGTTGTAAAATATTAGCCACTAATAATCCCACAATATTTGACTCTGTTTATTCAGTAGCAGGACTATCCAGATGTTCTCGCCTCACACTCCTGAGGACGTATTCAACAAAACCACCCCTCCACCAGGGACTTCCTGGGTCACTCTGGAAGCTTGGGAGGCTAAACCACATAGCCATCGCTGTCCCTGACATGGAGAAGGCCACGGCTCTGTATCGGGACGTGCTGGGGGCCACAGTAAGTGAGCAGGTGCCCCTGCCTGAGCACGGCGTCTACACAGTGTTTGTGGAGCTCGGGAACACTAAGCTGGAGCTGCTCCATCCTCTGGGGGAGAAGAGCCCGATCGCTGGCTTCTTACTGAAGAATAAGTCTGGAGGGATGCACCACATATGTATTGAGGTGAGACAGCATTGATAACTTGTCATAGAGATTACACTCAGGGGGTATTTCATCAGGTACATCTGATCAGTATTATGTAGGACTCCAACTCTCCCTCAGCTAAGCTCACTGCAAACATGATCTGTCATAGCAGAATACCCACAAGTATAGCTAATAACATAGAACACGGCTAATACCAGTGAACTGATGGCAGTGACACAGCTAAATGGAAAGTATCCATTAACCATTACTTACTTTACCTGTTTGATAAGTCAAAATTTCTGAGCTGAGAATGGCATTGTGTCACTGTGTGCTTTAGTCATCTAGTAGTAGAAACAATATAACAGTTTGTCCACCAGAGAGCACTGACATGTCTGGTTGTAAAATGGCCCTCTCAGTACAAAAAATCACTCTGTCAAAATTCAAATTGTTGTCTGACAGGTCAATTATTAATACTGGTGTCGGTCTCTAATTCTTGTGGCAGTAAAACTACAATAAACAAAACAAACTTTCATTTGCACATTTCAAACCTTATGTTAACCACGATGCCCTCTTGGTAACACTTTGGAAAACATTACAGCACATTTCATACGTTCCATACTTGACGGTGCGTTGAAGGTTATCCATATGACATTGAGTGTATCAGACTGGCCAACATTAAACATGAAGGTTGATGTTTTCCTGATGTTTGCAGGTTGACAACATTAACAATGCAATAGCAGACCTGAAAGCAAAGAACATCAGAACTCTGTCAGCAGAGCCCCGGATAGGTGCTCACGGGAAACCGGTGATGTTCCTCCATCCTAAAGACTGTGACGGTGTGCTGGTGGAGCTTGAAGAAGCCTGAACACCTCAGTCTGGCAGGAAATGCAGGAGCTGTTAATTCACATTTATATATTCCGGTCAGTATTCTGACAAATGTTGATTTTGTAATATTGTTCTCTGTATAAATTTCGATCTCAAGGTGCCTTAAAGTTGTTCAAGTTCTGTTCCTTACTTTTGTGTTGGGACTACATTATGGTGTGGTGTTCAGTAAATATCTTTTTGCAGCAGACTTTTTTTTTAGTCGCCACACCACATCCACGTTGTTTGATGAAACCATAAGCTTTTATAACTACAGTCTTTTGATTTTAATAATAATTATTAAATAATAAATCATATTTAGAAGTCAAAAATAGGCTGTATATATATACATATATATATATACAGTCTATTTTGAATATTTGTGTTTTAATTGTTCCTTAATATTTTTCATCACGCACCATGAAAATCATCAACATGTTTGCCTCTTAAATAAAGACTTTAAAACATGAAGAGGACTAATGGCTGATCAGCTTGAAGAGGAATGAATAAACTGAGCCATCAGGAGGAGGAATGGGGTGAACTGTTGCGCAATATACATGATACTTATTTTAGCTGAATAGTTCAAAAGCCACAAAATACAAAAGAACAAGGAATATGTGATCTCTTACTCTTACTGTCTTCCTTTAACCTCTCACTCAGTCCCTCCCCTCCTACTCACAAAGCCGGCAACCACCTTGATTACATTTTTACTAGAGACTGCTCTACCTCTAACCTCACTGTAACTCCTCTGCATGTCTCTGACCACTACTTCATCTCTTACTCTCTCTCTCTCTCTGATACTGATAACCCACCCGTATCTACAGACTCTACCTGTACACCGCAACATTCGCACCCTCTGTCCCTCCTCTCTGGCCTCCTCTGTCCTATCTGCTCTCCCCTCAACTGACTCCTTCTCACTCATGCAGCCTAACTGTGCCGCAGACACTCTCCTCTCTTCCCTGTCTTCATCTCTTGATTCGCTTTGTCCTTTTAAGATACGACCGGTTCGCAAATCCTCTCCGGCTCCGTGGTTGTCCGACTCGGTGCGTGCCGACAGAGCCAAATTGCGAGCGACGGAAAGGAAATAGCGCAAATCGAATCAGGCAGAAGACCTGCTCTGCTATCAATCTCTTCTCTCCTCCTTCTCTGCCTCTATCTCTGCAGCCAAAAGCTCTTTCTACCTGACCAAAATTCAGTCTTCCTTCTCTAACCTCAAAAAACTCTTCTCTATCTTTTCCAACCTCCTTGATCCCCCGAGTCCCCCTCCTCCGTCCTCCCTTTTGCCGAGCCACTTTGTCGACTACTTTACAAACAAGATAGACGACATACGCTCCTCCTTTATTAATCCATCCTCTATCACTTCACCAACACTAACTTCTTCATCCCCCTCTCTTTCCTCGTTTACCCCCTTGTCTCCCAATCATGTTCTTAGCTTGGTGACATCTGCTCGACTGACCACCTGCGCCCTTGACCCCGTCCCGTCTCACATCCTTCAGGCTGTTGCTCCCGACCTTCTGACCTTTCTCAGCCATCTTATTAACAGCTCCCTCTCAACTGTCTGTTTCCCCAACTCTCTGAAGGAGGCAAGAGTCAACCCTCTCCTGAAGAAACCCACACTCGACCCGTCTGAAGTCAGCAACTTCAGACCGGTCTCTCTTCTTCCCTTTCTTTCCAAAACTCTGGAGCGAGCTATCTTTAAGCAAGTGTCCTCCTATCTCCACAGCAACAACCTTCTTAACCCCCACCAGTCTGGATTCAAGGCCGGCCACTCAACAGAGACGGCCCTCCTTGCTGTCTCTGAGCAGCTTCACTCTGCTAGAGCAGCCTCTCTCTCCTCTGTCCTTATCATTCTAGACCTTTCTGCCGCATTTGACACCGTGAACCACCAGATCCTTCTCTCTTCTCTTCAGGAACTGGGGATCTCAGGCACAGCACTCGCACTTTTCTCTTCCTACCTCACCGACCGCACTTACCGGGTAACTTGGAGAGGATCTGTATCTGATCCTTGTCCTCTCACTACTGGGGTTCCTCAAGGCTCCGTCCTGGGTCCCCTCCTCTTCTCTCTGTACACCAATTCTCTCGGCTCTGTCATTCGTTCGCGTGGCTTCTCCTACCACAGCTATGCCGATGACACCCAACTGATCTTCTCGTTCCCACCGTCCGAAACACAGGTGGTGGCGCGAATCTCTGCCTGTCTGACCGATATCTCTCAGTGGATGTCTGCACACCACCTGAAGATCAACCCAGACAAGACCGAGCTACTGTTTCTTCCAGGGAAAGGCTCCCCCACCCACGACCTGACTATCACCTTCAGCAGCTCTGTGTTGGCCCCTACCCTGACTGCCAGGAGCCTCGGGGTGACGCTAGACAGTCAACTCTCCCTGACGGCCAACATCGCTACGACAGCGCGTTCCTTTAGGTACATGCTGCACAACATCAGGAGAAAACGGCCTCTTCTGACCCAGAAGGCGGTGCAGGTTCTGGTCCAGGCTCTGGTCATTTCGCGCCTCGACTACTGCAACTCCCTCCTGGCTGGTCAACCTGCTAAGGCCATCCGGCCTCTGCAGCTCATCCAGAATGCAGCTGCTCGACTAGTCTTCAGCCTCCCGAAATTCACCCACACAACTCCGCTCCTCCGCTCTCTTCACTGGCTGCCGGTGGCGGCCCGCATCCGCTTCAAGACATTGGTTCTGGCGTACCGTGCTCTGATCGGATCGGGCCCCGTCTACATCCGGGATATGGTCACACCGTACACCCCGGCACCTTCGCTCCGCTCGGCAACAGCCAACCGACTTGTGACTCCGTCACCTCGAGCTAATCACTCGAAATCCAGACTGTTTGCTGTCCTGGCTCCTCAGTGGTGGAACGAGCTCCCCACTGACATCAGATAGCAGAAAGTCTCTACAGCTTCCGCCGAAAACTGAAAACGCACCTTTTCCGACTATATCTGGATTAAAGCACAGATTTGCACTTTAGTAGCACTTGAATGGCTCTTATTGTGGTACTTTTGTAGTTTGACTATGTTGAGGAAATGTTACTTTCTGTATTCTTGTTGTTCTTAGTTTGCACTCTAGGTTGAAATGCACTTATTGTAAGTCGCTTTGGATAAAAGCGTCTGCTAAATGACATGTAATGTAATGTAATGTAATGTAATGAATATGAATAAAAGGATGAACTCATTTAAGGTTACACATCGAGAACATCTTCACAAATCGATTATTAAAATAGTTGGCAACGAATTTCATTATTGATTCGTTGTGTCGCGCGATTATTACGGCACTCAATAGTCGCAGAATATTAAAAAAGTGCAGCGCAGAGAAAAAATAGCAGAGTGGAGGTAGAGGACAGACCATAATGCTGCGTTGTGAAAGCCAATCAGCGCTGACCTGCTCCTCCGTTAATGAATCTAATTGGCTAAAGCAGAAGTCATTCACATAGTCGACTTGAAATTCACCAAACTGTGTGCGCCTACGGGCGATGTTATGAACCCAGACACCAGGGCGTTATGTGTTACGACGTGTGTCGGATTTCCACAATAAGTTTATGTAGAAATAGTGGTTAATTATTCCGTGGCGGGTGGCGGAAATATGTTTTCCACTGAGCAAAGCAACGGAGATAAGCCACGCCCCCTCACCGACGCGTGTGACGCGGTTAAACCACAAAAAGTCGGCCGAGTAAAGACTGCATGTCTGGATGTCAGGAGGCTTTCCTTCATGTCTGCAATTTTGAAAAAGTACTTTTCACTTCTTTGTTTTTAAGTTGAAGACTGTCGGCACCTGACCTCACTCAGTGTGAGCGCTGCCTGAGAGAGCGCTCGGCAGCCCCGCCCCCCTTGTACTCAATGCATGCAGCGTGACATGAAGCGGAGCAAAATCGTAAAGTTTTTAACGTACGGAAAACTTGTAGTATCGATACACCGTGCAGCATTACAGCAGTAGATGTAGCGAGCTGACATTCAAGCTAACCCGAACGGCGTGGACATCTTAATGCCGATTGCCCAAGACTCGACACGTTCCACCAACGATGTTTTGTGAAGATCACGTATACAGGACTGTCTCAGAAAATTAGAATATTGTGATAAAGTTCTTTATTTTCTGTAATGCACTTAAAAAAACAAAGATGTCATGCATTCTGGATTCATTACAAATCAACTGAAATATCGCAAGCCTTTTATTATTTTAATATTGCTGATTATGGCTTACAGCTAAAGAAAACTCAAATATCCTATCTCTAAATATTACAATATCATGAAAAAGTATACTAGTAGGGTATTCAACTAACCACTTGAACTGTCTAATTAACTCGAAACACCTGCAAGGGGAAAAGAAGCACCGGACAGTTGCTGAGTGGTCCAAAGTCCTCTTTTCAGACGAAAGCAAGTGTTGTATTTCATTTGGAAGTCAAGGCGCCAGAGTCTGGAGAAAGGCTGGAGAGGAGCAAAATCCAAGTTGCTTGAAATCCAGTGTGAAGTTCCCACAGTCAGTGATGGTTTGGGGAGCCATGTCAGCTGCTAGTGTTGGTCCACTGTGTTTCATCATTCCAGAGTAAATGCAGCTGTGTACCAAGAGATTTTAGAGCACTACATGCTTCCGTCTGCTGAAAAGCTCTATGGAGATGAGGATTTCATTTTCCAGCATGATCTGGCACCTGCCCACAGTGCCAGAACCACCAGTAACTGGTGTACTGACCATGGCATTACTGTCCTCCATTGGCCTGCCAATTCCCCTGACCTGAACCCCACAGAGAATTTGTGGGGTATTGTGAAGAGGAAGCTGAAAGACACCAGACAAAACAATGCAAATGAGCTAAAGGCCGCTATTGAAGTATCCTGGGCATCCATAACACCTCAGCAATGCCACAGGCTGATTGCCTCCATGCCACGCCGCATTGATGCAGTAATCCGTGCAAAAGGATTCCCAACCAAGTACTGAGTGCATTAATGGACATTTTCAAATGTTTGATTTTGTTTTGCTGTTATAAATCTTTTTTTTTAACTTGGTCTGAGGAAATATTCTAATATTTAGAGATAGGATATTTGAGTTTTCTTAAGCTGTAAGCCATAATCAGCAATATTAAAAGAAAAGGTGTGCAATATTTCAGTTGATTTGTTATGAATCCAGAATGCATGACATGTTTTTTTATTCGCAATACAGAAAATAAAGAACTTTAGCACAATATTCTAATTTTCTGACAGCCCTGTAGATGACCTATTGATTTAAAAACGTAAAATTTAACAGGTGAAAAGTTTGCAGTTATGACTTAAGTCCTATAAAATAAAGCTGTCTTTACAGTGAAACAATGCTTAGGTTCAGAGTATAATAACTGCAGTGGATTAAGATTCATTTTGGCATGTAGTACAAACAAATTTATCTTTAATATAGTGGAAAAATCTTTTAAAACTACCACCACAAGTGTGCATTTCTGAAAGAAAACCAATGTCTGATTACAAACTCATGTTGATGCAAGTCGATCAAACTTTTCATTTACAGCTCCTGTGTAACGCTTGAGTTGGCAATCCCATGATCGTAGATACGTTTCAAACTTTGGCACGATCGGTTGACGTCAACAAGTCACAAGAGACAAGTGGCTGTTGCCAATGCCTTCAGATGATAATTAGTTTCACGTCCAGCTGCTTATTTGGGATTCTTGGTGTATATTTTCTGGACACCACAGGCTTTGAGGAAACCAGTAGTCGTGTTCTTCACATTCAGGTAAACATTGTGATTATTTTCTTGATTACCAGTCTGTCTGACAACATTTAGCTGTCTGTAAGTTTAAATACAATGGCAATAGACAGAGTGTTAAAACCACATCATTTTCCATAAACACAGAACCTACAACATAAACTCACTGCCTAGTTCTGCTTTCTCAGGTTATGAGAAAACAATCATTAACATTTTTAACCATCTGTCAGACAAGTTTAGCTGTTTGACAGATACAACAAGGTCTTGTTTTTAACTTTGCGCATTAAATAAAAATAAAATGAGAGACTTGTCAGAATCCAGAGGGTTCATTTTATTTGGTTTGAGGAAGAGCTTCTGGAATAAAACACAGCAAATGCATAGTAATGAAGGGAATGCCGACAGAATTGCAAGATAAAAGAGTGTGCTGTGGAATATCTCACAGACCTGGGGTTTGTTAAGCAACTCATGTTACGTAGATGGCAACAACGTAGTTAATATAAACCAGTTAAAATTACTTGCCAGTACAATGCAGATGAGATGGCTTCATATTTGAAGAATGATAGAAAGCAAGATACAAATATGCACATGTTGAAAGCATTTGTATATGCGATTTGGATGATTTAGCTGCTCTCCTTGCCCAGGGTGTGTTTGTCAAACAGGTACTCGGCCATGCCGTTCTGAGGAGCTCCCATGCGGCGCAGATTGGTCACCCAGTCTCCCAGCTCTTTGATGGACTTCACCTGCTCGTCCAGGTAGTGGGTCTCGAGGAAATCACACATCTGAATAAAAATAGAGTTAAAACAAATTAGAGCTGAAACATGGACTCAGTTTTGTTTTACCGTCTGAAATATTTTTAAATAAAGATGAACAAATGTTACGTAGATCTATAACTCACTAAAGGACTCCAAAACAGTCAAATCCACTAGATTTAAAATAATTTACTGAATATTAATAAAAATCAAAAAAGGTAAAGCCTCCAGCATAGTATGTGCTTTAAAACACCCGAGCTGCACAGTGTAAATACAATATTGGGCAACATTTAAGCCCGTCTTGTGTTTTTCACATCTTAATATGATAGCTGCAATGCAGCTCATTGCAGTGAACAAATCTCTACACTTCTAAAGTGTAGGTGCACAACTGATGTATACATCTAAAGCACTTGGTTCTGATTTTTTTTTTTTATATATATATATATATATATATATATATATATATATATATATATATATATATATATATATATATATATATATATTTTGAAATATGGCAATATGTATGGGTATGCAAGAGGTAACTGGATCAGTCCGTGGATTTGCTAATCCACTAAAAAAGCTTGATGGTTATTTTAATTTAGAGAATGTGGGATTGTTGTAGTTTAGAATGTGACCAGCATGGAGAAAAAAAAAAAAAAAATAAAATAAAAATCCACTTGTTTGCAACTACCAAGCCACGAATGCAATACTAACGTGTGGGTCGTTGTGATCAGCGCAGAGCTTATGCAAGTCCAGCAGTGACTGGTTCACGCTCCTCTCAAGCTGCAGGGCACACTCAAGAGCCTCAACTCCGCTGCCCCACTCGTCCCTCTCTGGCTTCTGCAATACGAAGCAGGAGAACAGTGAGACACTTAATGAAGCCGACAACCCGACAGACGACACGACTTCTAAGTGGGTTTACAGTTTAACGGTCAACAGGTTGTGTTGGTGAAAGATAAGCAGCACAGCACTCACACCCTTTGTATATTTTTGGCCATATGTTGCCCTCCCAACATGAACTAAACGATAGCGCAGAACAGGAATTCCCCTCCCCCGGTGCTCAAGTTAAAACCAATTAATTTCCCCAAAAACACATTCGAGCAAATACAAGCGTGTACCTTGACATCTTGTAGGAAGATCTTTCCCCCCCTCTGGTTCTGAAGTTTCATCAGCTTCTCGGCATGCTCGCGCTCCTCGTGGGACTGACCAAGAAAGAACTTGGAAAAGTTGGCCAATGCTTGATCATCCCGGTCGAAGTAGTATCCCTGTGAAGAGAAACGAGGGGAATGTCTGAGGTTTAAAGCCTACATTACAATACACATGGGGGTCGATGGACAAAAGGTGCGAGTAAAGTGAAGCCCTTTAAGGTCAGGCAATGCACTCCATGCCCCGTCTCTGTAGATAATCTCTAAAAGGAACTTCAACCTTTACTTTGTTTGTGACAAACCTAGAAGCTCAATCACATGGTTGACGAGTGATTTTTTGTGATTAAAATGGCTGCTCTGATGGTGGCTTTTAGACACAATGGCAGTTGGTTACCTGTGACAACCACAACTGTTGGGACAGCAGTTTCAACCACAACATTAGAATCACTTCTCAATAATAACTGACACCTGTATAACTGATAAGACACAGTTCCTCTTATGATTAGTGTCACCCACTTTGGGTAAAGCGCTCATCTTTGTTCACGCATCTGTTTTTCCTCTTTCCATTGCCGAGACACTTCTCCATTACACTCACCATAGACAGGTAGACGTAGGAGGCATACAGCTCCAGGTTGATCTGCCTGTTGATGGCAGCCTCGCAGTCCTGGTGGAAGTTCTGTCTCACCTGGGAACTCATGGTTCTGAAACAGACAACAAAACCCTTACTAGACAAGACACAATGATACAACTCAGAATACGCTTGTGTAACAATACACATGATAATCACATTTAACATTTCAGTAAATAATGGGCATTTTTATATGGTAATCATGGACATTATTTCTTCCACAATTATTTTAGTAGAAGCTGACTCAGTAGGTGCACTGCATGTTTTTTTAAAGCAATGTTCAGCGGCGAATAAACGATTTACATAACACTTGATATGCCAATCGATGGAGGTATAATTTTACCAGAGCACACTGCACCAGACCTAACCATCACCGCAGAATCGCGGGGTTTGACGCAGAGTCGTTTTATGTAATGGGGAAATTGTCAGAAGAAAAAAATAAATAATCTGTAACAATTATATTTCATAAAACAGCTATAATGTTAAGGACCGTCAAACGTCGCATGGACTTGAACAACTTAGAAGAGGCTTGAAGCCCGTAGGTTTAAAAGACATAGTTTAGCTTATGGTGTGCCATGTCTTGTCGGATGTTGTAAACAGATATCCCTCCGCGGCACGAGCAGACTGCGCCAGGCCTCACTGCCCGAGATAAACAACCGCACCAGCACACCTAGTGTCCGTTTACTTCCCTTTACATTGAGCCCACATCCACGGAGCCGTCGGCCCGTCAGCGGCAGCTAAACACACATGAGAAGACGACACGCATCGAGATTTATTCTTACCAGATTTCAGTGGCGGGTCTTCTCGTGAGGAGGTCGGAAAGCAGTCCCTAAGGTCTCGCGTCGTCGACTAAACAAAACAGTTCAGCTAGCCAGCAAGCTAAAGGTCTTCAGGATATCAGTTAGCTGAGGTTTCAAGGTAAAATTGGATTTGATGTTATCAATTGATTTCTGAGCGATCAAATCGATTGTTGGGGTTCCGAAGACAGTTGAAAGGTTGCCGTTCAAGCACTGTTGAAGCAGGTAACCTTCACTGTCCGCTGGCGACTCGACCGACTAATAAGCAAACCGTAAGGGCCGTGACGTCACTGCTCGGAAGAGGCGGGACAGGGAGGAGGCTGAACCACGCGCGTCCCGCCTCTCGTGCGTTTACACGACGTTGTACTAAAATACATTTTTTTCAATGGTGGCAAAGTTGATTTTAAGTACATTTAAGGTATGGAACTTAATTTGAGTAATTCCTTTTTCTGCTACTTTATAATTCTACTCAAATACAGAAGGACATATTGTACTTTTTATATTTTATTGATAGTTACTTTGCATATCTCAATATTATGAATACAAAGTAAGCAACTAGAAAAGCTTCAAAATGTCCACATGACGCAGCAATAATCATAATCAAATACGATATCCATCCTAATAAGTACTTTTAATAATCTGTTTAGGTAATTTGATGGTAATTGTACTTTATATGATTCTACAGCATTGATGAGTATTTCTACATAGTGGTGTTGCTACTTTAACTTAAGTTACACTTCTGGGTACTTTTTCCAACATGTTTATATTCTTCTAGGAAGATATTTTACTTTTGACTCACTTGCTGATTAAGAATATTCATTGAAAACATCTGATTGGTGAATTCAATATAATACATATTACATATTACATATTATATGTATTTAACTATCTAACAGATAAAGCAGGTGAAATAGGCCAATTTTGACAAGCTATACCATTGAAATGCTGCCTCCATTCTAATGTATCAATAACACTCATTTAATACTCTAAAAAAGAGCTGTTCAGCGCAATAATCACTTCTAGGAGCATTAGATCGTAACAAAGGGATCAAGTTTATTGGTCGAGCCACACATCACAAGTTTATATCAGAGCAGAGGACTAACCATATCTACAGCACACAACATCCTCTGTCCTCAGACTGTCAACACGTAGCAGACATGCTGACTCAGCTTTGAATATCACGTACTCTTTGGAAAATTTGGTGATTAAGTAAGTTTTATCGTCACACGCATGACTAATTGCTTTATTGAGACATACTGTGTGAGTTACTTCTTCATAATGCAACCGTGTTTAGTTTAATCTTTCACAAGGTTAGATTACCAAGGAAACTGTCGCCGGGCACCCAACCCCCAGGTTTACAGTCACAGAGTAAAATGAGGTTCATAAAATAAATAAAGTGAAGCACAATTTTCTGTATTCAACCATGTATACTATGAATAACAAAGCTTTCTTGCCTTGAACCGTAGTCTTATATCACCCCCAAGATCCCTTTATGAGATAATTTATATCTAGGGCCTGCAGTCAGCGTAAAGGAGCAAGGGTTTGTAGGCCTTGTGTTATCAAGAAAGCAAGTGCTGTTCAGACAGGAAAAAAATGTACCCATAGTAGGAGGATACATTTAAGTAGTATTTTAGTAACTTGGTCACTGTCAACTGTATTGAAATGGTTTTATGAGACACTGTGGGATAAAAAGAGGAGGAATGTGTATCAAGAACTTACACTAACTATTAAAATAAATGTTATTGATACATTTCGTTGCTGTTGTAAATAATTGACATCCAGGATGTTGACCTTTGAACCAATGAATTGGAAGCACCACATTACATGGTTTGAAGTAAAACTTCAAAGTGTTTCTCTACTCTTCTACTTCACTTATTGCAGTTAACACTAAAAAACATATAAATGCATTTTATTGCATTTTTCAAGGCAACCCGTAAGAATACTTTTTTCTTTTAAATAAAGTGATATAATCTTTATATATCTTTATGGTCTTTAGTTCAAAGCCAGTTTGCTTTAAATACATTTGGCGTCCCGTCACCTGAAGCCACAGCAGGTCACCTGCATGTGTTGTCAGATTTTTTTATTTTAAAAGGTCTAATACGGCATGAAATAGAGGGCCACCACCTAATCTTTACGTACATAGTGCAAAATGTTCAGGCTCAATTACATGATTCATGAATCATTAACAACCTACGTTTGATCGTTGCTCCTGTGTGCTACAGCACAATTAATTGTACTAGTGCTGAATGTGTATAATCTAGTTCAATTCAATTCAATTCAGTTTATTTGTATAGCCCAGTTTCACAAATTACAAATTTGTCTCAGAGTGCTTTACAATCTGTACACATAGACATCCCTGACCCAAAACCTCACATCGGACCAGGAAAAACTCCCAAATAACCCTTCAGGGGGAAAAAAAGGGAAGAAACCTTCAGGAGAGCAACAGAGGAGGATCCCTCTCCAGGATGGACAGATGCAATAGATGTAATGTGTACAGAAGGACATCTTTAGAGTTAAAATACATTCAAGGAATCTGACAGAGTTTATCAATAGTTCATATTTAGGCATATTCCACGATGGAGAGTTTGGAGACCTCCCAAGTGGAGGAGTGGGCGGAGTCCCAGCAGGGCAGTGGCACAGCTGGCGACAGGAACTCACGATCCAACCATCGAAGGTCCATCAGCAGATGGATCTATGCCGTCTCATAGGGTCCGATGACCCCATGAGACGTGAAGTCAGAAGGACTCGGGAGAAAGCAGAGTTAGTCATGTGTGATGGAGAGATGAAGATTCATCCATAGGAGAAAGAAAAGAGGAGAGAGGTGCTCAGTGCATCCTAAACATCCCCAGCAGCTATAAGCCTATACCAGCATATCCAGGGGCTGGACCAGGTGAACCTGATTCAGCCCTGACTATAAGCTCTGTCAAAGAGGAAAGTCTTCAGTCTACTCTTGAATGTGGTGACTGTGTCTGCCTCCCGGACTGAAGGTGGAAGCTGGTTCCATAAAAGAGGAGCTTGATAACTAAAGGCTCTGGCTCCCATTTTACATTTTAAGACTCTCGGAACTACAAGTAGCCCCGCATTTAGTGAGCGCAGCTCTCTGGTGGGGGGATACGGTACTACAAACTCTTTAAGATATGATGGTGCATCACCAATTAAGGCTTTGTAAGTTAAGAGAAGAATTTTAAAAGTGATTCTTGATTTTACAGGGAGCCAGTGCAGAGCAGCTAGTGCAGGAGTAATGTGATCTCTTTTCTTAGTTTTAGTGAGAATACGAGCTGCAGCATTCTGGATCAACTGGAGGGACCTAAGAGATTTATTAGTGCAGCCTGATAATAAGGAGTTGCAGTAATCCAGTCTCAAGTAACGAACGTGAAACAATTTCTCTGCATCTTTTTGAGACAAGATGTGCCTGATTTTTGAAATATTACGTAGATGGAAGAATGCAGTCCTTGAGATTTGCTTTATGTGGGAGTTAAAGGACAAGTCCCGATCAAAGATAACGCCGAGATTCTTTACAGTGGTGTTGGATGCTAGAGTAATGCCATCTACAGAAATCACATCACCAGATAATTGATCTCTGAGGTGCTCAGGGCCGAGTAGAATTACTTCGGTTTTGTCTGAGTTTAACATCAAGAAGTTGCCGGTCATCCTAGTCAAACTAATTTCTGACTTCCAGTCTATCAAGCTCCTCTTCTACCAGCTCACCACCTTTAAGAGTAGGTTCAAGACTGTGTTCTTTGGTAGAACTTAGTTTGAGCTGGCTCAGGTTTGCCCTGGTCGAGCCCTAGATATGCTGCTATTGGCCTAGACTGCTGAGAGACATCTTAGGATACACTGAGCTCTTCTCTCCTCTTGTATGAAATCATGCAAAACCAACTCTGCTTTTTCCTCCAGTCTTTTTTCTCTCGGCTCATGTGGATTGTAGTCTGTGGTCCTGATCGACAGACTTGTCATTATCAGTGGCATTGCTGATTGCAAACACCATTACTGCTTTCATTACACGTATTCTAAATTCAGAGTTCCATTTTTGATTGTTGCAACTTCATTTATCATGCCTACTCATGGATAATGTGTTATATGTATTGAATGCGTTATAACTTTGTAGTTTTTCATTCTGTACCCACAACATCTATTGCACTTTTAGCCATCCTGATGGAAGGATCCTCACATTTTTCTCCCTCAAGTTTCTTCTTCTTTCTCTGTTACCGAAGTCTTGCTGATGCGAGGTCCCGGTACAGAGGTGGTTGCATTTGTGCAGATTATAAAGCTATGAGGCAAAATTGGGATTTTCAGCAAAACTAAATAAATTAAAAAGGGGTGGCTTTTTTATTTTTTCAAAGAGGCAGTTTACATTGTACCTCAACAGCGACACCTTTCTTTTCCTACCCTATTAAATACCAGGATCACTTTATGTACTGTACTTTTGCAAAGAAAAAGAAAATGGGTGTTTTTTTATAAATTTTATTAATATCCAGAAAAGGTTTAGTCGAAGAGGCCGAATCCCATGTCGTCATCGGACCCCTCAGAGTCGTCCTTCTTCTCTTCCTCCTTCTCAACAGCAGCAGCTGCGGAACAAAAAGCACGTAATATTATTTACTGCTATAGTCACCATAACATATGAGAACATCTCCACTCACTGCTAATTAAAGCAATCATTAACATTTGTCATGACAAATTGTATAAATATGAAGTCACATTGTTCTCTTTAAAATAGGCAACAGATGACAAGTTTATCAAAAATGACCCAATAGTCAAATTATTGCAGACTAAATGATTTGTCTGTTATCATTAAAATATAAGGTGGAGGCCAAGGCAGTTTGTGCCAAGCATCATTAATGGTGACAAACAAGGTGATAAGCTGCAACTCTCACCTGCAGGGGCAGCAGCTCCACCTGAGCCAGCAGCCGCAGAGCTGGCAACCGCTACAGCACCACCTGCTGGCACGCTGGCCAGTTTACCATAACCTGAGGAGACACATTGGCAGACATCAGCTCAGGCGACAACTTTGACACTCAGTAGCCAGAAACAAGACAAGTCAGATAATAATATTAGGCAATTTAGTATGAGATTAAGAACACTTTCAAAAATGTAATCTAAATTAAACAACACTAACCTGTGGCGATCACCTCCTCCACATTCTTGCCTGCGAGCTCAGAAATGACCTGTTGAGGCAAACGTGTGAATATCACAAAGACACTGACTAACCGCGGGTAGTACAAAAACTGCTGTCCCCAACATTAGATCGTAAAGTACAGGATGCCCCATACCTTGTCCATGCGCGTGTCATCTGCCTCAATGCCAACACTTTCTAGGATCTTCTTGATATCCTTGGATGCAGGCTTGTCATTGCCACTCAGGGCAGCGAGCAGGTAAGCGGCTACGTAACGCATTCTGCCACAAATACAAACCAGGAAGGTTCAAAAGGTGAGCAGGTGGGTTTAACTTTAAGGTCGTCACTGACCAGAAACAAAACAGCTACACATTGGGAAACTTAACATAACATTAATATAAGAAAAAGTAACCTCCAAAATAGTTCCAAAAAAAAAAATCATACATTTAGGAAATTCTTACAACATATTTAGACTTTCTAAATCAACACAAAACACATCCACAACTCCGTCTTTAAGTACTTGGAGGCACATTATTAGCAGAAAAACAGACCAATAATGGTTTGTTACCAGCTGCAGATGTTTTTGACCCAACCATCTACAATGATTTATTTTGTCATCCAACACGCCAGATTGTATGAACAAAACGCTCGAGTTAATAATCAGGACATGGTCACAAAACAGCGTGTTGCTGAATTTCGGCCCATGAATAAAAAAAGATATAACTGCTTATCAAATATGAGCATCTATAGAATAGACCTAACAACGCGATCTCCTTTTTAATAATTTTGCATTAATTCGCTGGAGTGAAAGTTTGGCTCTGAGACAAATGTTAGTTTAAAACGTTTGATATTATTTGTTTCCACCCATGTGGCGGTTCTTCAGGAACATTAGCTAACGTTAAGCTAACCTAGCCACTAAAGACATCGCGGTGATGGAAATCGGAATAATATCGTTAAAATTACGCTCTTTAATACTTTTAAGCTACTGGGGTTGATGGTGTACTCATTATTATCAATAGCATGCGTGTTCTCCCCGTGTTAAATACAAGTATTATATCTTTAAATACACTCACTTGAGCTAGACGGTGAACGCGTGTACACTCGTAGGTTAGCACGGATAGAAAGGAAGTTACGTCAGGCGATGAAGGCTGAAGAAACCTCTTCTTCTTCTTTGTGTTTAATAACAGACAGAGAACAGGTACACCGCCACCTGCTGTCTCAGAGGGTGTAGTGCACACTGGGCGAGTTTATAGGGCTGCTTTAAAAGAAGAGGAAGAGGCCTCCATTTCAACTGTGTAACTGTGATCATTTTACCGATATTATACTGCCAGAAACTAAATATCCAAAGATAATGTTTGAATCTTATAGTGATTGTGAACCAATGATTTCATACAGTATACAATAATATCTAAAAATAGAGAAAATACAGAAAACCATCATGTCTATTTCTATTATCATTTCACTATTTCGATTTTAACACCAAAATACAAACAAATTATCTGAATGTGGAATTTATATTTTATTTGTATTTTATTGTATTAAAGTCTTTATATTTGAAATGATTAAATTGTTGTATTATATATTTTATTTTTATATAACTATCACATCATTCAAGCTGCTCAGGGGGCATTTACTGACATATTTGATATCGTAGAGCAATATTTTAAAATCTCTTCAGTTTGTGCTAACAACAACACTCATTGCAGACATCGAATAAAAAAATAGTTAAATAAATTCAAAGATGTAGACTGATTCCCAGGTGTTCAATTCCTTCCTGTATCCTTAAATTCCTCCAACAGTATTCGAATAAAAATTGGCATATGTGATGTGTGTCATGTACATGCTTTTGATACAGATTTTCTCTTAAACATCTACACTTACCTGACAATTATCATGAAGAGTGAAGACGATGTTGCAGCCTGTAATGACGTCTTCTATAAAAAGAGACGTGACTTACATGGTTACATGCCCACAGCAAATCTTATTGTTTTGAATATGAATTTCATTATCAAATACCCTCTCTTTTCGACCATCTTTGGTGGTTGCTCACAATGTTTTTGTGCCTAAAAATAAAAATGAACGTTCAAAATGCCTTTAGAAGTCAAATATGGAAGCCGTTTATTTAGTCTTTAATCCAACTGTTATTTTATTCTACATCAAAACATTTTACATTCCACATCAATGAAACACAGTAAACTGGGTAGGAAACCATAACACAACATAACACAACACAGCCTAAAGGTAAAACTCTGAAACAAGCACAGACTCAATTATTTCCAAATATTTCCAAAGAGTTCCAAACATTATCAAAATGTTCACAAATGTTGAACGTTTGGTCTTGGTACAGGAAAGAAAAGATGAATCAGTTCAGATCTGCTGATGGAGGAAAGTTCATCTCCAACATCAGGAGATCTCAGTCCAAGAGACTTTGCTGATATGGCCTTGGTACACAGTCAAAATGGAAGTACCAATTATTCCTGGGATTTGTTTTTAGGAAAATCAATTAGAAAAATTTAGAAAATATCAAAAGAAAGCTATTATAAAAAATACTCTATTGACCATCCCAATATATAGAGGAGGGACATTGGTAGAAAGTTAAAAGTTACATCACAATGTTGCAACTAAGTTTGACAATGGTCAGTGACATTCAGTGGTGAGTGTGACTGTGCAATACCAACACCAAGTCTCATTACAAGTTTTCCTGATTTACTATTCATGTGTTTAAGCAGTGAATCCAGCTAGCTAAGGTTTAATAAAACACAATCAATACATTATATTAGGTCATTTTGACTTCCTTGTATACCCACTCTCTGCTGCTAAAATCTCTGTCTCAAAAATAAAGTCTGCTCTCAGTAGTCTATGGAACGGTCTATTGCTAAACACACTTTTACATGCGCCTGTATCCGGACCATCATCCCTTAGAGAGCAAGGTTAATGTCAAAGGGAGATCGTCACCGCAACTACTTGACAGTGATCGATATGAGAAAGTTACAACAATTGTAAATGTCTCATAGGATAATTTAACTCCGATATGTCTAAGTGCAGTGTTCACAAACTGAGATATTAGTCCACGCAGCCTGAAAGCAGTAATTTCCAATAACATTCTGCAATAAAATGACAACTATTATGCACCATTACAGGATATGTCCAACGTTTTTTTAAATGAACTTGCATAGATAATTGATTTTGCATTCAGTTTTTTGCAGTGCGTATTTTTTTCTCTACTGCATCCCAGAATTCTGCATTTTTCTTATAGGAGTAGTGCATTACAGGCAGCACACCCACTAAAATAGAATAGTGCTCTACGTGTGTCATCATGTTTGTAACGTACAATCTGTCAAAGACACCTTACACTGACTTGAGTGAAGACAAAACCTGACATTTAACAGCAGACTTTAAGTTGACGGTAACAAAGGATATTACTGTTACAAAGAAAAAAACTAAAGAGCGACATGTTTTCTCTAAAGTTTACTTTAGCCAACAGCCATTTTTGTTCCAATTATTATAGTTATTATTTAGTTCCCTAAATGTATGTTAAGAGATGGTGGATAACTAAACAAAAACACCCAAAGAAAAAGTAACTCCATCACCAAAGCAGCTGCACAGACAATCAGTGACCACATTTCAGATGCATTTTCCTAAGCAAAGAAAAGAAGTCTCATACTAATTTGTTTGAACGGAAAATAAATTCAAAGAAAAGACTTGTTTGATTGACACGTTGCATGGAGACACAAGTTTAGCATTTGAGCTTCTCCATGACGAAGGTCTTTAAAAGCATTAATATTCCACATCGATATCATAGCCCGGTGAGGAAGGTCTCACATACTGCATCTTGGGGCTCATTGACACCGTTTTGACATTAGCCGGCTTAAACCCGCCGGTCAGTAACCAAATGTCATATCATTCTTGTTTTTTAAATATTGTGCCGATTGTATATTACATACAAAGTACATAGGTGCCATTCAAATGACGACTGAGTGATGACAAAAACAAATTGGAAATAAATCACGTTATTCCATTTTTAAGTATGGGATTTTTTGAGAGAAATCATTAAAGAAGTAGTTATTAAAATTGAAAGAAATGTTTCTATACATCTGATCCCAGCGCCAGTTAAATATGTCGGACTACCAAGATGAACAAAAAAAGTTTAAATGAAGTGAATGTTTCATTTAAGAAACACCCTTGTTCTGCAAGACAAAAACAAAACTGATAAAAACATAGAATATGCCAATGCAGCAGATTTACAGAACAATCCCGAAGTGATAAACGGTCTGAATATGAAGTCACTGCATCTCAGCCATGGCAACGACATAAGTCATTTCATTCTTTAAATCAATGACGAAAGCTCACATTTGGCATTGTCGTGAGCAAAGAGGTTGTTTGATATTCCAAAGACAAATGTGAAGGAAATGGATTCCAGCTCAGTGTTGTAGCTCGTGAAAAGAAAAAAACACAACATACAGTACATTCCTGATTTATGCCAATACAACTTAAACAGAAGTTGAACACGTTTTATATTGTGCCATGCCAACAGCAAGGCATTTGCTTATGAAGGTTTACTACTTTACCAAAAGTAGAAACGTTAGACTCTGTGGCGGCAGCAATTTAGATTAAAAGTTGCTGAGACCCAATTACATCACTTACAGTGCTGAGTGCAGCTGAGCTTTTTATAGCACGGTGTGACGCTAGAAAACTATAAATGTAAGCTCAGAGAAAAATAGATAATCCATCATTTTAATTTTGAAGTGTTCTTTCAGTGGTTTCCCACATTATCCAGCACACTGTCTCTTTAACTAATTCAAACCTTTATAAACCCACCAAAAGCTTCCCTTCAACAACAACAATACAACTGCACCTCTTCCAAATTTGCACAATTAAAGGGTTTCTAAAGATACCACCATGTTTTTTTATCTAAATTCATATCTTTGAAAATAACAGGTGCAAAGGATTTAGTCATTCCTGTCACAAGCATTTAATTACCAGTACTTGACTTTAAACCATTAGAAATAAAAACATAACGGTGAACACATTACATAAGATAAACTTGTTTGCCCTGAGGCACTTGGTAGTGGCTGTGATAAAAGAATAAAAAAGACTTTCCTGTAGAAGGAATTGTGTAGTCGGTCTCAAAAGCATTCGAAGTTGCATTCAAATTGTCAATTCAAAAATAATGCACACGTGTGAGTGACCACCTACACTGACAATCATGATCATTATAATGTCTAGAGTTGGAGTATCCAGAGTAACAATGGTGAACATAAAAAATGCTACAGAAAAGGAAAGAAGCACAATATACAGTATATGTGAACAAAACCAAAAAACTTGAGTTTGTTTATAAAGCATTTTTTGGGGCAGGGAGATAAAAAAAGAAAAGAAAGAGGGACCAGAATACATGGCCAGAAGGCTCAAGGAGGAGAGACATGGGAGCTGGGCATCAACACAGATAAATCCTACTGGGGGAAGTTGTTCTGTTGCCGGCGCTTCGCCGACCTCATTTTCTCAAAGCGTGACTCCATCTCCTCGAGGACTTTGGGGGTGTACCTCACGACCAGCTTCACTGAGCCCTGAGCTGCTTTGAGGAGCTCCACAGCTTTCTCATGGTGCTCGCCTTCCACACTCTGGGAAAGACACAGAAACATGCTGTCACATTTGAACACAAAGAGGAATAACAACGATAGTAAAGGCCTTTATTTTAAGAGCGTCATAATCCAAAAGGCAATATAGAGTTGGCAATTGTGAAAAAACAAGTTGTGTCGTACCCAATGGAAGAAACAATAACTTCGATGCATTATTGGCATTAAAGTGACCATAAAACTAACATTAGGTTTGGCAGCCTGGTTCAACTTACCATAAAACATTTGTAATTTGGAAATTGTAATAGTTGAATCAACTGAGCAGTAAACCAAATTATTTGGATGATTGTTAGTGGCTGATTCTGGAATATTAAACTAACTAAGCACATACGCAAGTGTCGTTTAAAAAAAGAAAAAAACAAGTGTTTAAATTCACCGTTTCTCAACAAAACACATTGCCTGCATTCTCGAAGCCTATAAAATGTGTTGAATGCAATTTCCTTCCTCATAAATCATTCTTACAGGCAATTCTCAGAAAAGGTTGACACCTTTGTCGTTTACATCCATATTTGCTTTCCTAGCAGTCTTCTCCTCTCTGCCTTTGTCGGCTTTTCCTTGGCCATGATTCTTATAACCACCAAATATTGATTAGCGGAATCGTGTAAAACCATGGGCAGGACTGAGTGTGCGTTGGAGGAATGCTTAAGTACCCCAGTGACTAATCAAGGACCAACTCTTAAAAACATTCCCTAGCAACATTGAAGAAAGAATGAAATACAACAAGTTATTCCAATAGCTGCTTTGTGCTGCTTTAGTGTTCAAGGGGACTTGAAAATAACCAACATGATGATAAAAACACATCAGTTGCCTGATTTCTGGAAAAACCTCTGTCCAACTTTGGTGACAAGGACACTGAACAAGTTTCAAATTGAAGTTCAACTCAGCTATACGTTAAAAGTGAATTGAACGTACCACCCCGTTAACAGAGAGAAGCTGGTCACCCCTCTTCAGGCCTCCATGGCGGTCGGCGATGCCTCCTGGGATGATCCGGGAGATGTATATTGGCGAGTTCTGCTCCTTTCCACCCATTATATTGAAACCCAGACCTTCTTCTGTTTTGGGCAGTTCCACCACACGTGGATGCGAGTGTCCCTCACTTGCTGCAAAAGCTGCCACAGTTGCCTGATAATTTAAAAAAGTGCAGTTATTCAAACATTGCAAATGCATTTTATTTCTCTAGAGCTTCTTTATTAGAAGAATATGTTATTTGACTTGGGTATACCTTAGCTGTGGCATTGGCCCTGACCTCAGGACTGCTGTTGATGTCCACCGTTTCATACACATGTTCATAAACCTGAAGAGACATTGTTGGAGATTATTTGGTCAAATCCCAGCTGCCCTATTTCCCCAGTAACCATACACTCATCACACCAAAACCCTGTTTTTCAAACACTTTAGTATAATACCAGTGGAGAAAAGTGAACCAATGGCATCTCTCAGTTAAGTTTTTTGGAAATAGTAAAGACAAAGAGTCTTACTTCTCTCACAGCATTACAGAATTCACTCTGTAAGACCCTTTGCAGCGCCTGCAGCTTCTGGGGAGGCACCTCTCCGGTCCTTTGGAGCTTATCAAGCAGTTCAACAGCTCGGTTAATATCTGTCAACAAGAACAAAGATACACCATCATCAAGGTTTTCAATGATAACTGCAAATCGAGACATTCCCAATGTGTGTTTTCTGTGTTAAAGTCAGGACTAAATCTGAACCAGTGTAATGCTAAAAAGATAGAAACTATGAACTAGTTTAGAAAATGCTTGTTTTACCACTGAATGAATTTCAAAATTGATTTACCGATGTCAATTAACATGTCTTTAGTTGGTCTCAGATTGAAATTAACCTCCATTTGCACTACATTTGTTGAGATGATAAATACTTACCGTCTTACTGCACTGTTAATATACCATAAATAAAAATATGAATACACTCTTAAATTGAGTAGAGCAACTTCCAATACATGACAATCCAAAGCAATATATATATATATATATATATATATATATATATATATATATATATATATATATATATATATATATATAATAATAAGTTAATCCTTTAATCGTCCTATAGCAGTACGTTTCTAAACTAACGTAGGTTAATGTACTGCATGTTTTACGTAACTCGTCTAACCACCACAGAGAGATGGAGCAACACGGATCAGCTGCTCCGTCAACAATAACAAACACGAGGACGAGGAGCCTTTCCCCTCCAATCTGTTTATATGTTTGCATTATTTTGTCAGAATAAAGGAAGAAGACACGTCATGATTCTGTTAATCTGTGTAATTCCCTGCGAAGAGATTTTTTTTCAAATTGTTTTTCATTGACGTTAAAGTTAATATTGACGTAGTTAGGTTACATTTCTGGGGGGCTTGTTGTTGTTAATGAAGTAATGTCAGCTTTTTATTAAACGAAGAACTGAGGGAGAAACACATTATATTCCCTGCTCATTCTTGCTGCCAATGCAAGAAAGTGTCTGTAATCTCAATTAAGCAACACTCGGTGAACCTTTAACGAGCCAGGCTCACTGATTATGATGTTGTCAGTGAAGCTAGCTCTGAGCTAGCTAACACAACTTAACGTTACTCTCGCTCGGCAACCAAATATATTTGGCATTAACCACACATAAACTCTAGATACAAGCAGGACGTCTACAGATTATAACGATAATACGGGACTATAATAAACAATAAAGTACAGTTAACGTCCTGCCGTCAGAAACAACAACAAGCCCAGCTGTGTGAGGCTAACGCTAAGCTAGCTCGGATAATGGATCACAACAAATACTTCTAAGCTAACGCTAGCGAGCTGCTTAACTTTACCTCTTTCCAACCGCACGGGCTCCCCAAGCGATGCCATTCTGGAAGCAAGTGGTTATTTAATGCCAGGTAGCTTCTGCGTTAAACACTGTATATGGAAAACGAAATATGGTAATCCCGGCTCACGTTACAGCGCTTAACGGGGCGATAAATCAGATTAGCCAAGTTAGCCGGCTAGGCTAGTTGCAAGTGTCATGATGCATTCAGGGAATACTCGTAAAGTGTAGTACTCTGAAACACAATCATGTTGTTTTCCACGGGGGTTCCTGGATGATCGGAGCCACCACTGAAGGCATTTATCCTAACGAATAAGTCAATATTGTATTTATAAACATTCCAGACGTAGTTAAATATGTATGTGATATTTATAATAGTTAGACAATGGAAGTTATTTATTTATACATAGTTATTTATATTCTTGAGGATCTTACTGCTCGAGTGCCTTGGTGCATAATTTAAATTCTGGAGTTGATTGCCAACATTCAACTTTAGGTATCGGTAGAGGATTGTGCACATGTGCTTATGTGGACCTTACGTGTCGTGTTTACCCTATTATATTTCTACTTGCAGCATCCAGAAAAAGGTGAGGAAAGGGCCACCATTGTCCCAGACCCATTTCGCAATTCAACAATCACACGATCAACAGTAGTCTGTTGGTGCATCATTCTTTTAACATCTGAGCTGCACCTATATATGGATGCTCATAGCTAGAGGGATAATACATAATATCCTGTGTATATGTGACAAGGGAAGAGCCAGAACCCTCGTTGGCTATTTCCTGACACCAGGGAGGAATATTTTCTCTGCTGCCCTCTACTGGTTGCAGCACATATTGAGACTCCAGTACACGAGTCTTCAGAGCACTGCTGCTGCACTGCTCCATGTGGGCTGAAACCTTCAGACTTGAGTCACTCCTGACCACACCCCAGTGATGACGCGCAAAGTGGTTCCCTTAGGCTTCTGATGACATACACCTGCTATGGCATCACTGATTGCCATAGCACACACAACGCACAATATTTATTCTCTTTTTTATATATACAAAAGGCTCATTGTTCTTTTCTTGAAGCTTCAGCCATATCTATTGGTTAAACAAATGCTAAATGATATTATGAGATGTATTCACATACATGATTTATGATCACAAAAGACCATATGGGCTTAATTCTGAGTCACTTTGATTAGGGGATGGCCGTGTTCTATTACTGCCGCTTTGTTGTACAAAAACAGCTCGAGGCTTCTCCTCATGCTAGATGAAGCAGCTCAGAATAACTTGTCTATTATACATGGCAATATGTTTGATTCATTGTCTTATGCTGAACATGTGTAAGTGCTCAGACATGTTGTTTGAATTGAATTTATTCATTCAAATTCTAGGGTGGATTTTCTATGAAAAGCAAGGCAGAACAAATGATAGTCTTCTTGTAGGATAACTAAATACTTTTTGATTCTTACTTGGTTTGTACAGCTAGGAAAAGAAAGCGTTTACTGGGTGATTCATGACAAAAGACACTTTAAGAGACACTACTGCATGCATGTCATCTTCCTCAGAGGTCCTGTAGACACTATTTGTTCTAAGCTTGTATAAAGAAAGTAACTCACAGCATCTTCATCAGCCTCTTCTGGAGGATCGGAGACAAATAGTAAATGAAACATCTTTTCCTTGCCTCGTCGAAAAAGTTTTTTCTTTGCAGCAATTTGTTTTCCAAATCTCAAAAGGCCAGATCCGGTTAACGTCAGAGGTCACACTTACCTTCAGGTTAACGACGAACAAGTACAATAAGGTGGTTGGTATCACATGTAACACACACATAAGACATAATTTAAGCCTTTAATGAAGCTTTTGATCTTCTTTTTTTATATAAGTGTCTTCTCATTCTGATGTTTGTCATATTGGGTTAGTATGGATGTGTTTGATGATATTTAGATGCAAAGTGAACTTGTTTAATTGTTTTCCTGCTATGATTTTAAACTATTGCATCCACAATTGGGAACAAGGAGTGCTCACACAGTTATAATCGGCTGGAGATACGAAGTTGCCGTAGTCTTTAACTTAGATACCAAACCAGGAGTTGTACTTCTCATCACAGTAAACGTACTGCTGCATCACATCTGGATGATTGTTCTTTTGGAGAAGATTTAAAGATAGGATTACCATGTCATATCAGGAGTATCTCTTAAATGTGCACATGTATACGTGTCAAAGTCTAAACTTAGCCTACTTGTACTATAATCTAAATCCTTGTAATTGGAAATATTACATGTGCAGCTGGTAAATCACTAAAAACATCAAAAGTATTAAAAGGACATTCAGTACATTTGTGTAAGTAATATGAGCAGGAAGTGGTTTAGTAGTATTTTATAACTCTGAATTACACAAAGACCTGCAAAATCATTTCCACCCTATTATTGCCTTCAGTATTAAAACCGAATGCATTGACTCCTCTGCTACTGAAAATATGATATTTTCTCGCAGCCTTTACATTTATAGAGCATCTTGTTTATGCATGATTTTAATTTGGTCTTTTTCGTTGGCAGCACATATTTCCACGTGCATGAGTGTGTATGTGTGTGCCTTGCCTTATCCCCGCCTTCCTGCCTGTGATAAAGTTTATCCTGCTCGGAAATGCATTGTTGAAACTTTATCGACATGGATTTTGTTTTTCAGTTGCCTATATTTTTATTTCTTCAAATATTTCAGTTTAATATTGCAAACAACTTCACAACATACAAAATGAATAATATTAACCCAGAAACATGTCCATGAATATATTTTATATATAAATATATACATATATATATATATATATATATATATATATATATATGTATATATACATATATAAATTCTTTTTTTATATATATATATATATATATATCTTGTCCTCTGGTGGGATAAAAAAATAAACAGCAAAGCTTTGACAACAGCACCTTGACATAGTATGTAAGTCCAACATTACCTTGAGAAGTTTAGAACAGTAAACAGATAAATTACTTGAGAGGAAAATAGTTTTCTGCTGAATATGTAAACGTAATGTTTTTTGGTCAGCGTCATATCCTTTTTTGTAAGTGGAGAATTTCTCAATTCACAATTGAAGCAGCATGCAAGCTTTTTGAAGATGGAACTGTCCTCTCTCATTCCTTGCCTTTTTTCCTCCTTCGTTTTCTAATTCTTGGCAACGTAAACAAATCACAATGTCTTGAGGGATGTGATATAGTAATTTAAACTGGGCGCAAATGACTGATCAGATTTTTTTTAATTGTTTACAAGGTCATGAATATGTTCAATAAATAGACTGTAGTATCACTTTTACTGTATAAACTTCATCTTTTTTTACATGCAGTCCATAAAATTTTCATTTGACGGAATAATTTACCCTGTTATGTATATATACAAATAGATATTTTCTCTTTATTCTCTTTTTTAAACTCTTCAATAAAATCTATACATTTTATACACTATCTCCCTCTTTTAATGGTCAATGTGCATACACATGAAGTGTCTATCCTTATAAACCGCCAGCCGATCTTCTTTTTGCTATCCATGGTAAGCGCTCGCACGTAGGACTGGGTTGTCCTGCATTGGGAATTGTAATGCCGCTTGTCTATTCCTCTGCAGCCCTCCTTTGTGTACCCCATGGGGTTGCATTTGGTCTCATAAAAGTATTGCTTCAGTTGGCCATTGGGGACAGGGACCTTTTCCATGACGGTAACTGTCTGCCCAGACATGTCTATTGCCGTCTTTTTATCCACAGCTGTCACCCACTGGCTAATACTGTCACACACACTGAGCTCTCCGCGCCGCGAGGGATCGGAGTGTCGCCGCACCCTCATGGACATGTTAGCGGCATCCAGATAGTTTTTATATTCCTCCAGAAGAAAGAGCAACGGCGGCTCCAAAGGCACTTGGTTGCTGATCATCACCCGCGAGTCGTACAGGTCGACATCCTTGGTCTCCGTGGTGACCAAAGAAGATGGGCCCCCACCTCCCTGGCTATGATCAGGCCCATGTCCCAGCTGTGCCGCCTCTCCCTCCACCTCCAGCAGCTCCTCTATCACCTGCTCAAAGGTTTCTGTGAGTGAGGGCAGTTCCCCGCGCTGGCCCGGCCCACTCTGCGGAGTCCCGTGGCCCCGCGTGGCCGTCGCAGCGGCGCCCAAGTAGCCTTCCGTCCGATGGCCCCGCATGCCCGGGGCGTCTCTCAGGGGCGCAGCTCTCATGCAACTGAAGTATGAAATAACCATAGTAAGGAACAGGATGGTCATCACTCTTCTAACCTGGTGGAACTGGAGGGGGAGAAAAAGACAGGAAACAAAAAAGGAAGGGGGAGAGAGAAGAAAACTGTTAGTCAAAGAGCATTTTCAATGAAGTTAGCTTATTATTGATCTATCATGGACCATGTAAGCCGTTTTTGTTATTTCCACCATCTCGTCTTGTTGTTCAAGCCAAAACAGAGAGCCAGTTGCTTTGGAATCGTCACTAAACGTTTTTGGATTCAACTGAGTCATAATTTTTTTCAAAATATTTGCTAACTGAAATCACTCTGTTCCTACGTGAGGTCTGGCTTAGATTTGTATTTGTTGGCAGCCGTGTGCAAAAGCGGTGCTGAGCATCAAAGAGATGTCTTATAACAAAAGATAAGATCACACGAATAGATGTCACTTCATCCAAACAGCCTTGTTATTATCATATCATAAGCTCTGTGTTAAACTGTGCAGTGTGTTTCTAGAGCGAACCAGCCATTCATCACTCACTGCCTCAATCATGTTCTTTGTTAAAGCTTAGACTGTCCTTTATTTTATTTACATTTTAAAGGAAATGGCATATATATATATATATATATATATATATATATATATATATATATATATATATATATATATATATACCAGCCATTCATCACTCACTGCCTCAATCATGTTCTTTGTTAAAGCTTAGACTGTCCTTTATTTTATTTACATTTTAAAGGAAATGGCATATATATATATATATATATATATATATATATATATATATATAATTGATTTATTATTTAAACATTATGTTACTTAGAGAAAGTTGTATGATTTTATAATACATTGGGCTCCAAACACGTGAGGGTCAACTGTAAACTGGCACAACATTAGGAGAGACTGCATGTGTTGACATAAGGATATGGTTTTGTTTGTTTAAAGAGCTCCTGTATTATCTTTCAGCTTCGACATTACCTCACTAACAAACTCACCATTATCATGGACAGCACTTACTGGCTGACTGACGGAGAGGGAACGTGTTTGCGTCAGCTTTGACAAACACCGCTGTTGCGGTATTATTTATCTTTCCCCTTTTCCCTAAACTGGTCTGCGCTGTCGGACAGGTCTGATACTAATCCCTTAGAGTCATGTATGGGCATCAGGAGTTTGTTGAGTGTTTCTGGTAGATGGGTGGCGGGAGCGCTGCACAATGAACAGGATGTCATGCGGAAATTGAGAGGCAGAAAGATGTGTCATCCTCACTGCACTGTCAAGTACCAATCTGGAGACACTCAGATGAGTCAGAAGAGAAGTAAAGCATACATGTATATGTATATATAAAGATATATAAATAGCCTGAGCACCGATGCATCCCTTACCTTTCAGAAGCTCTAAGATTCACAGCAAATCAATGATATGGACATCCAACAGCCCGAGATATAAAAGCAACCATAATGAAAAGAAAATCTAGATCTTGCTTTCCACAGGGGCTCATTTAAAAATAGCCTGACCGAGGCTTTGACTGCACTCCGCATGTCCCAACTTGATACAGGAAAAAACTGCGAGCAATACACTCTGCCTCCACTCAGGATGGACATGAGGACCTTTACAGTAAGGGAGGAGCAAAACCCCACCTTAAAAGCATTTGTTTCATTCTTAATTGGTATCAGGGGCCGTGGCTGCAATTAACCAACACCACGGTGACTGCCATAGAGATATCTCGTCTATAAATAGATGTGCTGGGAGTCTCACAGTCTCTATTCAGAATATCACATCCTTCTTCTTAATGAGCCACTCATTCCCCGAGCTCAGTGACGTGCATCTCCAGAGTGTGTGAGTGTGTGTGTTAGAGGGAGGGCATGGGAGGGGCTGGTTTGGATATGTTTGCAGGGAGATGAGGGTATTTTTCCTCTCACCAATTAAAACGACAATGAGAACAAAGGAGCTAATTATCACATTTTAATTAAATACTGTTCATGAAACAGGTCTATTTATCAACCTTTGCAACCTCAATATTGCTCGGGTTTCAGTTCTGATGAGAAATCTCTGTGAGGCTTCCCAGCATAGAAAACCACGTAGGTTTACGGGATCGAGGCCAGTCACAAGCTTTATGTGTAGGATGCATTTAGGCTGATATTATTATCAGCATCACGCTCAAATGGTTCCGCTTCCACGTGACGGAAATGAAGGCGGAGGGCTGATTACTGTTAGGCGTCAAACTTCATGCTGGAAATGGTGCAGACGATGAGTGCTGCATCTTCCGTAACAGACCACAGGGGTAATATTGCAGTAGCAGGGGGTGGAGAGAGTGCCAGCGTCATTTCGCAGCATAACAACCACAGATGACGTCTCTTCCAGGTCTCCATAGGAGAGAGAATGGAGGGGAGGAGGTTGCTGGGGGTAATGCCACTCAACAGTGTGCAATTGCATGCCGCTCCCCCGGGAATCCTCACATCGGGAACAACAAATGATTTTATTTCTATCTCTGTGATTTCCTGTTTCCATCAGGACAATCAATATGGCTTATGCTCTCAATCAACATCCTGTTAAAATGCGATAAAGCCAATGAATCATTTAATTGCTGTGGGACTGACGGAGATTCTCTGGCTTGTATCTTACTAGAGGCTGGATGTGACAACTGATTGGTTCGCTCTTGTTTTATACATCCAGTGAAGGAACATTTGATGTGCACTGCCGGATTTCTCAGTTAATGAAAAAGCGGCTTGCGAGTTAACACAATGAGCATGAATAATAGAGCGAGGGCAGAACAACATATGGAGGAATGTTGGAAATCAAATGTACTTTTTTGCAGCCTCAGGGCCAACTTTGTGACGACCGGTTTGATAATAAAAGAATCTAACACAAGGAGGTGGCTGGGCACAGCGCCATTTCTTTTTATCTTGTCTTTTGCCGTGTGTTATTATTGAAATCATATCATTAGATGAAATCCAGATAGAACCAAACATTCCAGCTGTGTTAGATAATAAAGTACGTGTCACGGATGTCCGAGTTTGACAGTTCCTTCACCCTTAAATGCAAATCACTTAACATGAGATAACAGAAAGATAAAGCCTGCAATAACCACTGCAAACACGCCTTTATTCCAGACAACACACCCAGAGCACGAGTCCCCCAGAACAATAGGAGCAGGTGAGTGTGCGGACTCTGTCTACTGTTTGGCTTTGACGTCTCTAGATGACCACCTGTTCATCTGCTTTGAGAGTGTGGCTGTATGGTTGGGATATGTAACGTATCCTCACATTCATTCTTCGTGCCAGGTGGGGATTAAAGTGATAAATACCGCCTTTGACAGATGCTGAAAAGTTTCTCTAAAGCATGAAAGGACTGGTATTATTACACATTCAGTAACGTTCCCAAGCCTCCAAGCACATGTCAGCACACTTTATGGCTTCATCTTCACGAACAGCATGCATAATATCGTAGGAACTGTTCGAAGGGGAAATAAACATCAAACAGAGGAGATGAAAGAGGGAAATGTGCCCAGTGCATTTGAATAGAAATGTGCGACCTATAGCAACATTTGTTCCTCATTCTTGCTCCCATGGGCATCCGTCTTTGTTCAGTTCCTCAAGAAGCGTGTCGGGTTAGAGCTATTTACCTGGCAACGTGTTTTGTCACGTTCAAAGTGCACGGCACACACTGCCAAATGTTCAGGGGGGAAACATGCAGCACACAATATAAAAATTCTACCTGAGGACCTCTTGTGAGCCACAATGCAGCACTTAGAAAAAAGGCAATTAGAGTTGTCTGCAGTAATGGCTGACACATGTGGAAGCTTGCCTTCTCAAGATCTGTTTTCAATCTGACACAGTTTCAGAACATGTTTACTAATAGATGAGCATCACTAAGGGATTATACCTGGCCTCCTGGCCAACCCTGCAGCCACGGCCACAGACAGCCCGGCAATCAAATAGCTGCTGAGTGATGTGTGCTATCCAAATGAGTGATGCTTCCCTCCCACAATGTGTGCAGCAGTGGGCCAGGGAGAGACCACAGCAGCGTAAAAGCCTTAAACATGCTGCGTCTGTGTTCATGTGCTACTCTTACATGTCCAATAAAGTGGGAACACAAATGAGTTCAATTCAACTCACGAATCACCGATTCTGCCGAAACTGACCACTAACATAACCAACAGACCCATAGCTCCAAATGAACAGGGCTGCAGTTCCACACGTTGTCCACTAGATGGTGTGTGAGACCGTGAAATAATGAGAGCTCCTTCTCTTTCACCCTCCCTCCTGAAACACGACACAGACAGACAGACAGAGACAGAGAGACAGACAGACAGACAGATAGACAGATAGACAGATAGACAGATAGACAGATAAACAGATAGATAGATAGATTTCCGCTGCATAATACGTCCTAAAGTTCACTTATATGGTACTTAGTCACAACTCTGACAATAAATGTGGCTCTAGTGCGTTTTTTGGAAAGTGCATAATTATTTCATCATTAAACCATCACATCTACGTGTGTGCTGCTATGATCCAGACATTTTTACACAGAGTTTTTAAAGCTCAGCCAGCTTTCCACCACTCAATAAATGGGACTTTACTTTAATCATTCTGGCCAGTAATTTGAAGATTCAGTGCACACAACACCAAGAAGTAGACCCAGCAGTGTGTGTTGGCCGCCGTAGCTGGGCGTCGGGTCTCGGGTTTCCTATAAAGTCTTAATGAGTTCATCAAAGTTCCCCCCCCATCCAAAACAACCATAGAACAACTCTGGGTTTTTGTTGTTGTGGATGTGTTTACAGCGCAAGGGGGTCCGAGATTATATTATACTACCGTACCAACACTCTCAACAAAGAGTTTATTGAGTTATTTAAGTGGCAGAAAGTTTCACTTATACATTTTCAAACCTGGCTGATTTCACATAGAGGCGCGCTGCTGGATTGTTACTAGAAATACTAATAATAAGGCACGTTTACTCTAATGATTAAACAACACCACCCCACCCTCGAGATTACATCTACTGAGCTCGAGCTCTACTCTGGAAACCCAATCAACATAATAACTCCGTTTTTTATTAATGAACGCGAGGATAAGGTTACACATATCCCCTCTCGGGCTGCGGCGCTGTCTGTTCGCGGGTTAACCTGACTTGATCGAGCTACTTTAAGACTCCCCCCCACACACACACACACACACACACACACACACACACACACACACACACACACACACACACACACACACGCACATACACATACACGCGCGCTCTCACGCGCGCACACGCGCGCACCACTATCTTTTCTTTCCTGAAGCAGCATCAAACACAGCCAAAGTGCTTAAAAACAAGTCATCGATAAATAAACATACCTTTTACTGCCCAGTCGTAAAACAGACCATTCAACAGGACAGCAGTGTCATCTGGGATGTGTTGAACAACTCCTTGAGTAATTTACTTAAGCGATATTTTCCTCTCTGTACTCTCCCGACAAGCTTCAGGATATCTCTTCAGCTTTGGAGCAAATAGATTAAATTATTGATGGTGGAAATTGCATGGATGAGGTAATGCACTCCCATGGCTGCACGGCTCCTTTGGAGATCGTCTGAAACTGAAGTTGTCGCATGCTGAAACGCCGCAGCAGCAGCAGCAGCAGCAGCAGCACCACCACAGGATGAGAGACCTCTGGAACTGAAATGAGGAGCCTCTTTGCAACTACAGTAACTTTACTACAGAATGACGCTGCAACATGTGACCTGCCGCTGGCTGACTGGTCGCCGCCAAACTCCTGTTTAAACAGCCCCTAGGCGGAACTATTAATGCGCTTTCAGCGCGCATTGTGTGCTTTTGTTCCTCTGCATTCCGCGCAGCCTGCATCCTAACCATAATGTCTGACAAGATGCAAAGCAAGAGCGAAGACTCTCCTCTTCCGGATGTCTTCCGAAGAGGTGGCACATCTTCTGCCTAACAGCGCGCCTCCACCAAGTCGTAACACACTGCGTGCCATTTAGAGTTGGCCTCTTTTTGTACATTTAAATATTCATAGAATTAGAATTCGGAATTTATTTTACTGGTCTGCAGATTGTGAGGAGGACATGTACTTTATGAGCGTAAAGTATATATTTATTAATGTTTGTCCCCACTAATTATGTAATTGAAAGCATTCTGATCCAACATCCCATGAAGATTGTCACACTCTTTTCATATAATCTCATCTACGTGTGAACTTGAATCATTTCTATAATAAACTTGGCCCTGAAAATGATCTGAGAGAATAATGTTTGCGCTGTGTGGTGTTAAAACATTTGGATGGCAACAGGCACTGGAGGCTAACAAATATGTGAACTGACTGAAAACAATTCTGCTTCTCCTTGCTTTTAAAGTGAGCCATCTCCACAACAGATGGATGACTCCCCTGCACGTGCTCTGCCGTGTAGTAACCAGCTTTCCCAGGTTATTATAACCAAATGTCAGCAAACACGTTTAAATGATATAGGCGTACACAGAGCTCACTCGGAGGGTGAAACTGCTTTGCTTCTTGATAGTCTTGTTTCACCTCGTCAGGAATAAATCGAGAACAATTCAGTCGCTTTATAATGCAGAATTCAAATAAAAATGTCAGTGGAGCCACAACCTTTCAATGGGTGATGAACTGTGGAAACTCCAACTCTGATGAATACAAGAGTGAGCATAATGGGGAAATAGCAGCTCATTATCCTCGTGAGTTGGCCCTGATCCAGGGCAAAGATTTATTGTGATGTGTTTGCTATATTGCCATCATGATTCTTCCCTGCACGAGCTTATGAGCTGGAGAGCTATTGTTTGGCATGCAGTATGGGAGTGGATGCTCACACCTGCTTAATGAGTCACTCCCACCTCCAACACACCCGGGACATGCCAAGATAGATATAGCCCTCCCCGAAGGCTCACAGGAGGTGAGGGCAAACTCTGGATGACAAAGAGTTGCATCAGCAATCACTGAGCGACATGACGCCAAAGAGGATCAAAAAAATGCACACTGCACAAGGGGGTTGTTCCAAACAAGTAATTCATAAATAAATCACTTGGCATCTCATTAGAAGAGCAAAAACAACAACATGCTTTCTCATTTCTGCTAATACAACACAACCAAAGGTGGCGTATCAAGAGAAGTCTTTTGGCTTGTATGTGGGGACTGAATTTCTGAATGAAATTAATAATGTGTCTGATAGGTGGAAGCAAAAAGGAGTTGTGAGGAGCGTCCAGTATGTTCATGACTCATTCGATTGAGGGTCAAGCCAAAGTGTGGCAGCAGCAATGAGCGGGGGCCTTTCTGAAAAAGACTTAACCGTTAGTTCATCCGAACTGAGACGCACCATTTCTTTAGGCGTAGGATTTCTTTAGGCGTAGGATTTCTTTTGGTGTAGGATTTCTCCACAGAGCACCATGAACAATGATTCAAACTGTCCGAGAAGTTGGGAAGGAACCACGTTATGAGGCACATTTCTACAGGCTTCAATCCCCCGTACATGGCCCAAAACAAGTAAATACAGTGAAGTCTCCCCTCACATCTTACCCGCTCACAACCTTTCGCCTGTTTGTGCAGCAAAAAGAAGAAACAACCACATGGAGCCGACAACACGACACACTTGTATAACCTTTCAAGGCTTTTCTCGCCGAATGCAGCTCGATCCTGACAGGTCCGCACTGCCGAAAGCTTCACTTACCAAGTAGAAGGATGCTTCTTTGTGCCAGAAAGGAAACGTGAAACGCAGACAAAATGACATTTTGTGAAATGTCATTTTACTTGGTATAAAGGAAGACACTAACAGTATTTTGATCAAAGGGAAATTGCATTCCTCCTCCAAGAAGTAAACGCGTCAACCGAGAACACCTTTTGTGTGATGACGTCAAACGAGGGAGAGGGCGAGCTGGAGAACAGTTGAGAAGACTCTAGACTGGAAAACAGGTAAACCCAGTACAGACTCTAATCACATGCTGGAGTGGTCGAGTTAATCTCATCCCACCCTGTGATGACAATAACCTTTATTGTAATCATCAGGCAGAAAAAAAGGACCAGTCTCCTAAGCTTCATATACACTCCAACCCCACAACCCCACGCAGCTGCTACATTATTTCTATACAGCACAGACTGAACATCTCTCCATCACCTATTAAGTGTCTGTCTGTCTGTCTGTCTGTCTGCCTTCCTCCTCCTCCTCCTCCTCCTCCTCCTCCTCCTCCTCCTCCTCCTCCTCCTCCTCCTCCTCCTCCTCCTCCTCCTCCTCCTCCCAATCCAATATCACCCTAGCATCAATAACCTTTGCATGGTTTACTGATGAATGAAAACACACCAATCATGCCAGAAAATGACTTGGAAATGAAGAAATCTTTGCAAGGAGAACTCAAGAAGCAGCATTTTTCATTTCCTCCTAGAATGAGGCTGTAAGGAAATTAAATGAATGGCTTGAATATGCCTCCTGCTCCCGGTTAACGCGACACATCCTGCCACCATGTGCAGCAAATAAGGGACTGAAATGTGATTATAAAAAATAAAAAATGAACTATATGTGTTATTGTTTCGGGGAGTTGCTTGAATTCAATGCTGCATCTGAGACATACTTGAATGGTCGAACACCCACGCACGCGCGCACACAAACACGCACACCCACGCACACACCAAATCATGAATCCTTGTGGTCCCGCAGTGGTCCGACATATCAGATGTCTTTACAGTCAGAATAACTACATCCACTGTGTATTAATAACTTATCGTGGGCTCCATCGCTATTAAATCACAATCACGCCACTGTGACAAATAACTGATAATTAAAGGTTTGGAATTAAAGGTTCAAGCTTCCGCCTCGTGCCAGAAGTTGTTTAAACAAGTCTGCTAATTGGACGACGCTGTTGATGATGAAGATGATGATGGTGGTGACTAAAGCATTAGCAGCGGCAGCGGCGGCAGCGGCAGGCGATGTATACAGACTACATTTCCATTATGATTAAGATGATTATTGGTCGCTCTAAATATATCGTGGCGTAAAGCTGTGACTAAAACTGTCTGCGATTATCGCCAGAAATAATCAATAGTCAATTTATAATATTATCAGACAGCAGCTTGGATGAACAGACACGTTATTACATTTCATGAATGAAAACGTTGTGGCAACGTGTGGCAAGCATAATCCGAAAACGAGTTTTGTTAAAGAGACACACCTCTGATTTATATTTAAAGAAAACTCAACGTCCTTAATTAAAAAAAAAAAATATTCCGCCAAATCTCTTTAGCTCCCAAAGTGCACGAATTGATCGCAACGGATACAATACGACACACAAAGCGACATTATGCAATAAAAAGCAACACACACATATGAAACAACCTAATACAATATCAGTGTCAATCCGTATTTCTGCATAATGCATTTATTGTTATTTGTTTCGTTAAATAAATTGGCCTACCGAAAGAATTTCATCTGATTTTTTTTGCTATGAAACCTACCATCAGGTTTGTTATTGACGCCCACCCCAACTCTGCAGAGCTGAGAGTGCAAAGAGATAGAGAGGGATAGAGAGAGAGGGAGAGCGAGAGAGCGCGAGAGAGAGAGAGAGAGAGAGGGGAGATTCTCGGTAAAGATAACACACGCGGAGACACACGCACACGGGGCGAGCGCACGCAGGCGCACGCCCGCACACAAACACACGCAGCCCCATTTATGGACTGATCCGCTGACGTACATTGCAGAAAAGTGCTATAAAAAAACCTTCATACATACAAAGTGTGTCGTGCCACCCCACATACCCCTCCTAACCCGCCTCCGCTCATCCCTCCCCCTTCCCCAACACGCCCACGCCCACACCATAATCCCACGTCTCAGTAGATTTTTTTGTTGTAATGAAAATACTGCTATATGGCCAGAAAATAGGTATTATGCGAAAAGATTATTACATTTATACATTTTTAAAAACCGAAAGAGATGATGGAATAGAAATAATCTAACTCTTTTGTGGTTTATGTGAATAAAAGGCCGAATATTTATTTAATGTATCACAATTTGTACTGATTTTATATAGACTAAAACGCGTATCGTTTCGTTAAATAAATTAATGATTGATTATTATTTGTCGAATAAACGTTTATGTGGTACTGATGAGCCGGAAACGTGGTTCCGACGAAGCCTATTAAAGGAGCATTTTTATGAATGTCGGGCAGTATAATAAGTATATGATCTATTTTGGTTTCACTCTCATATGAAATGAGGAGCAATATGCAGAAACCGATTCGCGCGCAGTACATTGGTGGGTAAAAAATGACCGAAAACGACCGCGGATAGTCCATTAATTCAGATACAATTAGGAATTTACTGGGTACATTTGTTTTGAAGTATTTATTTGAAAAAGCAGCCTGTCAGAGAAGTCTTGGTTAAAACAGGACTGCCAGTGTGCGTTGGGGATTTTCTCTTCTCTTGCAGTTGTTTTGCCGTCATGCAATTGCTTCGTATTGGATCAGAAATCTTAAACCGTTGACCGGAGGAAAAAAAAGAAAAGAAGACGAGAGAGAGAGAGAGAGAGAGAGAGAGAGAGAGAGAGAGAGAGAGAGAGAGAGAGGAAGAAAGGGGGATAGAGATGGAGAGAGAGAGAGGAAATAGACAATATCCACCGTTTCTGCATCGGTGCGGGACGAATTGTGAGGCTACAAGTCCTTCAGTTGAGCAGAGAAATAAAATCCCAGAGCAGTTTTGTGTGCTGATCATCTTGTTCTAACAGACACGCACGACGGATTTAACGCGTCCCTTCATTTGGAATAAAAAATAAAGAGAAAGACACACCGATGCCTCCTGAACGATTGCATATCAAGCCATCTTGTCTCTCTACATGGCATTCAGCCATAACATCTGACGGTGGATGCAATTTGACCACGCCCATCATTATTGTAATTTCACAGAGGAAATAATAGAACAATTTGTGTACTGTAAAAGAGACTCGCTCTGGCCAAACCGAATTACGCGAGTCAAAGCGATTAAGAATTAATTCATTTGATTTCCCATTATTCATTCGTAGCCTGCGTTTGACAGGTCGACACAGAGCCGTGCGGACAAAAGAGGGGGTAGGGGAGCAGGTGAAGTGAAAAGCACCTTATGAATGAAACCGTGGAGCAGTCGTAGTAAAAACACAAGTGATTTGATGGCGATGACGGGAGGGGGGGCGATGGAGGGAGGGAGAGGGGTGGGTGGGGGTTGGAGGGGTAAAGAGTAGGGCTATTTTTGGTCGATAACAAAATCCAGAGGGTTTGACATCAAGACAAAACATGAATGCAGCAGACCAAACATGAACAATAAGCACATATAGATAGATAGATAGATAGATAGATAGATAGATAGATAGATAGATAGATAGATAGATAGATAGATAGATAGATAGAGTTCTTCCTGATAATTATACGATGTGCACCGTGCATCAGTAGCCTCCCCCAGTTCGTGCAGGCTGACAGCATCACTGCAGCGTCTTAAGTCCCATATTGGGAGCATGATTAGGCACAACGCAACGATTACGCAAATTATGTTGCAGCAGGCGGTGTTCGGAAACTCCACAAAAAAAACGGCTTCAAAAAGCTCTGTTTGAAAAATCCCAAGCACGAAAACGAGTCACATTCTAAATGATTCCCATAACTCAAAGCTATTATGAATGCGCACGCACACATCTTGTATAAAAATAGCCGAACTTTAATTTTTTTTAAAGGAAGATGGTTTACGAGATATTGGTCACTTGGATCGGATTTTATTTCAGAGTTATTTCAGTCACTGGTGCACACAATGAACACAGTGCCGGGCGAAGGCTGCATGCTGTAGTTTTAAAGCCGAAGTTCATTTGAGAAAAGCCAGAAGAAGCCCGTAAAGACGACAGCAACAAAAGAGTGACATGAAAACAATGGATGGTGCTCTTACCTTTACAAGGGCTGACAACCACTATGTGCGTGGTTAGATCTCCGCGACCAAGACTTGCATGTCCCAAAGTTTAACGCAGTGTGGGGGGGCTTAGGTACCGACAATGTGGTGTGCAAAAGACCAGACGACCTGACATGTAAACTTTCACAATGCGCTACAAAAACACATCTTAAAGCACGAGCTCTTTTAATGCCAAGTGCTTTTTTCCCGTGTAGTTAAAAAAAAAAATATTTTTTTTTTCTTTATTTTCTCCTCTCTTTAGAATCCCGTTTATTTTCCGTTTACAGACCACAGGCTTCCTCAGAATAAGCTTACCAAAAGTTGAAAAAACAATCCCAGGTTTGGCAAAGGGGGGCTGGGAAAAGAGAGAAAGAGAGTTGGCGTCCACTCGGCGGTTTAGTCCATGCACGACTCCGGTGCCTCTGTCCAACGTGCTGAAAGCATAACACAGCCTGGGTAACGATGAGGGGCCGAGAAAATATCTATATACTTTTGTTTGAGCTCCCTTTAAACTGCTTTTTCTTTTTTTTAACTCCGCTGCTTCCCCGCGTCTTGTCACGTGTATCCCCAACACCCCCACCCCTCTTGCCAAACCAGTCCCGTTAATATTTGATCACATGTTGGTCGGACATTTCCTTGCAGATAACAGCACCTATATCACAAAACGCCGGTTCGATTCTGTGTACAACCGCCGAAAATAAATAAATAAATAAACGTCTCCACTCTCACGCCGAAGGACAACCGGCACCGCTGGTACTGAACACTATGGTTCTTAATGTCATGCGAATGGCAAGTGTCACAGATATTTGGCACATGTTGCTTTTTTTTAAACACCCCACAAAAAGAGCATATACACATGCATAAAATATAAAGCCCTCACTGCCAACACACACACACACACACAAACACACATACACACACACAGACACACACAACCCTCCAAGACTATCCAGCCTATACATCACATTGCGCGCAGACACAATGTAATATTTCCTTACCTCTCTCACTGTACCGGCATATCCAGAGCCAAAGAAAAGCCACACAATCTGTCTTTCCACACAGGCTTTGTCAACATCAGCCTCATCAGACATGGGTCTCGACAATGAGTTTCTCAAGTAGCCACTGAGTCCAACCCTTCCAGCAATGCGTTGCCAGACTAAATGGCAAGCACGACTATTTACTGGTAATCATCCTTTATATGCGGTGTGCTTCCATTGCTACTTACCATTTTCCCCTATGCTGTCCTGGAGATAGAAGTGTCTTAATATCCACTCACTCCAACAGATGCTGGTAGGTAATGTGGCTTGTTTGAAGTCATCATATGAGAACTTCTGCTGTGCTCAGTAGATCGCCCACCACTTCGCTGACTTATGAATCTAATAACCCTTCGCAATGTCGGCGTGCTTAAACTCTCTCAGGCAACACCTTGGTGGCTCCACCGTACAGACACATATCAACAAGCCAGGCTTGTCAGAAAAGCTTGTACAGACATACGTAACACATTCGTCCGGTCAACGCCATTAGGGGTCTTACGTGATTGAAATAAGCGGCGGCAATCCAAGTTTATGGGGTGATCAGTTCCTGCCTGATCGCTCGCTCACTGCCTCAAATCTTAAAAATCTGCATTCAGCAACAATGACAGACACATCAAACTTCTGAGACATATCCATATTCACGTCTTTGTGTTATAGAGTGTTAACTCCCTCTTTGGCGAAGGGCCATATAGGCCTATTGCGCATACGCACAACTGGTCATGTAAAGATTGTCGATACACGGACACATCGCACATTTACAGCAACCCTGTGTCTGCCTGTCAAGTTATTGAGCAACTTGTTGCCGCTCCAAAAGAAAACACCCCACCACTTCTTCTTTCTTTCTTTGCTGGACAAAAACACTCACATAGGCTAATACTTACGTTGTCAAATGATATGTTAAAGTAAAGCCTTCCCCCCCCGAACAGATAGAACAGAAAAACAAGTTAATCCACGTCCTCCAGAAGCGTGATTACTCAGAGAGAATATAGCGACCACAGCGTTAACAGCCAGGAATGATACTTTTCGCTCAGGGGTATTTGGAAGTTCAAAGAAGAGACCTGTTTTCAGTAAAATTCCATCAGTTGCACTACCAACACTCAGCCATCTGATTGTTATGCAGTGACGAAGCGCTGCGCTTCCAAGTGAAACCCCCAATGTACTAAGTAACATGAGTAATAGGTGATATTTGCCTGACTCTTTTCCAGCATCCCAAACTTTCTCTACAGTGTTTGTAAGAGACGTGTCATTCCCATGAAAAAAATACTTTTTTTGGTCATCGTTTATTGAAATCATGCCGCATGTGTGGCGCGTTATTGGAACCTGTAGGCGGCTGCAAGGAACCAATGCCACCCATCTGACACATCCTTGGACTCACACAACACAAACAGCTGCTCATCAAAGTGTTCAAGGTAACTCGAGGTTCGTTAAGACCTGTTACTCCAGCACAGGGAGTCTATACACTTTTTCCATCAGATAAAAATGCACTGATTTATATATATATATATATATATATATATATATATATATATATATATATATATATATATATATATATATATATATATATATATATATATATATATATATATATATATATATATATCATTTTCAGCAACGTGACTAGAGGAGAGAAGAAAGAAGGGAACAAAAACATTTACGTTTCTGTGTTGTCAGTGTCTCTTGTCAATATTGTATCACCAAACTTCTGACACATTAAAAACTATTTTCTGGGCAAACCGTTGATTCTAATTTGGTCTGACTACGCATGTACTCTGTCATCTTGCTTGTAGAGGCAGTGGCCCAAAAAAAGGAGGAAACAATAAATAAGTAAAAACTTATTTTCTGAGCAGTTTGTGTCAATACATTTCTACCAAAAAAACACAAGATGGCATAATCTGATAAAATTAGAACTGGATTAATATTTGCCAAGAGAAATAAATACTTTTTCACGCACCAGACAGGCAACAAGTGCCAGACTTGAGATTCACATGTAGCTTATTATCCTTGAACTCCCTCTTTTAGGCTTTCCACACGGTGGCTACTCATTATAGGCTCCTAATAAAAGGGAGTGACGTAAAGAGAGCGGTAACATATATCAGCATGTGTGCCATCACCTCTCAGGCTCCTACCATCCTCCTCCTCCTCCCCCTCCTCCTCCTCCTCCTCCTCCTCCTCCTCCTCCCAGTCCTTTCTCATTCCTGACGTGGTAACTTGACTTGCTCCTACTTGTGATGATGTTAACACTTCTTCTGCTCCCACAGATTTTCACAGACTCTGTTACTGACTCATGCTCGTCCCTTTTCCACTATCCATGCCCTCCCTCGCACTCTTCACCACAATATCTTATGGCTGAGTTGGAGGTCACAGATCAAACGCTTCATCCCCTGGGCTGCATATGACTACATGGCATTTTGCTCTATGGCCTGCCAAGGTACTTCACCTCTTTTGAGCTTCCTCCTGGAACTTTTAAGTGTTTGAGTGGAATATTGTTTGGCAGAGGGAGTGTTATTAAAATGTGTAGCCAACGGGTTGCACCGTGGGATAAATATGGAGATGAATGTGCACCATTACAACCCTCTGTGGGTTGTAAAGAAAGACTGAGATTGGTATATGTATTGATATTCATTATGTACATCAAACAGTGCTAAGAAGACGTATGATGTAATAATAGCAGGATTGGAAACATTACCACTTGTTGGTGTTTAGTGAGACACTTGTTTACTTCGAACGCACCACCTGTGATTCTAATCCAACAATCTGTCTATAAAATCCTGAAAATCCCAGCTCCACCTTCTCAAATGGCAACTGTGCTAAATTAAGCACCAGAAAGAAAAAGAAAAGAAAAAAAGTATTGATAAAGCCATTTTAACACCGCAGTCATCATACTTCCCTGTTTACATCTGCTAATTACATTTGGGCCCTGTCTGGTCTCTAGAATCATTACTTAAATGTAAAGTGCCGGCCTAAAATTCTGAGTCTATCAGCACTTTCCTCGTCGCCTTAATGACAACAATTAGTCGAGGATGGATCCAGTCGGTGGCTATGAGTATAATTACTCTGTCTTAATCATTGTTCCATAAATATTGATAGCAAGAGCCCCACGTCATGTGTTAGTAGTACCTGCGGTTAAAAATAGAAGGCCTGCTGATGGCGGGTTATCTCTGTCAGATCCCAGTATATATACCGCCCCCCCTGCCCCCCCCCCCCCTCCTCTTGTATCTACAGGAAGTTGAGCTGCGGGACAAACAAAGAGCAGGGACAAAACAAGAAATACTCTGATTACACAGCAGTAAATCAAACTACCTGACCTCATGTCTCCTGTATTTAACCTTAAATAGTCAAACAACAGCTTGTAGAACATAATCTGACATGTATATAAAGTCTTCATTTATTTACATACAAAAACAAACATGTATTCTTAATCAACCGGTCAAAATAGATTAATCCAGTCTCCCTGTTGACAATGTGCTTCTTCTGGTACATCTGTCATTCTGTGTTGCAGCTTCATAATATTTCTGTGAAGTGTGGAATTAATTATCAGGCTCGGTCAGTGACTCAGAGCTCAGGTCTCCAGAAAGTAATGGAGCCCGTAAATAATCGCCCAACTGCCACCATACTTCACACTGATGGCGAGCGCTGCATTTGTGCTAATTCCTCCGTTCTATGTATAGTGTGATGGACAGTGTGAGGAAGAATGATATTTGGGTTGCCCCAGTGGCTTGGCAGGCGGAAGTTGGACTGAATGTGCTGGAGTGATATTGAGGGCTTCTCTCTGGCGTTGCTATGGACAGTATCATCCGTCTTCTCCTGACCATCCTTTCCCAGTTAAACACATCTGAGTATGTAAAGTCTGTCTTTAGTGCCTGAGGGGAGAAGTCTGGAGCTCTGGGTGTGACCAGCAAGTGCATTGATGTGCTATTTCTGACTAACCTTTGTCTGCTCGGGTGGAGGATGCTGCCTGTCGGCCGCCTGAGCCTGCCGCTGGACTGATGGCCTGCCACTGGACTACAGTATGCAACCACGAGATTAAACACACAATTAGGAATTAAACTATCTTTGAATATCTTGGATAATTTCATTGGACAACAAAACAAGTAAACAGAAATATGGATCGAAACTTTTCTCAGATCAAATATTGCCCCCGGACTGTGATTTATTCATGATCAAAATGAATGCAATGTATTTTAATTCTGCAGCGTGGGGCACTGAGACGAGATTGTGCGTCTGTGTATGGGGTAGTGTGGATTTGAATACATGTATTTGCATCTTGTTGCTTAGCCAAAGGCATTATTGGTTCCCAGTGGTAGTGACCTGAAATTTTGCATGCACGGCAACTCTGCAAATGGTAGCCCTTTTATGATCAGCCAAACATTGCAAAGTAGAAGTAAGAGGCACTGACCTTCAACGCAGCACATACATGTAACACACGTCGACAGAGACGTTTACATTTCATGATAGTCTCTCCTTCCAAGTGTTTCTGCTGAACTCTACGAGGAAAGGAGAAACAATAACATTTAAGTCTGTCTGCATTTGGAGTGGGATGGTTCAGATTCATACGGTGACTTTGGTACTTAAACGTCTGGTTTTCACGAAACAATGCTTTCGAGAAGTCCGACACACCGTAATGTAACAAACAAAAAAGACCAAAACATCAAATACCAAGAATGTGGTGATTTTAATGGCTTGCAGATGTACAGAAGTCCTTCCAATGCAATGCTGCATGCATGTTGAGGGGTGTGTTTTCGATTGTGCGTTGAAATATTCACTTTGTGTGATACAGTCTGACACCAGGGAGGTCGACTGAAGCAGCACACGGCTGGCGACCTTGTAATAGATTTCTAAATTGGACCTTGCAAATCCAGGGTTTGTCAAAATAGTTAATCAGTGTTTATAATAAAAATGCGGTTCCACTACAACCACTATTATTATTCGGAACTATTGTAGATATGTGTATTTAAGCAGGTTTAAGCATGAGTGTATGTATGATCTATGTTGTATGTGTGCGTGTGGATGGTGATGCTGGCCAGTGTATCGTGTGATGCAGCGCCTCGGAGCCCAAGACAAATTTCCCTGCGGGACAATAAAGTATATCGTATCTTATCTTAACCATTGTGAATACCTTGCTGTAAATCCCAGAGGAAGCCAACTTAAAAACACACGTTCAGACGAGGTCAGCAACCCTGCAAAAATCAGCAGTGCTAAGGCTTTAAAACAAAACAGGGTTATTTTTATGTCAAAGCTCTATTTTCGGAACCCTTATAAAAATGCCTCTGTGATGAATATAATCTTTATCTGCTTAAGCACTTGTGAGCGCCCAGGAATGGACAGGGTCAAGAGTTTGGGCTCTTCCACCGGTCGTCTCCTATAAAAGACAGTAGCAGCAGCCTGCAAATGAGGTGGAGGCTCGTGACTTGAAATCCCCGGACTGACTTTGGAAAGCTGCGTTGGGAAGTAACACTGTGCTCTGCCTCAACAGCGAGTGTCAAAGTGCTGCAGCTCAGAGTCACTGAAGTCCCAACTGTTCAGTAACAACAGTGTCAGACTGTGGCAGCATACTGGGCTGCTCCCAGGTGTGAGTGTATAAACTTTCTTTTTCCTTTGTCCGGTTACATTACCGCTTTTAATAAAGTGTTTGGACTTCCACTCAAACAAACTGGAAAATCGTTGTGCAACACCTACGTAAACCGCAAGCCTCCTTCTGGACTGTGGGAACAGCAGTTAAGGCCACGATCTGAACTCAGAGTCAAATATGTAGCTGTAGCTACCGAATGGACCTTTTGCTGAGATTGTTTTCTCAAATTATTTCTTCTGTTACTTTACAGACTGCTATAGTGCATTTTGCACTCCAAGGTTTTCTGAATTGGGAAAAAGTTACTGACACAAATGGAAATCCCCAGAAAGTCCAAATTCAGTTTGAAAAAGAGCAAGACAGATATGTTGTCTGGGCTTATTGTCAGCCAATGGTTTGGTTTGAGGCAATTAGGAGGCGCCAGTGCAAGCTTTTTTAAACTAAAGACATTCAATAATTAGTCAATATTAGTCAAACTGTTCCTATAAATTGCTCAACAAAATGGAAATCTATACATTTACAATTTATTTTAAATTGTGAGCAAAGTCCCACTGCTGAAGAAGATTTTGTGATATGCTTAAAAACTCAAGAAAAGATTTGGTTGATAACATGTGTTTTCATACTTGTACACTTATTTACCGTCTGTTATAACACCAGACCTTCTTGATAAACAGCAGGACGTGGTTGTTCAGGGGATGTTTTTTCATATCTGAACTGCTTGCCCCCGACTCCCCTACGGCCGCCCCACTCCCCGACAAGATTCCCCATTACAATTGACAGACAGACAGTAGGCACAAAGTTTAAAATACAGGTCTTAAAAGGAATAAAAGCTTTGCAGTGAATGGTGAGGGAATTGTTAAGGATAATACAAAGGAGTGGGATTTCTCGTGCATTTGTCTGCGAGGGATATCCCAGCCAAAGTTTCTCTATACATCAAAGGGCCGCCGCAAATAAAAGCACACTTGTCAGGGGCGAACAAACTGCCTCCTTTGTGCCTTCTACCAGCCAAATTCAGGCACACAAAGCCTTTGGATGTACAACACTGCAAAGAAGACATACTATTCAGATGACATGCTTTGCTCTCTCTCTGGTGGTTTGCTGTGTGCTTTTGTCTGCCCTGACCAGGACAGATATATAATATCACTGGATCAAAATCCTTTCAGTCCCTTTTACTCCCCGTTAAAGACTCCCGTTACACTCCCTCCCCATACACTCCACTATTCTTTCTTTTCTTAAACAAAGTAAACTTGATGCAGCCAGATAACACTTGCAGCCCTCAGGCCTAATGCCCAAAAATGAGTCTCAGGTTCATTCAGGTTTTTTTAAGCAATGAGTCTTGTGCAAACTGTGGTCAGACCGACTGGACACGTTCACTGTAGCCTCAGGAAATATTTGAACGTTCTCTTTTAAACATCTGTTGGCTGCATATTTTACATTCCTGTGAAATAAGTTGCTTTCAAAGTTTGTAGATGCCAAATAAAAGAAGAGAATAAGAAAAATAATCTTACCATCCCACACATGACTTACAATTGCACACACACGCACCCACCAACCCACACACATACCAACACACACCCACACCCACACCCACAACTTTATACATCCATCCAAGTGTAAACTAAAAACACTGAACATACAATCTTGGGTTTAAAATGTAATACATAAAAATATTATTGATCCATCAGTTCTGCAATTAACGGTTATGTCATAATCAATTAATCTGCTGATTATTTATGATTTTATATTGTTATTATATTTGGTTGTGTACAGGTCTTAATCCAGTGTATTTCATTGTTTTGTATTGAGAAGAGTTTACAATAATCCATGCAATTAAATATAAAACATTATTTGCAGTATATACCAAAACCTGTTTTGATATGACTTATATGTCAGTGGTTTCCCGACCTGTGAGTCATTTATTCTTCCTAGCAGTCTTGACTCTTTTCACTATAACTCTGCGTTAAACCCAGAAACATATTTCTAAGGTACATCTCATAATCGATTGGCAGTACATGTTATATAAGGCCCGGTACGATCACAGAAGAGAGTACTTGTTTAATTGTAATGTATGTATGGCTGGGAAATCATAGTATGATTTCACAAGATTTTAAGGATTTCGTGAGTTAATTTTGCTTAACTTTTCGTCTCTTTTGTTTTACATCTGAGAAGAATATCACGGCACACCTCAGCTCACACAGAGGCACAATGATGAGAAACGCTGCTTCGCTCTGCCTTAAGAGATTTCTGGGTGTTGAATAAAGCAAGTCTCTGAGTGAATGCAATGACTCATCACCAGGGTCATTTGCCCTTCACTGCAAATGAGTGTGGGTGTCTGACTAACTTGCCTTTATAAGCTGGATATTGTTTTTTAATCATGGGAGAGGAAGGGAGAAAGGGTGAGAAAGAGACACCTAGTTGTGGTGCTCGCATGTTAAAGTACCAAAGAAAGAAAGAGAGAGAGAGTGTGTTATGTGTGTGTGTGTGTGTGTGTGTGTGTGTGTGTGTGTGTGTGTGTGTGTGTGTGTGTGTGTCAATGAGACAGAGGGCCGCATTTTTGGTCTTTGCGACGTATTTTGCATCTGGAGTCACGCTTGTTATTTATCAAACGGCCGCTTCGGCCTGGAAGTGCAGCTCCTCGTCATCTGACGGAGGGACCCTCTGTGTGTCTGCCTCCCTTACTCCCACCTTCATTTGAGGGAGGAATACACCAAAGGTGGGAGGAGATATGAAAAGTGTGCTTTGTTGCACATTCTGTCTGATTTCTTAAAGTTCACACACTCTGAGAAGGCTGGTAGAGCTTTTTGTCATCTCTACAAAGCAGGGGCATATTTGCGAAGGTTTTAAAAATGAAAGGCTATGGTGGGTAGGAGAAAATGTAATTAAGCTCTATCTGCAGAAGTCCAGCCCACATAGATACTATAATGTCCATGGTAACGCTTTATTTAGATACACCTACAGAGAAAGCATGGACATTAAATAGATAATACATATATATATATATATATATATATATATATATATATATATATATATATATATATATATATATATATATATAAATACTTACATTGATTAATGAAATGTAATATTTTACAGATATCTTTTTATACCTCGCATGTTTTTCACAGGCTTATACGTCAAAAAGGATATCATGGGTTCTTATGAATGCTTGCACATCCCCACATGTGTGCAGGGGAAAACATATTTGGAGGGACCTCAATTGAAGTGGATTTCTTCCGATACGAAAATCAATATTTGACCAACGAAATATCACATCTCCAGGTAGCTTGCTAGCAAAATATGCCAACATATGCCTCAACAGCTAGCGCTAGCGTCACAGTTGAGGTCCAATTAGTGTTATTGTATGGTGTAGTTATCGTTTCGGTTGGGGCAGGTTTTTTCATCTTTGTGGATTGAACCGGGGCCTCTATTGGGGCTTTTTTAATGAAACGTGCGTCAGTTTACAGCTAGTTACTTAACTCAAAGATGGAAACAGTTAGCCTGACTCTGTACGAAGGTATCAAACTGTTTATACATTTCATCAAAACGGAACATGCAGGACATTTTCATTCAGGCGTTGAGGAAGAACAAAAACAAAACTGTGTTACATGGAGCATTTCGGGTAGAAACATCCATTCACCGACCTGAGTGTACTCTGCTAACACCACGCCCACACTAAACATTAGCAGAAACCTCATGAAAAAAACAGATACAATTCTGGGTCAATTTTGGATTTCGTTAACAATGATGTGGACCATTTTGTTCCCAATTGCAAATGATGAAGTGTTTTCATCTTTCCAACGATCCCAGTGTGTGTCTCTGACTTGCTTTTTGTCCGACCAATAGTGGCTGAGGCTCACAGGTGTCTGAACATTTAGAGAAAACAGGATTTCTCAGAAATGTTGATGAAATACTTCAAACTGAAGGCGATAACATACAGGTTTGTTAAAACATCCAGGAGACACGTCTCAAAGAGGATTGTGAAAAAGAAAACATTGACATTTCCGTAGTGGAAAATACTAATTTAACCTTTTCTCATCACCTGAGGTGAGCGAACTATTTGGACGTACTTACAGGAACAGTTCCCGACTAAGGGCAACAATACTACCCGGAAAGTGACGCACATGTAAATCAAGCACAGCCTGTTCACACCCACACAGCTCTGAGAGGAGCTCGAATCGGGAAAGCAAGTCAACACATCTGTGTGAGCGTAACGTGGAGGTGAAGTGGCTCCATCTTTACGTGAAACAGGACAGAATGTGTGAATGGAAAGTTGTAAGATTGGAGAATAAAAAGGAGATTCAGGGCCTACGGTGCTGTGTTGTGCTTACACTCTGCTGTCCTCACTACTGATACGTTCATTTTGCCACACCCCAGCGCACACACTGCCCGTCGCCTACACCGCCTTCCGGGAGAGATTTACATTCTTTACCTAATGGGCAGCGTAGTTGCTTCGTGTTCAGCACGGTTTCCCCACAAAAAGTAGTCCCTCAGTAGGTGAACCTGGGGATTGGAGCCTTCAACGAGGTTGCAAGATAAATCTGACATGAAAGGAAAGCAGAAACTACTACTAACATCTTTTTTTCACCATTTGCTTTTTGAACATTTTACCGCTTGTAGCCTCTCAAAGTGTTAAAATGAAATGGTCTGACAAGTTTTATTCACCCGTTGGTTTCTCTGGGTGTAACCGATAGACCAACGCTATCTGTGAATGAAAACCCATCTACACCTTGTAATGAAATGAATATTGGCTGATCGGACTGTAATCATATCCTATTGCAATGTGGTCCATATAAAGGTGCAGGTAGAAATGTGTCTGGGAAGGATGGTGAGCAGCCAAGCCACCTCTGGATATAGTCATGGATGCATTGAACACTTTGCAATTCACACACGTGGGTTAAACATACGTAATGTGATGTCCAGTCGTCTGAACTGGAGCAATCAGATCTCCATGAGAACACAGGAGGAACACATTATTACTCGGTGTAAATGTCATCAGGTTAAATAACATTTAGTGGACATTAATATACATTTTAGTACAAGTTGTAAAGGGGATCAAAGGGTTGCACGTGGACCTCACTTTATCATAACAAGCCAAAATCCCCAAATGCTCTACTAATATTATTTGCCCCTCCAGACGTGCATGAGGGGGAGTATGTGTTGCCCTGGCCACGAAAACAGGGTTGGTCCCAATTGGGGCCGCAGCACAGGGATTATAGGGATTAATAAAGTCTAATTTAAATCAAATGAATTCAGACGTATCACTTCAGCCATGCCGTCGTCGGGTGGATCACCCTCACTCCATTAGTGGCCAACTTTAGGATATGAACAGCACGAGCACAGACGACAGAAGGACAGGATGCGAGACACTGAATGAGGAAGGAGGGACGTTTTACGGGGCATTTGAAGGGAATGGGTGCAAGAGGCTGCTGGGAAACAAATATAATTTAAATGTCTGCATATTCCCTAACCAGCCTGAAGGGATGGAGTCACCCATCCACTCAGCGTGCAGTGTTTCCTGGAAGTTGCGGTAAAGGGTAATGAGCAGACACTTATGCATTGTAAAATACCGGTAGGTTTGGGACTTAACCCTGTCTCCATGGCAATTGCTGCAATGATGACACATTTTGTGTTTCAATAAACAATATGACGACAACTTGTGGGGCATTCGCTGACGTCTCATCGCCATGTTGCTAAAAACACACACAGTCATTACATGTGTACAACAGAAGGGACATGGGAGGATATTCGACACCGTGTTTCCTCACAGACAGAACACAACTGAATTGTTTTGTCAGAGTTTGTGTTGCAGCCTGTGGGTTCAACACGAAAGTCAGCAGAGTACTTGAGTAGACGCTGCACATCTTGAAATGTTTATTTGCAAGGGTACCTGCATCATACAGCTCATTCTCCTGAGGATGAGTCATCCACGGCTACATACAGTACATTTGAGGTGGGCTTCGGAGGAGAATGTAGAGGGGCAAAGAACACTGCTGAGACATCACAGCTGTACTGATTTTCTGTCACATTGTTTCACAACAGGAGACATTACCTGGTAAAGGAACTGTAAATCTCACCCATCCCCCGCTATAGCCACTGCACAAGGTCCTGTCATCAGTCAGCCTTGTATTGATAAGGGGAGCCGGGTATTCGCTGCCAGCGTTTCCTCACAACATATCATTCGTCCGAGTTAAATGCAGAGGGAGATTTTAACACAAAACAATCCCGCGAATAAAACATAGAGGATGTCAAACCAACGTGTAAATATAAACCTTTGAGGATATTATATGAATGGGTGTTCAGATAGACAGGAACGTGTTTTTTTTCTTTCAAAATCAAGCAAAGAACAAGCAATTTGAAAGTTGTTGCAGATTAATTGATGACTGACGAATGGTTTAATCCCATTGTGGTTTCAACACTGGTTTAAATGTAAAAGTGTAAGTAATCCAGGCTTACCTTATCCAGAATGACTGTCTGATCTTTTGAGTAAGTCCTCAAAATCTGATCCAACACACTTAATTTCAATTTTTGTTTACATATATGCCGATTACTTTTCCTCCCACTGTCGGATGCACTGGACACAAGATGTACATGGTGTAAACAACAATCTTCTTGGCACTGCTTTACATGCCAAATCCAGGATGCATACCAGGAATTTCCATAACCCGCATTTAAATATTTGCATCAAGCATCACGGGACAGGACGATACGAAGAAGCAACTCCAGTGCTTCGCTTATGGTGCTGCATTTCTGACTGAAAATTGAAATACATTAAACACGTTTTTCTTTTTAATCTTCTGTTATTGTTTGATTTAAGTATCCGCAAATACATCAGTGTCCCCCCAACAAGATGAGCAGAGGACGATGACGAAAAATATGAATCCTCCTTTTTCAGCGCGCTTACGTCAACATGAGGCGCAGTACACTGACAATTTTAGGCAAAGAGGTAAAAGAAAAGTCAACAAGAGCTACTTTGAGTGGGAAGTGGACAGACAGCGTTGATGGTCAGCACTCCACGAGTTATTCTCCCGGGACATTTTGATGTCAGGGCATCTAAGTTGACAAGGAACAAAGAGTTCACAGCTTGGATGTGGGAGTCGTTGTCAGGAGGGGTCAAACGCTTACATTTGTATACGTAGTCTCTCCATGGCCACACACACAGCACGGCTCTTGTCAAACATTGGATTCACCACAACACTCCAGCTTTATAAGTATAATAACAGAGTGCAATGCTTTGTGTGTGTTAGTGTGATGGTAAATGCAGGTGTGGCAGGTTCAATGTGGCTTCACAAGCAAACACTGACGTTTCCTCTGTGTGGGATCTGTTTACAGGAGCCTCATCTCTGACTCAACAGGAAGCCCAATAAAGGATATTGTTTCCATAATCAAACAATACAATTCTTCAATGGTATGTGGCCCTATGTGGAAAATGTAATAACATAATGAGAATCAATTAAAAGTGCTCTGACGCGAGAGTGAAATGCCATTTAAGTCAACGTGATCTTTGTTTAACAATACAGAAATAGAGTTAACAACTTTGTGACGCATTTTCACAGAGGTGTTTTTTACTAACAAATCACAACACGTACCATGTACCGTCTCTCAGGGAGGCAAGATAAAACAATGGGTCCGACATGATCTGAGATTCTACCTGCAGTTGCTAAGCAACACCCACCTCCAACCTCTCAATCTGTCCCATTGGTCAGCAGGAAAAACGCACAAGGAGCCTCATTGGCTCAGAGAAAGTTAATAAACTTTAGCCAAGACCTGCCTCCCTGTGTGCGCACACACTCTCTCTCTCTCTCTCTCTCTCTCTCTCACACACACACACAATGAAGAAATTCTTGTGAATGAGAGCATGAGAGGGTGTCAGTGCTTGCGCAGTACAGTGCTGATATATGCATTGAGCTCCTGAGCTAAAAATAAAGATCACATTGAATGCTGTGCCACTGAAAGTTGCAAGACTGAATTGAAAGTGACAAGTCTGGTTCTCTCCAGACAGAGCAACGAGGTCCCACCCTCATCACAGATCAAGGAAGCATCTTTTTGACGTTTGTTTTTAGTACAGAATTCAAATTAAAGCTTGTTCCTGGCAATTCTCCCCATTTGGTCAGGATAAAAATGCAACACAGGAAAGCCTAAATATATCTTTGATATACAATTTAAAAGACGTATTTAGCAGTGGTTCCCAACCTGCTTTTCAGACTAGCTCATGTATTTTACACTTATTTAAATAATTTAACTCGGAATATGACGATATGAAGCCGAAACTGGATGAACACTTTACATTATTATCTTTTCTTACAATTTAATTGATAGAAGCTGGACATTACAGGAGGCTATAGCGTTCCTCTATTCATAGTCATTTAGACTGTTTTATGTTGCTTTTAGCTGACTCATTTCTCTCCGCTCCTTTATCCAAAGATTGAGCCATTTGTTATTATTAACTTTTAGCTGGTTTACTATCTATACAACTTTTTTTATTGCGTTCATTAATTATTTTTAGCTAAAGTTTACCAAGTACTGTTGGCTCATTTTATAAGTCGCTAACCATTTCTACTTTAATCAGCTGACTAATGTCTGTGACTGAGGCCACGTCTTAGAAGATTGATCCTGAACCTTTATCGATCTCGTCTTCTCCGCCCTCTTGCCACCTCGATGTGCTCCATCGCGAGACGTGGCTCTCTGCGTAACGTTTGGCTTTGTGGGCGGCGCATGGAGACGACTGGCCTATCGTGGCCTCACACCACTTTGTACTGGTTTAGTTACTTTTCCTCCTTAACATACCAGTAAATATGCAGGCATATTTTTCATTCAAATTAATTGGTTGCCTACATATTAACTGATCTACTTCCCCGTCTTACCATGTGAGCCCCAGCGAAGGAAGAACTGGTTTTGTTTATTTCAGATGTGTGAATCTTTTGGACATCAGTGTTTGAGTTATTGGCAACGCCTCTTCCAACAATGAATGTAGTGGCTTGTGTGCGTTTAGCGTACACTCATCATCCCGAGGCCCCGTGAGTCATGGCTGTTGACATTAGCATATCATTTCATAAAGGCATCTGAAACTAGAGATGCACCGATCAGGTTTTTTGCTGCCGATCACCGATCACCGAAATCACTGCTGCCGATAACCGATAATATCGATCACTGAAATCAGTATCTGCCGATCTGATAATACCAATCACCGATCACGGTGTCGATTGAAGCATTCTATTTATTGTGTAGCATTATTGCCTCGGACTATGAGGAAATACATATATAAAGTACAACAAAGAATAAAGAAATTACCGATTTCTTTAAACATTTAGGACTTTTACTTTGAAAAATGTCATAATTGATACATTAAAATTGATTGATTGATTGCTATTGAAAAGGATTTCAGATATGTATGCAACACATCTGCATCATTCCTTTCCTGGACCTCTTGGGGAAATCCATTTACAGAACTTTTGTTAACATACAAAAGTCTGACTTATTTTTATAAACTCTTCCTTTGTACAGTAAAAATGTTTTAATGTTAGCATAATTTAAGCTAAATCTCAGAAACGATCTATAAAGATACAAAATCAGTTCATTGTTTACTTGTATATGTTAGTGTATGATTTGTCGACATCTTATTTTGAAAACCGGATGTTGTTTCCCGTGGTTCTTTCCGCTAACTTTGCAAAACCGGATGTTGTGTCACGTGAATCCTTCTGCTAACTTTATCAAAACCCTTGCGCGCTCCCGATGTTATGCGTGTGCCGTGAGCATCAGCCTGTGGGGGCTCAGACTTGCGAGTGTCGGTGAGTTGACCCAGAGGTTCAACTCGGGGGACGAGACGCCGCTCGGTGGTGAGGCTCCCCTCGTGGACCTCTCACTCTGCGGCCCTCGGATCGTCTCCATTGTGGCGACCGGCGATTGAACCGTCTGATAGTTCGCGCAGATGTGACGTCATCTGATCGTCCGTTTAGAGAACGCCGATCAAAACCGATAATGAGGATATCGGCCGATATGGATCGGCGCCGATCAGATCGGTGCATCTCTATCTGAAACAGTTGCTTTTTCAATAGGAAGACACTAAGAAAGTTATCTTTGCGAGTTATGCTGTGAGTCATTCGCAGGTCAGTTAAATTTGTCTGTCCATTGTATTCGTCACCTCCTCTCCGCCTGGCCTAGGTCACCCTTTTATCATCGGAACATCTTGTAACCCAAACTTCATTGAAACCCCGTCAGACTCCACATCAATAGCACAAACAAAGCAGATATTACATTTTGGAATGGGATTTACTCATTGAAGAACAGCCAGAGTCTGTTACAAGCTGTCTTATTATGAAATATCTATAACCCAATGTCACCAACTATACAGACAACTCAGTGCTTAGCGGTTTAGATTTTTTAATCAATCATTTAGAGAATAGTTAAAAATACATAACGTATGTAAAACACACAACATCCACAGTACATGTTTTTATTCTAGCCGTTAGAGTGAACGTGAGTGTTTTAATAATAATATGTATTCAAATCTAAAAGGCGTAGAAATAAAAGAAATTTCTCCGTAAACAACAATCTATAAAAATGTCCGATACAATGTTTTTTTTAAGTCAAGTACAGTTCCAGAGCAGTGTGAGGCTCAATCGAAGACAAACTAAATAGTGCAACTTGTTTTACATTTTCATTTCTAGTGGAGAAATCTACACAATGGATCACTAGTTTGGGTTCTGATCAAATATTTTGACAGGATGAAAACGGTTGGAAAAGGGTGGACATGTTCGTAAAGTCAAACGGGTGCGAGTCAAACCCGATGTCGCTCTACATGCGTTTGGCCGCTCGCTTCAGCTGCTGAGACGTTTTCTGAAAAAAGGACTTTGACTTCTGAGGTTCAAGAAGATTCCCTTCAGAGACGCTCCTCACAACTCTGCGGGGGTTGTTCTCCTCTAAACCTGGAAACAGACACCAAAGAAAACAAGGAATAGCAGCAAGAATTAACACAACTACACAATGTGAAGAAATGAACTAAACACCACACGGTTTCAAACATCACACAGAAACAGTTTAGAGTCGCGAGAGACAATATTTCTTGTTGCAACTAACCAGAGTGAAAAAACTAATCCCATTACATTTGTATTGCAACGTATCCATTCGGTTTCTTTGAACTTATCCGAGTGGTCACTCACCAGCAAAGCGACGCACCCGGAGTGGTCTGCGGGCGACGGAGGGGTCCTTGTTCATGCGCTTTGGTGCAGAGACACCCTGGGTGAAATCTTCTGGACCGCTGGCACAAGAAAAAAGAAAAGGAAAAAATAATTCAAATCACATCAATAAAATTAGTTCATCATAATAATAACAACTGGCTATGAATTTTGTTATTTTGGTGGCAGTTTGACCAACTTTAGTTTAATTAATAATAAGAGGATTACGTGAACACAAGAGCAAAGAGGCCGAGGCGCATTACCAGATCATTTTACGCTTCCGTTGCGCAGCAGACGTCATGTCCATGTAGGTCGGTAACTTGGTTCGTCTCAACTCTTGTAAAGACGACATCTGTGGTCTACAAAGCAGAGGCTCACGTTACCATGACATCTTTACATTGGGACCATCTCCCATTGTGTTCAAAACTACAATAGATTACAATTTAGCTTTTGTTGTTTTGCAAAAGCAACGTTTATAGAAATCTAAAGTTTTGATATTTGATGCATTCAGGAATTGGGATCTGCCAATTTTGTGTTTGTCGATAATATTTCCTCGTGGCACCTCCAGTTACGAAATGAGCTCATCAATGTTGGATGTTCCCGTTTTAGTTTTTAGCAGGTCCATACATGCCGATGTGAGGCTTCAAGCTGCCGCACGCTCGACTCCGTGCAAAGTAGAACCACAGAAGCGTTTTTTGGGGTTATACATCTGAAATATGGTCTGTGGTTCACACAAGCTTATAAAATATTGTAATACGTAAATATCTCATTCGTACATGTTGAAGCTTTTACTCGTCTTTAAGCGGCAGTTACCAAACGAATGAGAATGAATGTGAAACGTGTGCTCCCTCGGACGACCCCGTCTCCTGACTTGTGCATAAACCCGGCCCAGAGAACCGCCACTCCCCCGCCCCGCAGCCCCAGAAACCCCCCATGTACGGCCGCCAGAGCAGAACTAATGCACAACGTTTCCTAAAGTTGCCTTCATAGTTCACACAGTCAGCACTGTCCCCACAAATATTTACAAAAAGGTAATGCTTTTACTTTCTAACCAAATGGGATCGTTTCCCTTTGAGATGCGACGGTCTGGGTTAGCCCTGATCTGGACTAATATGCTGGGGGTTGCACACATGAGGCCAAGATATGACCATTTCCTTGACCGTGCTGATTTTTGGGTTTGTTAGTTACCAATACATTTATTCACGCTCAATGTGTCAATGTGGGAGCTCTATTGGAGCGTTATTCACTGGCGGACCTCGTCTGACGCTGTGGCTGCAAATGTTCCCCATCCTGTTTGCCTTTTCTGAGCCGACTTAAGCTTCTTGGCCCAATGTTCCAGTCTGGAAACTCGCTGCTGGTGAGAATTCGTATACTGTTTGCACTCTGGTCTCGGTCTCGTTTTGAATACGGTTTGGGGGATTTATCACTTCTGAATGTTGACAGACACACGGAGCGTCTTTGACACAGAAATCTTCAATTGCTATGAACATTTCACTGTCAGGGGGGCGTGTTTCAGATATGTTTTAAACATTTCGTGGGACTGCTCGTTCCCTCTGAAACCTTTTTAAGGAATGTTTGAATATACATTTTTTTTGTTAAAGCATTTTTCTGTTAATTGCAACTAACAATTTGATAATTTATGCTTTCGGGGAGTAATGTTTAATTCATAATGTGTGGTACAACAACTTTCTGGGTTTGAAAAGGCAGCAACACTCAACAGACTTTGAATTAGCATGCTTCTTCTTTTTTTAAAGTTAAGCCATTTAAACAAGATAAGTATGGGTGAAAAAAGGAGTGTTTTCCCATCTGTGCCAATTCCTTTAGAAACACCAAGAAGAACATTTTTAACATGCTGGAAAACAGCCACACTATTTAATAATAATAATAATTTTGTTAAAATCTTAAATTAAATTATGTGAAGATTCCTGGTGAAGGAGTAAATACCAATTTTCAATTCACGGTCTTACCAGTTGTGACATAACAATGAATTATCAACCGATTTAGTGACATTTCTCAGGAGGAGTCTGGCACATACAAGTACACAGAAGTATCTTGTTTTTTGTTCCATGTACATTTTGCCAAAGTTGTGTAAACTGGAGGATTTAATTCAAACAAATGCATAAGTTACTATCCATCGCCAAATAATGGAACACAATGGAAATGGATCCCATGGCCAACCGATGAAACTATTGGGATATTAGTAGTCTTATAAACAGCAGATCAGATTACAATTAATGTGAGGAACACCGGCTCAGAATTGAGACACAAATCTGGGATTCTTTTGCTGCCAAGTACCTGCTCCGTATATCAGAGGTTCATTGTGATCATGCTGGTAAAGTTCTGCTTTAACAAAGGGGGGCAGAAAGTGTGACAAATGTACCAAATGGTTTGGGACACGATGGCAGCTGCTACATATTTCCCTCCGGACTTGATTTATAAAAATGTCCACAGTTAGATGGTGATGTTCTGTTTTGGTTTCTGCTGTTACAGCAGTATATTATTTTTTTAAGTGTCTCAGTTCTCATAAAGGAGTGTTTCCTAGATTTCAGTTTTTACAATTTTTGCCGTTTATGGTGAGAGAATTATAGCAGAACATTATAGCAGCAGAACATTTTGGAGGGACCACAGGAGTGCAGTAGGCGGTACGTGGGTGTATTGATACATTCGTTTACGACTACTTAAATGTGTTAAACGGCTGCACCATATGGACTGCCAACAGAACCGGTGTACTGCATGTGTAGAGTCAAGGGAACAGTCGTCCACATTACAAGACAGCCTAAAAAGGTATTTGTTATGATATCTAAATCGACTTAAAGAAGAGAGAACATATCTTCATGTGAAGTGTGTCCAAATAACCATATAAACTGTTAAACATCCTCAAATCAAAAGAAAAAGTGAAAGGCTAAAGGATATTTTCTTACTTTTTAGTAGGATGGAGCAGTTGGCTGGGATCCGAGAAGTCCATAGCCGTCGATGCTCGACAGGGACTACCGCTGCTAATGATAATGGTTGCATTACTTGCAGTTTGTTCGTCATTGTCCACAACTTCAAAGGTCATGTTGGGGTCCTTGGAGGAGGTCTGTGGCAGGACCCAGCCTGTGTTCTGTGAAGGTTCTGGGGTGCACTGGAGTGGGGACACGCTCTCCTCAAACTGGGCCATGGCAGCGGTCTGGGGGCTTCGCTGTGGCAGCGACACAGACAGATTTCTCCTGATTGGCATTCTGGGAAGTGGTTCCAGTTTCACTTCAGACGGTTTTCCTTCAAAGAAAAAAATAATAATAATCATTAATTTACAGTTAATAGAAACTAAACAAAGCCGTAATAAAATGTATTCAACCTGACTGACAATGCACAACCTATGAAAGAAGAAGGTAGTCATAAAGGGATTTAACATATGGACAGTTTGGGGTATTTCACATTAGGGATTTCTTCTTTACTCTTCTTGCTGGTTTGAAGCAGAAGGGGTCATGTCACATACAGGACTGTCTCAGAAAATTAGAATATTGTGATAAAGTTCTTTATTTTCTGTAATGCAATAAAAAAACAAAAATGTCATGCATTCTGGATTCATTACAAATCAACTGAAATATTGCGAGCCTTTTATTCTTTTAATATTGCTGATTATGGCTTACAGCTTAAGAAAACTCAAATATCCTATCTCTAAATATTAGAATAGTTCCTCAGACCAAGTTAAAAAAAAAGATTTATAACAGCAAAACAAAATCAAACATTTGAAAATGTCCATTAATGCACTCAGTACTTGGTTGGGAATCCTTTTGCACGGATTACTGCATCAATGCGGCGTGGCATGGAAGCAATCAGCCTGTGGCATTGCTGAGGTGTTATGGATGCTACTTCAATAGCGGCCTTTAGCTCATTTGCATTGTTGGGTCTGGTGTCTTTCAGCTTCCTCTTCACAATACCCCACACATTCTCTGTGGGGTTCAGGTCAGGGGAATTGGCAGGCCAATCCAGGACAGTAATGCCATGGTCAGTACACCAGTTACTGGTGGTTCTGGCACTGTGGGCAGGTGCCAGATCATGCTGGAAAATGAAATCCTCATCTCCATAGAGCTTTTCAGCAGACGGAAGCATGTAGTGCTCTAAAATCTCTTGGTACACAGCTGCATTTACTCTGGAATGATGAAACACAGTGGACCAACACCAGCAGCTGACATGGCTCCCCAAACCATCACTGACTGTGGGAACTTCACACTGGATTTCAAGCAACTTGGATTTTGCTCCTCTCCAGCCTTTCTCCAGACTCTGGCGCCTTGACTTCCAAATGAAATACAACACTTGCTTTCGTCTGAAAAGAGGACTTTGGACCACTCAGCAACTGTCCGGTGTTTTCCAAGGCTCAGGAAACCCTTGCAGGTGTTTCGAGTTAATTAGACGATTCAAGTGATTAGTTGAATACCCTACTAGTATACTTTTTCATGATATTCTAATATTTAGAGTTTGAATTTTCTTAAGCTGTAAGCCATAATCAGCAATATTAAAAGAGTAAAAGGCTTGCCATATTTCAGTTGATTTGTAATGAATCCAGAATGCATGACATTTGTTTTTTTAATTGCATTACAGAAAATAAAAGAACTTTATCACAATATTCTAATTTTCTGAGACAGTCCTGTATGTTCATGCACCCATCAGGGTTGAGAAATATCGAAATTAAAACCTGATGGAAGTTGTGGGTTCTTTGCTTAAGTTCTTCAATCAAACCTGTTTAAAACACTCCCACACAGTCACCTTGAAGCAGGTCACATGATGAGTTTTTACAAACTTTAAACTTTGTTTGTCAAGAATATTTATTTTAAAGAAAAATACTTAATATGTGAGAGTTTACAGGGGCTTTAACAAGGAAACATTTCGGCACAATACGTTTCATATATAATTATACGGTTCCTTGTCAAACAGTTTGAACATTAGATGAGAGTCAAATCGGACTGAGAACTCTCCAGAAGACGGAGCGCAGAAGAATGGCCCAATAATATGCGGTCTGTATCCGGTATTCACTTTCTTTTATAACATATTACAAATGCTGCATGTGTTTGTGCTTGTTGGTCAGAATATGGCAGGACATGCTCATCCCCGCGTGACTTTGTGACCAAGATGCTTCCATCACATCTGCCACTGACAGCGTTTCAAGACGTCTTTGCAGATGCCGGCATCTTTAACAAGCCATCTTTGAAGTACATCAATACATTGTTACAACGAAGGGCTTTGGAAGAGAAAGCATAGCAACCCCCCAAATGATGCCGTTCTCCAAACTAAACCAGTAATAAGCGCTGAAGTGCCAGCCTTCGGCTAAACAGTGCAAATTAAAAAATGTCTCGACAGAGAAATGCGATGGATCATTCCCCTAAGTTGCATCAACATGTGATCAGTAGTTTGTAGATATTATGCATCGCACGAGGCAATTAAACATTATTAAAATATAAACCGTACAATGTCAGAATGGATTCGTGACATGTTTTATTATCCCAAAAAAAGCACTGAATTTGATTTTATAAATAGACATGAACTCAAGGATTTTAGCTGCCAACACTTGGATCTTCTTTGTCAAACTGAGAAAAACATGGTGCTCAAACACACCCCTCTGAACTCTTTCAACTCATTGCTACTTCAGCTGTAAGTCTTAAATAAAACATAGATATATTGTTTTGCGTTATATATTACAGGGTACTCGGTTTGTTGCTGCCGTGACGTTAAAACGTACCAACCCAGTGATTAACCCGGGGAACAATAAGTGCTGACTGCCCTTCAGCAGCGTGCTCATGTTAGCTAGCAGTTCTGTGACAACCAACTGCAATACAGAGAATCCTTTTTGTGGGTAGTCTCTATATTTTGACTTAAATATGGCAATAACCTTATTTTTGGTTCTGCGCTATTGTGAGAATAAAAGAATAAAACATTTTTCTTTTTAATACGACAAGACTTCTCCCGAGCTGGCGCCAGTGTGCTGGGGGTGAAAGTGACCAACATAAAACATAAAAAGTCCCGTCACTCCAACTTCTGCACTCAATTGTCCCCCAATAAAATCAAGAGCATGGTCAATGCCTTTAGCAAGTTCTATTTTGTAAGTTAGCCAAGCCGCAAGAGGAGACTGAAGATTGTGAAGTGGTATTTTTTTGTTTATTTAAAAAAGCTAGCGAGGATGGCGCCTGGATATTTTGCTGTTCAAAAAGACGTTATTGATCTAGTTTTAGCCAACTGTAGACGTCAACCACGCTTTGATAACAGTCGAGCACTGACAGACAGACGACGCTAGCAGATAGCGAACAATATTTATAATTCACTGACCATTCGTCATTCAAAGCTAGTTTGAACTACTATATACACATTTAGAACAATGACTAATTTAAAATACAGGTTTAGCCCCAATGACAATGAACCCTGTGGTACGTTCAGCATTAATAACTGTAAACACGCACGAAAACAGGCATACCAAATTATATATAGAAATATGTATTAAAATACAAAATAATAGGATCAATTATATCAAGTAACCTTCCCCCCCCCCTTGTCTGCCTTCATTTAACAACGGCAGCAACACCAACAACTTGTACAAGTTGCAGAGCAGAATGAGGTTAAATCCCGGTGTATGCATCACATTATGCTCATGGCGTTTCTTGCTGACGTGTCGTGGGTGTTAGGGAGGCGGCTAAAAGGAAAGGTACCGCACATAGAAGAAGTGAAAGCACTAAATACAAAAGGTGAATGACTAATTCAGACATTACCTTAAATATCAAACTGCAATATTTAGCAAATGTGAGTCAGAGCTCAGACAGCACGCCGAGCAAGGACATGATGACAAATGTCCCTTTTATGTGGCAGAGGAGTTGTCCCTAGCAGTAAATGGCAGCAGAGCTCCTTCAATCACATATTTTTGGCTTGTAGGGGATTAATACATGCATGAGTTGCTATTTCTGGTGAAGGCTGCGCTGAATTAGGGTCGCCTGGTTGCTGCTGCCTGTTTTTTATAGTGCGCCTTTTCTGGTTGGTGGAGCAGGGGAGTTTACGTCTGTTGACGTTTTTTCCTGCCCTGCTGTGGATCTGCATTTTCATGAATGAAGCTCAAGAGGGATTGGGAGGGCTGGATGCCAGACAGGCAGAGGAAAAAAACATTTCCGGCGAGGAGGGAAAGAAAGACGGAATGGAGGAAAAATCCAGACTCACAGATGTTTGAAGCAAAAGGGACAGCAAAATACGAAGGAGGAAAAAAAATAGATAAGAGAAGAGAGAGGTAGAGGATTGAATGGAAGTATTTAGAAAAAAAAGAACATACAGGAGGCAGTGGGAGACAGCTGAATGAAACATCACAACGCTATTAATAAATGCATGTGTGGACATGTTTTAAATCAACACTGAATTGTGTTCAAAGTGATTAATTTTGTGTGATGTTCTATTATTAAGCAGTGCACAAAGAGTTAATGCTCTTTCAAAACCTCAACCCTCTCTGAACCAGTGGAGTTTGATTGGCTTTGCAAACTGCAGGGTGGAGCTATTTCTCATAACATGCTGCAGTGACTGCCATCAAGAGCTGAGGAAGCAGTAAGGGACTGCCAAACAGCATCCGGACCAAATCAGAGAGGTCCGTCCCGATGCTATGAAAAAGCATTATTCATCAAACATTAGTGTTATTTCAGATGGATATAATTTAGAGTTTTGCCAATATCTGACCAAATAGAACTGCCCAACATGTATGAAGCTGAACCTCTTGTACATATGCGTGTGTATGAACTACATTCATGCACGAGCGGTAGCTCTGAAATTAAGATGGACATGGTGCCATGTGAGCTGGATTAGAAGAACAGAGTTATGGTTTTATCAGAGATGAAACATATGATTAAAATGATGGGGTCATAGTGATGCAAAGACAATTTTTAAAGGCTAAATAAATTACTTCACGGTAACCCATTATTATAGAGCCTACAATACAAGGCTTTCATGCATGTTGTGTTAAAACAGAACAAATCTCTCAACGATACCTTATTTCTAAAAGGTGCTGCTGGACGTAGGAAGTAGATATTATTGACATAAAGTCAACATACATATTTTCGTGTCTGGTATATTGTTCAAGGTACATTGCAATAGTATTACATATACACTATTACATATACACAAGGAAGGTTGTGGATTATATCATTCTGATGTGCTTGATACAATTTGTTATTAATAATAGGTATTAATTAAGTATCATTGTATGAGTGGAAAGTGAAAAGTATCCATCAGTTTCCCAAATACCAAATCCAACCAATTTTTTTTATTTTTTTTATGAAGTTAACATTGAACAGTTTTTGTGTTCAAATATTAACGCGAGTGATAGATACAATAGAGATACAAATGGTGTGTGGACATGTTGACACATGTGGAAAGATGACAATAGATGTATTGGCAAAGAAAGGTTTAAATTAAGAAAATTAGAATAAATAACCAAACTATAAAACTACTGGCTTGACTTGGAGAGAAGGGTCAGAGAGACAGGCCAAACAGACTTTTATTCATAATAACTTGCAAGGAGATTTAATAGTAATAATTGTGTGGGACAAACTCCCAGGTGCTCTCATGTCTCATTTCCATTCACGGAACGCTGGTCATCTGGCAGGAGTATTTTCTTTAAAAGTTACATTTCCCACAATGGGTTTCAATGAAATGTAGACCACCTGCGGTAAATATCATTACAGCCAATTTGAATTGCAATATTTCACAACGGTTTTTGTGTTACATTTCCCCAAAGGTTCCATGTGTACATTTTTCCCTCTATAAAACCGATTGTGAGTATTCACATCGTTTTATTATTCATGTTTTGGCCAAGACAGAATGTCTGCAGCCCAGCTATAAATCAAATTATATTACATGTCTGAGTTTTATTGTTTATTTTACTACTCCCAACAAGTACTTTTACTTCAACTGCTAAAAACATGTTCAGCAAATAAAAACCAACACTGCAAAGTGGAAATTTAGGGTAACCCAAAACAACATTCATATCGCACGTTAAAAACACAACTTTATGGCGTGTTCGTTCTGCTTTAATCAAATGCAGCATCATCTCTTAAAGTGTGTTTGGGCAAGTGTGATGGATTGAGTGAAAGCCGACAAGGAGAGAAGTGAATTATTGAGGGGGAGGGGGGATTAACAGGCATGCAGGGGTTTTAGATTAATGACTACAGTATGTTAGCATGACGGGGGAGAGAGGAGAGGGGATTTACCTTTGGGTGATGGAGCCGCATTGCACATCGATGTTCTTTTCGTACGACCATCTGCACCTGAGAATTAAAAAAACAAACATAATTACAACAACAAAAAGTCCTGAATAGTTTTATTTTATTACAAAATGTTACATTGTTCCTAAATGTCGGAAAAGCACTAGTGTACCTTTTTTGGAGTTTCAAATTCAGTCGAAAGAATTCACTGAACATTTTATGAAATATTGCTTCCAGAAAAACGTGAAACGCTTTCCAACACTTAAAAAAGTGCTACAAGTATACACATGTCATGCAATACATTTTTTTCCTCGAAAGAGTCATTCCAGCTATTGCACAATGTTCAAGAAAAACAAATCTCAAACAAAAGCCCAAGCAATGTGCAATGTGGCCCAGATGTGGAGTCAGAAGAAACAACTGTCATTTATAATGAATCGCCCAAAGATGCCGTCGACCTGGAGTGTTGAGTCATAAATAAACACGTTTTAATCTTTCAACCTTTAATCCATAATCCGCAGGAGGCTGCAGCGAGTAGCTTCATTCAGGAGTTGTAATTATTTGTTCTACTGACAATAACTTTAATTGGAATTCCTGAAAAACAGTTTCAAAGAAGTACTGAATGCAACACAATGTGAACCGAGCCAGTAGGGGAACTGAGGGACAGGTGCAGAGTGTAATGTCTCCCCAATGATGGACACTATCATAGTAATTGAGTATTGTTAGCCTGCGTTGGTCCATTGCCCACTGTCTGTCTTATACGTCACGTGGGCCTGATGCCACAGCTGTGAGGTCATCCTCAGATGACAGTTAAAACAGGGATTGTGTAATCTCGGCCTTATTGAACTACCTTAGAGGACACATGACTGATATATTTATCGCTTTCTTACATCTAGGTGTCACATGCCTTTCTAATCTTAAATTTGAGGTCTGACACATTTCAGAATCATCAAACGAAAACATTTATCTAAATCATAGCACTCACACAGCTTTTTGTAGATGTTGCTACACATTTTTTGCTCCAACTATATCATTATTGTCTTAAAAGCAGCATGTGCTCAACGGGATACTAATCATGTGTGTTTGTACTTTCAGCCCCAGAAGTTGTGACCGGCATGTGGTCCTGAGGGACAGGACGCTGGGGGCTGGGACCTTGTTTAAAGCGATTGCTAACTGGAGCAGCCTATTCAAAATACTCTTGTCCTGAACATAACAAAGCCTTTTCAGATAGCAGTGACATCCTTTTTGTGGCGATTGACAGACAGCATAGCAGTTTGCTCTCAGCTAAATGAAAATAGGAGAATTTTGAAATGATTTGCTGTCATTTTCTGTGTTTTCCAGTCCACTTGGGAACCCTGATCAAGCCCAGATTTAACTTCAAGTTAATATATTTACATAGAATAGTATCTGCAAGTCAGAGAATGGCTCATTATATATATTTTTGGTGCAACTATTCTTGATTAATTTACTTTGGAGCTGTGGCATTATCTCAGTTTCGGTTAACATAACATTTAATAGAACTTTTCAAAGTAGTTGTCTTTATTATAAGCAATCACCATCTCATGAAACATTTTAAGTTATTTTAAATCCAATACTTTTTAGTGCTGGGACTGTGATGGGCTTTTAAAAAAACCTTCTGGACTAACCAACAAATAATTATCCTAGTAAATTGATAATGTAACTCATAATTTGCTCTAGCATCTTTTCTAAACCTCACTAGTGTCCATGTCAACATATGCTAAATAAACAACAGAAGAATAAACAGAAAGGATAATAGTATCATGACTTACTGCAGGGGCTACTCTGGTGGTAGAGCAGATGTGAGAAAGAGAGGACAGGTGCCAACTCGCTGCGGTCCACCTCATTCGTCTCCAGCTTTCCGACCCCGACACCTTTCAGCTGCTGCCCCGCCCCTTCCTGGTCAGCCCAGACCACGCCCCTCTCCCTCAACACAAGGTGCTCTAGTTCGTGGTTCTCCAGCTCGTCTGCGGCGGTGACCTGCCCAGCCCCCTGCAGCGTGGAGTAGTGCCGACTGTAGGCTGGCAACAAGATGTTCACCATTCTGAGAAGCAATGGAAAAATAGTATTGAGACATTTCTTCCAGGAAAAGAAACACGGGTGACAGTCAGGTGTAGTGCAGTATCTTCGGCTGCACCGAATTGGTCCTTCGTAATGTCAACCTACTTCTGCATACGCTTGTTCTCCTGATCCTGCAGCGCAGTCAGCTCGACCATCTGCTTAATATGTTGTTTGAGGTCATTAACCTGCAGCTCCAGTCTGTGGCAAAGTAGGCTCTTATCTAAAACCTGAACAACACAAATAAACGAGTTCAGAGAGCATAAATGATGAGGCAATAAGCCGTCGATACAGAACAGCATATTGAATTAGCACTTTGGTGGGCAGGATTAAAAGAAACAATTGTTAGGGTTTAGGATACGAGAGAGCGGATGTAAAGTTCTGTTTTCGTCCATGTTTCATCAGAAAAGCGATCTGCTCAGAGTAAGGGAAAGGAGGGGAAACAAATGAAAGAAGTCTGACGTAAAGAAGCTACGAAACAACAGCAGCGAGAACATTTGACCGGTGGGTGCGTCATAGTTCCGGGTCAGTTCCTGGAAGAAAGGATAAAGAAGAAAGAAATAACATGGCCATGGTTTTAGGTAACTGGCTGCTGTGTGAGGGATGAGTAAAGGGTATTGATTTATTCTCTTCAGTGATCCACGAGTGAGCCGGAGAAATAAAATGAGCACGGTTCTAATTACTAGGAGAACAGATGGGAAGAAAACAAAGACAGTCACGACACCAGTAGAGACACAGCCTACCTTCCAAAATAAACAAACAAAAAACACCAAGCAACAAATTTTGAAGGCTGTAACCCACATTTTAAAGTTTCTCTTTCATTGGTTTTCTGACATTAACTCAAAAATATGTCATCCTGTCCACAAGTTATGTACTTTTAATAACTACTTTTATTCACTTTTCGCCTCTACCGATGTAATATCCAAAGTCTAAAATAATTCATGCACTCCATTACCAATGTGCCAAGTGCTGTTGGAATTCATATAAACATGGCTAGAAGTACTGTGGTTACACACGTTATAATAAAAGATATAGTTTACGCGAAACATTGAAGCAATTATCTTTGCTTTAAAACATGAAATAGAAATGCTAAAACAAACTGTGAAATGTAAACACTTAAGTCAAAACAAAACACATATCTGACAGTCAATCTCTCGGCTGTTTTTCAGCAGCGGTAAATGTGAGTCAATTAGTTCCACTTACCTCGGAGGTCTGATCATTTGACTTCAGCAGCTTAATCTCATTCTCGACACGATGAAGCAAGCCATCATTGTCCAGGAAACGCTTCTCCGTCTCATTCAAACGTTTGTGAATGTGTTGCTGCCGAGTGCGTAAGCTGGCAATCTTCCGCTCGTGTTTACAAGTAGCCTATTAACAGAAACAACAACAAAAGTCATTCAGGTGAAATCATGAATAGTCCATTGTTTGTGCAAGCACGAGTAGAACACAATATTAACGATGTGGTCTAAATAACAATAATTAGAGCTGCAAACAACAATGTGTCACCAAGCTCCAGTCAAGTTATATCGGAAAAAAAGAAATGAAGCGTTTGTTGTTCACTGTTTGAGAAATGAATGTGAATTAATTAATGTAACTTACAACTATCATACATTTAAAACAATTGTTTAATTTGCATTGGATGACTGCTAACAATTCTGAAAAGTTTGGTACTAATAATTCTCTTTTTATAATTTGAATGGCATTTACAGCTGGGACTAACACCGGGACTCAATTGGCAAAGAGGAGCCAGGAGCAGCGACCCCCTCTTGTAGTGGTGTAAATGAGAGGCCAAGACAACGACAGAGAACAGAGAAGTGAAATGATGACTCGGCAGCTAATTTTCTGCGGGGATGATGGACACTGTGGATAGCAGCGTAAGCATCAGCTACCTTCTCGGTCTTTTCTTTGGCACAGAAACATTGGACCTGCAGGTTGTCCTCCTCCGTGTACCGCTGGCGCAGCTCATTCTCCTTCAGTTGTCTCTCCAGATCCAGCTGTTCTTTCCTGATTAGGGCCCGGCCCGAGAAGATTTGCTGCAGAGCTTCAGACACCCTAGGGAGAAAAAATAAATACATACAAATGAAATAAATAAATAAATAAATAAATAAATAAAGAGAGAAAAAGAAAGAAAGAGACAGAGAAAAAGATTAGAGTGATGTTCAATTGAAAGAATATTTGCCCTGCATTACAACATTTTAAAGTAACAAAAGTGATTGTCAAACTTTAAAAACACAGAGGTCATAATAAGCTTCTGGTCCCAAATTCTTTGCAATTAAACAGGGTTCTTACACATGTTGACTAATGGATTTCCATGACTTTTCCATGACTCAAACTGAAATCTCGGTATAAACATGAACAATTTAGAAAATGTGGTTTATCGAGAGCGTACGGCGGCTTATATTTTGAGCGTCTTTAAAACATTTTTTTTAAATTATTTCAAACTCGGCGTAAATGATGTGATTATAACAAATTTCCATGACTTTTTCAAAAAAATTATGATTTTAGTTTTTTCCATGACTTTTCCAGGCCTGGAAATGAGCATTTTAAAATTCCATGACTTTTCCAGGTTTTCCATGACCGTACGAACCCTGAATTAAAGGAACATGTGATGTATGCAAACTGAACTGGTATCTAGTTGAAGCTCTAGATTATATGAAAAGGTTAACGGCATCATTCATTAATTGCAGAGAATACCTGTATCACATATACTGTATATTTAAATATATTTGTGATTCATAGTCAAAAATTGATAAATTGTCCCCTTAAAATGGATAAAAAGGTCCACATATGTAGTGTAATAGAATTGATTACAATTGCCTTGATAAACTGTGTCTTTGCGCTACTGTGAGGCTCAGTTTTAGCTGCTACTGTCAGACAGGTAAACTCTGGTCCTTTTTTAGGCTGTAGTGTTGTTTAACTGTATTATATAGAAAGGGGTTTATTTTTGTCCACTCTGATTCAAATACATGGGACAGAATATTAGAAACACCTCTTAGTACAAAGCAATCTAATGAAACATTGCCATCATGACAGGGATTCGAGCCAAATGTAATTGGAAGCTGGTGTGCCACATGTATGGCGCACATTTATATTAATCGCTGTGCCAAGAGCTTTTACAAACCACTTCTTCCAAATATTCAACACACTCAAGCCATGAGATATTGCCATGTTTTATCACACATTAAAACCAGTTTAAATACAGAAAGACAGCTTTTAGTAATGATGTAAGAATATACCAATTAATTTCATAAACGCTTCCATGGCTAAAACAGGTATCCTCCACTATTGATTAATGATGATGATAACCTTCTCATATAATCTAGAGCTTCAACTAGATGCCGGTTCTGTTCGGCGTGAGCCAGAAAGATGTTCTTAGCTGTATGATGTACACATGTATTCTTAGAACAGAGTTGCGGTGATATCACGATTGGATGCAAGTGGCTGTCGGGTTGTGTTAAAGCAGTACGAGAGACAGGAGAGGCATGCAGGTAAATAAGACTGGCGAGCTGTCGCTGGAATGTGACTGCACTCTTCAATGTAACTCCAGTGACGTAGGAGACGTCGTGGCCTTGCTAGACTGCTGAATTTTTAATAGCGCGAGAAGCGTGCAGCCTCTATTCAGAGCCTCTCACTGTGCGAGTTGTGAATTCTGATGCCAGTGAATGAAATGTGTGGGAGTGAGACTCATTTAGCTTCCCCCCCCCACCCCCCCCCACCCCACCCAAATACCCCAACAGATGCCACTGCGTGCCTTACAATTGAATCGATTGGATGGGGTTAATCTGAATTATGTGAGTCATCATGTTTTAAATGAAAGAGAAATAATATGTGTAAGCATAGAAATTGCAACACTTTACATCACAAAACAAATGATAGAATAATGGTTTATTTACCATGAATTTGTCTCCAACACTGTATTAATTACCGTTACACTGTTTATCAATATTTTAGTATCTGGCTGCTCTCTGCAGGTCCATCGACTAGTGTAGGTTAGGGATGGGCGTGCACAATTTAAAAAAAGAAGTCCTGTATAAGAATATTGTTATGTTGCAGAGCTAGAATTCTTACTCAAAACAATAACACTAAAACATAAATACAAATTATGATACAGTATAATAAATAAATAAATATGTGTACAGGTTTCTCTATGAAACGGTATTAGTTGCGTTTGAAAGAGATTGGTAAAGAGGGACATTAGATTGTTATGAAGATGCACTGTTCCAGCAGGTTCCAGTGGCCATTCTGTGACACAGCATTTCACAGAAGCAACACACACAAGTTATTTAGTAGAAGTGGTATTGGTTCACCAATTCTGAAAAATGTGTTTCCAATGCACTCTGGGTAGGTCAGCTGTCAAAACCACCCCTAATACATTGTGCTGTGAGTGTGTGCAAGGCAGCACCAACAAATAAACAGCAGCTGGCATTTTCAACTAATGATATCCACACCGACACTGTGAGTTACCGATGAGAGAGAGTAGAGGTGCTTTAGGTAAGAAACAGTTGCTTTGCTTTCTATTTTAGAAACATTTTGCAAGTGCACCTCAGCTTGAAAGTGAGGCTCCTGGTTGAACACTACATTTGAACATTGGGATTTTGTTTTGAAGAGTAAAAGGGTGAAGGTACGGTACGCTATATGAATAAAACCAAATTATTTCCAGCTGAAACAATGTTTTAGTTTTCTCCACCAGAATAAAAAATATATTAAACAGCACATTATTGGTCACCGTATTTATTTTTAGGTGCAGCCTAAGATCAAAGAGCATCTCGTACCTCCCAAGTCTGGAGTGACTACACTCAGGGAGAGTCAAGTCAGAGATGGAGAAGACCCACTGCTTCTTTACATTGAAAGTCGACAATCTAGGAGGTTGGAGTGTCCGTTTCGGATGCTCAATGGCACCTCCCTGTAAAGCTATTGAAGGCACGTTTAGCTGAAGGGAGACCCTGAGGCAGCCCGGGAACACACTGGAGGGATAATATATCCCGTTTGGCCTGGAATTGCCTTGAGAACCCAAAGGAAGAGTTGGAGAAAGTGGACAATGAGGAGATTTTACTTCATCCAACAGTGACCTACTAAGTGTAAAGAAATCCAAATATATATGTATGTGTGTGTGTGTGTGTGTGTATACACCTGATCCAGTCTAATATACAGCATGTTATTTATTGATTGCATCATAAATGACAATAAATAAATAAAAACTATGAGTCAATTGCACAACCTCGACCATTGTGACTAATTTCCTCTTGAATCAGTATCTGTATTCCAATTAAAATGTCTACAATAACGGAGTTTATTAAACATAAAGAAACAACCTCTGATGTCTCAGATTTCAATCTGAAGAACACTTACATAGATGCTTACCTTTTGAAATCGGCCTGTTTTTGCGACGAGATCATGCTTGAAGCCCCTTGCACCGCGTTCTTCTCATATTCATTCAGTTTTTTCTTCAACTGTAGAATCTTTAGAGAACAGAAATAGCCGTGAGCATTGAACCACAAGATTAAGGTGACTTCTAAAATGAGAAGGAAATGGAGTGTTGATGTTTCATATTACCTCTTGCTTTTGCTTCTCACATATCACTGCATACTGGCCAATGTGGCTGTCCAGGCTTACAACATTACTTTTCAGCTGAAAGGTAAAGGAATAGCAATACATTCATACATCCATAGCTCAAGTATCAAATCATTTATGTAACAATTAACAATTATAAAACAATAAAATAACTTTAATACTAACCGAGGACTTAATCTCCTTAGCCCTGTTGGCATACTTCAGTGTGTTGTGGGTGTCATCGTATAACTTGGAAGAGGGGCTAATATTGGCGATCATAACTGTCCTGCAGTTGCCCCCCAAGGAGTCTTTAAGCAGCCGCGTCAGCTTGCTGTCCCTGTACGGTATATGAGTTTTCTTACTCTAAAACAAAATAGAAAAAGATAACATTAGCACATAGAAAAAAAAGATCATTTTTTAACAAGTAGCTCAGAAAGAAATTCTAAAAAGAAATAAGAGCATGCATTTCTATTGAGTTTACTTATACATCAAATGAAAGTTAGAAATAGGATTGGCGATTTCAACCATGAAACAAATCAGACACAAAGAAAAGGTGTGCTATTGCTGTGGTATGCAGAAGAGCACAAATGTGGGGAAAGCCTTAATGTGCATTCTCCATCTGGACATGCTCAACAAGAGAAACTTAGTCATATTACACTATTTGGTGGGGACCAATAAACCAAACGGGTAGCAGAATTTACTACGGATGGTTCCCTTTAGGGTTCAAACCGGGAACAGCCATTCACAATACTGGTCTGGAGTCTTTCCGCAGCTGGTCTGTGAACCCGGCTCAGTCTTTAATAATGGCACTAGATAGACTACAGCTGCTTAGGTGAGTCACAATCTCATGGACACTGGGATTGCAGAAAGTCACATTAAAGTCAAGTAACAAAGGAGTGTAAAATAATCTCTTTTGGGGTTAGCAGCTGTGCCTGCACTTCTCCCTGGAAAAATACGAAATCCTACATCTGGATTCAGACCTTAGTTATAGTTGATGTCAAGTCAGGGGAGTTTCAGGGTAGCAGTGCGAATTTGGAAAATATCGTTTTTGATAAGAACAGCATCAAACCCATTCTTTCATTAAAGTACCGGTAGGTATCTCAAAGTGAACTAGATGTTTTGTTTAACTATTAGTTTGGTCAATCATGTTGAATCAGCCACAGGTTAAGAGTAAAATGTCCACCTTCAAATTACAGGTGAATAAGCGGTGTGGAACAACCGTGACAAAGAGGTGCTGGCTTCAAAGGGAACCCAGTGACAAGGACGTGTCTGATTAAGCCGCCCATGTGGTGCTTTGTTCCTTCACCTCCGACTCTCTACGACCACTCATCATATCAGACCACATCATACACAATTCAAATGCCAATGTCTTTGTGTCTCTGCACACATTTGAACAAAGGTTGTAAATGCTACTTTATAACCAAGGTGGTAAATGATTACATAGATCATCGGTCTCATGTACAACTATAGGTATTGAAATAGTTTCTGCAAAAATGTCAACAGTGGTTTCATTCACGTTGCCAACTGTGGCTTTAACAATACTACAAGGCTCTTGATGACTCGGTTTGACAATCAAACTTCAGTTTTCTTGGCAAACAGGATTGGCATAATAAAATGTATCCGGTTTGGACAACATTCTCAGAAAGCCCCTTTTTGTTGGAGGGAAACACTGGCCTTGTGTGGATGGACGGCCAACATGGAGAGAAAGGATGCTGCATCAAATGTATCTGCATTGCTTTGCACATCGCCTAAGGCAAACAACTTACAACAAAAACCTCTGTGCAGCATAGCATGAGCATGACGATCCAACAGCCATAACAGAAGTAGCGGACATTCTTCTTCTACTCAAACGAATGGCATGTCAGGCCAGACACAAGTGGGGACATTCTTTTCTGTAAACAATGGCGACAACATGAATTCCTTGTCTGCCAACAGTAAACACTGCAGCACCAATAATCATGGCGACAGGGTGGGAAAGGAGAGGGGATCGGTGGTGGGCGTTGCGAGTTGACCGGATCAAACTATGTCCATGACCGCAACACTCAGGAATGGTGAGCAGGCTATAAAACCGACTGGACGCAGTTTTAACACAAGAATTAAGCAACCTGTTGAAGAAGGATCACATTTCAACATGGACGCGGTACATTTGCACTTCCTGTATGCATGTGCCTCATCCCTCGAGACTGGTGTGTAAAATGAGACGACTGCTTGGCAGGTTAATGTATGCAACTGGAATGAAATAATACCCAAATACTCAGTTAGCTCGCTACTTCCCAGGCTCTGCATTTTTTATATGGAGGCGTGTTCTTAACTTTATATACCTATAACCATAATAATCTTAGAAAGATAATGCAAAATATGCAGTTAAAAAAGGTTGACCATATACAAGCATAAAAACAGTACTCCATAAATACATAGTTGAAGCACGTTCACTGTAGTTGTACACTGTTATTTATACATCTATATCTAATGTATTGTTTAATGTGTCGTAACATTCTTTGTCAGACTGTCTGTAAACATGGTATCAGTTGGTGATAGAGTGAATAGCTAATAATGTCATAACCAAAATACACAGTTTCTCAATAGACTACAAGCTATAATTCAACTACCGGTTTACATCAGCAAACTGTCTTTTGTTTTTCTCTTTTAAAATCTTTAAAGTTATATTTGTGTTTAACAGGGACAAATTATGACAATTCCACTTATTTTAGTGCTTCTATGTTAATGTGGGTATCTGGCATGTCTCCCAACAAACAAACTCTGGGAAAAAAACCCTCACGCGGCTTGTTTTGATTCCACTATTTCAGAAACGATATGCTTGAGTGCCTCGAATGGGATCACGATCCAAGTCTACGTAGTTATCGAACCATGCCCATGTAGGGAGTCTGGCTACGCTCCCCACCACCACATAAACACCAGGGTTGGCTGCTGATTACGGTGAGCTTTTTCCTCGCGCGATTGAGATACCATTTCCAAAACGTGTAAGGGGTAAATACTAGTTTGTGAAAACCCTTGTGAAAAGACCCTCTGGTCACCCTAACTTATGGCGCCAGACGTTAGGGTGGTCAGGGTGACCAGACGTCCGGTTTTCCTCGGACATGTCCTGTTTTTGAGACCTAAAAAATGCGTCCGGCAGGAATTCCAAAAACGTCCAGGATTTTGCTTCGTCGGATATTTGTGTTTCTCTGGGTTTTCACAAACTAGTATTTACCCCTTACACCTTTTGGAAATGGTATCTTCCGAGCTCTGGCGGGAGGTCTGACCGTATAGAGAGCAGTCATTGGTCAACCGATCTCAGGGTTGCCAGATACACGATAATTATCCTCCAAATAATACAACTATTTTTAGCCTTTAGTACGATACTTCACCATTTCCAATCCGGCTTGACTTTACTTTATTTTAAAAGCACCGTGGATCATTATTTCAAAGGTTTCTAATTAAATCACCATCCTAACTTTTGTTCTGCAGTGATTCACAAAGTAGCATTTCATTTGTTACGAAGCTAACCAAAGACTTTGTTCAGTTTCTACAGTGTGACAGATGCTGCTGTGCACAGCCGTCTTTGCTAGCCAGGAGGTGTCTTCTGTGCATCTAAAAGTGTTACAAAGCCAGGCACACAGCACTGTTTGAATGATAACTCCTTTGTGAACAAATCACTAATCTTAACCTCACGCTGTTACTGAGACATTTGACAGACTGGGCCGAGCAAACAGAAAATCTTAAAACACTTAAATATTTCAAAAGAGACCACATTTTCCAGTTCCTCCATTCCCCTGATATCTCTATTTCTAGATAGCGAGTCAAAATGTTGTGTCCAAAACAATTAAGGGTTTCTATGAACAAGTGGGCCCTATGCTATTGTGGCACAATGATCTGGGGAAATGTGAACATACATCCTCTGACTATGATATGAGCAGAACATTCATTAGACCCAATGAAAATGTTATAAACACCCTTTATAACTAAATGAATAATATCGCTGTGGTTAATTTCATCATTGACATTTGTTTTATTTCCCTTATTTTGCATGAGGCGACCTAAATGCAACAAACGGGGAATATAAACTCACCTTTGGGTCGGCAAGTGCATTGATAACATTTCCAAGGGCTAGAAGTGAACGATTGATGTTAGCGCCTTCCCGCAGACGTGCACCTTTGGCGTTGGTGGCGCTGGCTCTCTCCGAGCCGGCCAGATCAATCAGGCTCATTTTGGCAACGCAGGCATTAGGGTTGAGACTGGCGGTTTTGTCTTGCTGTCTCAAATGTATCTGAAGAAAATACAAAACTATAAGTTCAGCACTTTCCAGAAGCAAATGGTGGTGCAATGTTAGATGTTTGTAGTGAAACAAGATACTCCAAACAGTCATTATCTGGAACTGCCCACTTGAAATTGGGGAGTGGGAACAGTTTACAGTTCAGCATTTGTATTTATGTTTCTTCTTATTATCTTTATATTTTCTTATTCTAGGCTTTAACATAATGCTACAGCCTAATTGTGCCTTAGGATTTCAATAACACTGGATGGAAATACCTGAAATACAGCATGGGACCGGGAAGAAGTGGCATTCATGTCAGTGGGGTGCTGGGTCCTGTTGCGATTGCCAGAATCCAGAGCCTCAAGAATGTGCTTTGCTGATTGGGGCTATATAGGAAAAACAAAGAAAATACATAGATGTTTTGTGACCTAACAAAAGGGCCCCATTTGGAATCCCCACAGCAACAGAACAGTGAGGATGCCCAACATTAAAATGAACGTCACACTTCTTGTCATCTACTTTTTTACAACCTCTACAGCCTTGGCAAATATGATTTTCCAATTAAAATATGACATGTATTGCAAAAGCAATAGAGGAAAACATATATAGGATGTAATATATAGGACTTTGGAACAACACTAGTAATTACCTTTAATACACTCTACGATGCTATGGGGGAGCCTACAGTATGTGGTACGTTTGCTGCGACTGACCTGATGCAGTGTGAGGCCCTGAACGACCACTCCTTTAGTGCTGTCCTCTCTGACGGCGAGCGGGCCGACGTTAGCCAACAAGTCTTTGATCTGTTCATTGTAGACCTGTAAACAAACAACAAAAATAACTGAAAACAGCTACATTCCCATCAAACCCACCAAAAGAGGTCAGTCAAGATAGAAATGCATGATTTAGTAAACTTTAAAAGGAATACTTTAACCACAAAATTACCATTTGTACATCAATTACTCACCACGTTTTTAATTATTTTAAAATATAAAATGTTCTTGCCTCCAAAGTGAAAAAAGTAAAAATATATTTTTTAAAGCTGTTGACAAACTCTCACACAAGTCCTGAATTATTATCCACATTTAAATTATCCAGTTAGATGCGCAGTACTTTCTAAATACATATATTTACACTAAAACATTAAAATGTAAAACATTTCTGACTCGTCTGGACTTCAATTGATCTTTCAACGTGAAAGATGCTGAAATTCTAAAAGAATTGAAGGTAACACAGGGTGAGAAATATATATATACAAATGGTCATTTAGTAGATAAAGTAAGGCTATTTGTTCTCAGTCTGTGAGGAACACTTTGCCACAAAATAAGAAGGTTCTGTACTGAAACAGAAAACAATAAATACATAAATAAACAAATAATGACCTCAAGATATGAAAATGCCACAGAAAATTCTTTCTCCTCCTTGGCATCATCCATGCGTTTGAACAGCTCTGTCATGGTGCGGTACATGACCCCAGGCTCATTCTGCGAGCCTAACATAGTATGCGTCTTGCCTGCTCCAGTTGCACCGTAGGCAAACACTGCAATTGAAAGACACATTTTAATAAAGTAAAGCAGTTACATAAACAATAACCACTTATTGCAACAATAGCAACTACAACATCAAACTAACTTTGGACAGAGTTGAACCCCAAATCGTAATAGGAAAAATGAAAATATCTAACATATTAGATCTAAAAATGAAGCCCAACAGAGCTATGCTTACACCTGGCTATGGTGAGCCTAACTGACTCAAAATGATGATGTTTGAATCAGCCTATATTTAAAAGTGGGCGTACAGTGCAATATGGTCACAACGCCAACTAAAAGAGATGTTTTAAACACGTTAGAATTCTGTATACACAGTAGCCAATTTATTGGGTACACTATTGTAGTGCAAAACACACAACTTACAATAAATGCTACCTTCACTAGAGTTAGAATATTTAGTTTTTATGGACACTGTTTTAGCACGGAGTTGCTTTGACTCTATGATTATTTTGGAAGTTGCAGTTTGTTATATCAACCAGCTCATTTGTATCAATGAGGTTAGGCGTATACATTTACAATGGTTGTAGCTAATGTGTACCTAATAAACTGCTAACAGAGCGAAAATTGTTCAGCAGGATGAAGAGTTTTTGCCGCTCTCGGCATCTTTCAATGGATCAATAATGACTCTTTAAAGCCAAATTTGTTTCATGTCCTGTTCACAGTGGGTACACTAGCAGTTCAATTTTCTTTTTAAAACAGTGTTATGAGCTAGTGACAAGCGAGTGAACCTTTGAGCAGACAAAGAAAATTAACAGCAGCCAGTAGTTTCAATTAATGATAAAGCAGCATGAGTCAACAAGCCACGTTTAAAACAAAATTCGAATGATTACATGGCTCTTACTTGTGTGGCTTATAAGGGCATTCAAATTTGAGTATTTGGTCAGGCTGGGGTTGAAGAGATGCGGTCAAAAATGTTTACAGACATGGCAGATTAGGTAATTTTGTTACAGAGCTGCTGGGGTACAGAGCAGAGGGGGGGGGCGACGACTTTCCCTCCTGAACTACTCTTGACACTCTCTCACGATGAATAATATGTTCCCTTACTTTATGTTTTGCATTACACAAACTACTGTTTTCTAGAATTCCTGTGGTTTATTGACAACACATCAGTCTGAGAGAAGGAGCACAGCTTCTAAACCTGGTTTGCCATAAAATTATTTCTTGGGTAATGTTATTTAAAGCAGTAAAGCGCAGTCACAATAAAGCTACCATAGCCATATCCATAACAGCTTTGATATAAACACATTGACAGCTTCAATAACATAAGCAGTGGTGGCATATAATCAGTACTATGCCTCTCGAAAGGAGTATTTAGCAATAGAAAGAGGATATTAAGTAAACATAATCTATGTTTTCCAGATACCAACATAATATCTGTTCCTATACATATTATTTATACATGTTAAGCGTTACCTGTGGAGTTAAATCCATTCATCACACCGTCCAACACTCCTTTAGTGGTGCTCTCAAAGATGTCATCTTGGGTAGAGTTCTCACCGAAGACATGGTCAAAAACAAACTTAAGGTCTTTGTTAGCCTTTTTGTTGATATTGTTTCGTATTCTTTGTGACCCAAAACATGATGCATCCACTTCCTTGGGGTCAAATATGAGCATGTGATTGTCAACCACCTGAACAACATTTCGACAGTTTTCAAGCTTCTCCCTCTCGCTGATTGGCCTCACTCGAACAACCACCTTCACGTGGCTGCACAAGTCACTTGACATGTTGGTCTTTCTGCAGTGACTTCAGTGTTGCTGCAAAATATGAAACACAAAGATTACCTATATTTTTCACATTGAAAATCATTAGTGTAATTTTTAACAATATGCTCGATAAATCGTAGACACTTTAAAAAAAAACTGTGGAAATGGACAGAAGACAACAGGCGATGGCATTTGTGTCATGTCGAGGGTCTGAGGATAGAGAGTGTCATATACTGTATGGATTGTAAAGCATTTTAGTCAAATGTGTGACAACATTACTCTAGTCTAGTTAAACCACAGATGTCCTGTATGAGGCTGGGAGATCAGAACAGCCTTGCAATACATAATAATATATTAATAAAGGCCATAACGTTTAGTTGAGTTAAACATATTTCAGAGGTCTTGGTTCAAATTGATGGTAATTGTGGAGGCCAAAGTCTTCGCAATACTGTTGAATTGTATTGCTTTGTACTGGCGTTCTTTTCTTAAAATTGTATAGGATCTAATGTGTGGCCCCATCTTCATTCATAAAGCTTTAATTGGGTTTGGCATATGATGAATATATGTTAAGTTATATTGTATAAATACACTGGTTTTAGCCAGGCGTACCAAACAATCGGATAACTGAGTATACAAGTGCAAAAGCAAATGTATGTTACTGGCATTATCTTTAAGCACACTTCCATCCCTACCATTGCAGCGAAAAACACCAATGATTATCATGCTCTGTTGATACAACTTACAATGAAACTGGTGGACTATCGTTGTAAAAGTTTAGTGACAGCTACCACATGGATTAAAATCCAAGACGGTAGAGCACGGAATAACAACATAATAACGACACCATCAACCTTTGCCTAATGGACAACAGGATTACCAACTTTACTCTCCAGGTACACACGATCCCGCTAGTGTTTTAGTGTTGGTTACGTGATACTTAGATGTTGGCAAAACACACTTTAATTGAGCACACACTGCATAGCAATAGAATGAAAAGTCGACCTGAAAACGTAAACTCGGCTAACCCCTGCTAGCTACAATAGCCAACAGCTCTCGCACAACTTCCACCGGTGAGTTACCGTTGCTTTCTTTAAGTAGAAGTCGTGGCATTATGTCTTACCTTTTATCATTAACGGTTATCTCTCATTTCCCGCAAACACGCGTTTCCCTTTCCTGGCAGTAAACAAGTACCTATTTTAAAATGAGTTCGCTAGGGAACCTTGGGCATAGCTCGATAGCTGGTCTTAGCTAGCACGACTAGCGCCAATATTTTAAAAAACAAACCCTCTTCCTCGGTCGCAGCAGATTGGTCGCGCGCCTCCTGTCATTGGGCGGATCGCGGTGACGCGCCGGACATGCTGCTGCGACTGAAGGTGGAGCTACGCTCTGCTCCACTACGGTAAGCTACTGAATACCTTTCAGAGGTATAGACACGTTTCTCCGTCACACCTCACCTTAGTCAAACATGTTTACATGTAGCTGAGTGTCCTGTTGCAACAGTCCCCATCCGGTAATTTGGTCAACAGTTTCTGAAGGTAGTCGCGCGTGGGCACCCATTATGGTGGCATAGCAACAACATCCTATGCGTCGTTCCGTCGTCAGGTATAGAGAGCTCAGCCACTGAAGATGTAGAGCTATTAATGGGTCAGCAACTGCACGCTCCTGATAGTTCGTTGCGTAACGCCACTTGTATCACCTCCAAACGCTGTAGTTGAGTGGAGGGTGTGTACGTGAACTCCATTTGTCTTATCTCTGGTGTTTGTAGCAAGGTGACTCGTTAGCTAACGCCAACCTGCTGCACACATACATTGCTTGTTTTTAATGGTACAACAACATGGTAACATACACACGAATCCACGCTTCTGGTGTAATGCGACAAGTAACCCTAACCAGCAGCTCCCAACTAACTAACTAGTACTTAGACTGCCGTAAAGTAGCTAACGCTCGTGTGACCTTTCAGCCCCACAAATAGCTTAATGGCTATAGCAACTAAGTAGCCATGGCGGTAAGAGAAGAGGGCCTTAATACACCCTCCTCACATTCTTTAACAATGATGCTATTATCCTATCTAGTGCCTATAAATCAGCGTATGGTACTGGGAATGGGCCAACTGGGAGGGCTGTCTAATATACCTCTGTATCAACGGCTATATTAAGTTGTAATGATGGCACAGATAATAATTCACAACTACTAATTAGTTTGCTCCAAACAGTAAATCATTCATTCCCTTCTCTGCTCTTGAAGTATAGGACAGCTTACCCTACCTGAACAATGTAACATTTCAAATTGACATATTGATAGAATAGAATATTCATAGTGATAATAATAATAATAATGTGTAATAAGTGTTTTTTTAAAGTCATGTAAGGTACAGCAGCTATGGCCCCATATCTAACAGCAATCATGCATTGTCACTATACCAATATATATGTCATCAAATAACGTGTTATGCTTTGCTGCCATTGGACATTTCCTTTGTGTGCACCAATGCCTGGTTCAAATGAGGTGAAAGTAAATTCCTTTAGCTCCATCACATATTTATATTTCTTTAGAATCATGAGTCACTAACTGATCTCTTATTTTCAATGCATCTTGTTGCCAGGAAACACCTGCATACCATTTTAACCATGTGGTTCACTGCAGGCAGCGTTTTCCATGTAGAATGTCAAAATGTTGAACTAATTAACCAAAGATGTACTTACTTGTATTGAGGATGTGGTGGTATGAGACACAGCTGTGGGCTGTTGGAAGAGTTCAATCTCAAGCACAATATATCTGCAAGTTTGCCTAATATTTGTGTTCCAAGTTATTATACTTGATCACTACTCCAAATAATAGAATAGTTAATACAAACACTTATTTGGCTATTTGTAAATCTGAAGTCAGCTGTCACTGTTCCAAACCCTGCTCCACTAAATTGATTTAAACACGTTTTTCCACTTGTTTTCTCCATAGATCATTAAACCATGTTTTTTCCAGTGTGCGCCAACCCCATGTTAAGGAAAACAAATCCCACGGTATGGAGAGCATGGAGGTTATGGAAGTTTAGCCTGCACTCTTCAACAGCTTGTGCATCTTCTGGTCCCGGTCCCCTTGACAGATCTGAAGAACCGTCTTCTGTTTTAACGCCAAATTCTCCTCACACACCTGTTATGCTTAAAGAGGTGCTTCATTATTTAGACGTCCAGCCAGGTCAGGTACGTTTGCATTTTTGTTGTTTGTGCAAGTCTTTTGATAGAAAATTAATGTCTGTTTACAAAAAAATGTTTCACAAGTCAAAGCTTTATTCAGATAAAATCAGTAATGTGTAAAACAAAAGCAACTGTCTCATTTTACCTTTCTCTTATTACCATTATTGCCAATATCATGTATTCATCCATTTAAAGCTCCTAAAATGTGTTGAGACCATAGAAAAATCTGATCTGTGTCTAAATTGCAATTCATGGACTTTTTCTCACATGATTAGTGAGAAGTGATTAGGTCGTGTGTGTTTTTTTTAGGCATTGTTGTTTGGTCTGCTTTGGTTTCTGTGGTAATGGCATAGGCATGAAAACTCGTACTGAGAGGTGTTTCTTATATTATATCTCTCAAATATGTGTCAGGACATTTGAAACACCAATGAAAGTCATACATTTTGATACAACAGCACCACTAAATTCATTTTCAGAAATGACTAAGCATCAACAATAATGTAAATGTTAATCTCGACGATTAAATGTAATGCAGGTCTGTTGTATTAGTAAGGAATACATTATTTGGGTTTAAACGATTTTCAAAAAATAGTTTTCCAAATGCGTGCATTATATCTCCTTAAGAGTTTATCGTTGTTATCTGAAGATAGCTATTGAAAATGATTATGATTATTCTCTTTACCGGGATGTTTGTTGCTACGGTAAAAAGGCACGCATGAACAGGATAGGATGCCAACAGCTTGGATTTCACTTAATGTATGTACTACAAGGACAGATGGGTATGAGTCAAAAGCCTTCTGGTGTGGCAGGCAGCATTGGAGGGGAAGTGATGCTGTCCCATATAATGCACGGTCAAGACAGGTGGGCCATGGGTCAACAACTTAGTCAGGAACTGCGCCACTGTAAGACTGTTGGCAGGACACAGGGTGCTGCGTCGCTCCTGCCTGAACTTTAGCACCTCTAAACTCCTCCGCTGCCCGCCCATTTGCCAACTGTCCCAAGACAGCTTGCCAATCAGATGCTATTAAAAACGGTTTAATAGATTTTGTTTTCGTGTGCAGTACATGCTGTAGACCTCACTTAGTGTGACGCGTTGTGGAAATGTTGCATGGTTACATCTACAAGTCGTGCTTAAATGTTGCTCAAATTCAGATGTCAGCGAATATTATTTTTTTATATGATGACGTGGTATGTTGCAGTTATACCAGTTATATAAGCACAACAACATTACAACATGATTAGGGTGCTGTCACATTGCCATATTACACATTTATAGAGCTAAATCATCACTCTGTAAAGGCAACCACATGCCTTGTCAGTCTTAGTCAGGCAATCAACAATTTGAATTCTGACATGGCTCCCTGACAGCTGTCATTTAAGCAGTCAAATGTGTGGTGGTTAAGTGATGGTGTCACTAACAGATCAGTTTCTGTGAGATTGAAAACCTGATATCAGACAAGTGTCCACTGAAATCACAGAGGCCAGTGAGATGTATAATTTGAATGGATGGCTTTTGTAAAATAAACATCAAAATGTAATTGCTCTTGTCAGCTGAAGCAGCGTATGTATGAATGAAGTACTTGAGCCACTATGGCTGTCGGAGCATATACTGCAGTTAAACCAAAGTGTGTAAATGGAGCCTTTCAGTGCCCTGTTGCCTCCCACACACGGGCCGTCTGACTGTAAATGTGTATAAAGGTTTGCTAATTTGCACTGCTAGCCTACACTGTATTTTCATTGTTCTGAAAATAGCCATCATGCTTATTGGATCTGGATTGACAGATATTTTGTTTCTTCACTGAAAGCATACATTAATACACAGTTAATCTCTAATTGATTTCAAGGGAGAGGTGGGGGGATATCACAGCATTTCTTTTCAAGAAAGATCACAGGAGGTTGTGTGAGTGTGTGAGTGTGTGTGTGTGTGTGTGTGTGTGTGTGTGTGTGCGTGCGCGCTTCTGTGTCTGTCCAAGGCGAATCTTTCCTGCTACTACAGCAAACTATGTTATATTTTAGGTGGCCAGTTATGGCTGCAAGCTCAAGGACCTCATATATTTGCGATGACTTTACACTTTCTCAAAACACCTATTTGTATTGTCTGTTTCATACTGCCATCGACTCCCGGCTGACTCCTCACTCACCACACTTAACGGGTCGCTAGGGGCCACAAGTGATAACAAAGCTGAGGGCCTCGGCGACCCCCACTACTGTTCACCCAGATACACAGTGGGAAACAGTTTGCACTCTGTTATTGTTTTGTAGTTCCTGGCTGCTGCTGTGTGGCTCCCTTTTAATTGTTCGTTTGTTTTAGTTTTTTACAAACAGCTAACAGAACTACGAGTACACAGTACTCTCTTGCACTGCTCTGGTGCTCACTAAGATTTATATTTTTTTATTGTTGTCACCGTGTTTGGCTAACCAACACAGACACAGGAGAGTGGAACAGTTTGTTATTGTTTTGGACAGTGTCTTCGGCTAGTGTAATTACCAGTGCACACACTGATATTCTGATCAAATACCTCAATATCGAGATTTCAAGTAGGGTTGACAATTGATGCTTTCAAGAAATATTGCACAATGAGCTTTTTGATAAATAATCATCAGTAGTGTAGGTATAATAAATGTTTAAGGTAAATAAGAGTAACATTTTAGTAATGGTCTAGTAAGATCAGAAAATGACTTCCCGTTGATGTAATGTTGCTTTTTAAACCAGGAAAAGATAATGCCGCCATATAAACATATCCAAAGTTGAAGATGATGGTCTTATATTACAATATCTACATAATATCAATATATTGCCCCTCCCTACCCTACAGGTCATTATTATTGTGATTGTCATTGTGAGCATGTCAGCTTGCGCTGACGGTTGGCAATCAATCGTGATAATGTAATTTGTTTAATTTAAGGTGTATCGTATGCTTTGTAATTATCATTCTTTGAATACTACATTTTCAAAAATGTTCATGTATACACCGAGAATTCAGCTTTGTCATGGAAATTTGGTCAAAGTCATGGAAAAGTCATGGAAATCCATTGGTCAACATGTGTAAGAACCCTGCTTGGTCTGAGAACACAAGACAATCTGGCAGAGGACAAATGGAAGTGAGGGAGCTAAATAGTGAGGGACTAATGAGGGGATGGGCTGCAGGTGAGAAGGGGCGTGAGGACCAGGTGAAGGGAATGAGGGACTAACGAGGTGATCAGAGGCAGGTGAAGGGAGATGGACTGATGAGATGGGAAGCAGGATCTGGAATGACATGATAGTTAGAGACAGGATGAAAACAACTAATACAAAAAGGAAGGTGTGGAGCTGAACTGTTACACGGTCTCCATGTCACTCTGCGCTGCAGTAATCCAACAGACGAAGTCCCTATAATAAAGTCAGCTGTCATTTCCAAACTCTGGCAGAACCTCATTCTCTCTATCGTTCCGACTCACATTACCACAGCTTCCGATGCTCTCGGAGCCTTGAGTCGTTCAGGAGCTGGATTCACTCCCCTTTTTCACTGAAAGACAGTCTTGTCTTTGTTTAGCTCGAGAGGACATGCCATGATATTGCAAGATTGTTGTTGATATCTTTATGCAACATTTATGTTGCATAAAGCAGCGGAGAAACATGTATTCTATACATGTTGTCAAGGTTCTTGTTTTCAATTGTTTCTTTATCTTATCTTTAAAAAAACATTTTTTTGTTATGGACAAAAAGCTTGTCAGCTGATCAACAAAATGTACACTATGCACAGGCACAGGCCCAGGTTAACTGAACTTTAGTAGGAAATCAAAGCAATTTGCAAAATACATCCATCCAAAATGTACATTTGGATATCACTGTTTACCAACTGACCTCTCGATTAAACTTTGACCTACTTGCTATAATTTCATTGTGACCTTACTAATGACAGAAAACTCCCTCAACCTCTGGGTTTACCGCCAAAATAAAGTGGTAGCTGATCTAGGTAAGCCACTGGTTGTTAACAACCTGCATGCTTCTCTTGTGCTGTGTTGGCACATTCTAAAATCTAAACCGTTACTTTCAAGAATAGTGGAGCAATGTTATCATTCATCTGTGGAACCAAAACCCACATTGTCATCAACCATGTTTTTCTATTAATATTGTCACAATTTTCACAGGATGTATTATTCAACTTGTCCATCAGGTCGAACTGTTTACAGTCAAGACTTAGAAGTGACCACAGTTCAAGACAATAAGCTTTGAGGTGCACAGAGCTGCAATGTTGATGCTCAGTAGAATTGGCAGAACCAACCACTGGAAACTAAAGCGAGCAATTTAAAAAGTTTAATTATAGTATTTTGCTATGAAGCAGCATTAATAGATCCCGATTTTTTTGTAGTTTTATTTTTTTTCCTTGTTTGAATGCTTTTATGAAACTTCCCCCTCAACTTGTTGATACTCATGTTTATGTAAAAGCATGGGCTTTGGGAAAAGGACAAAGCATGAGTCCTCCACAGGCCGCTTGCGTAGGGGACCTCCGCTAGAATAGATTAATGAGCCATCAGCTGAGGGTGCAGGGGAAAAACCCTGTGCTGCTGTAGAAGGAGAAACAAGCTGCCTACTCTTACGTTTCAGTCTCAACACACTCCCTCTTGTGGAATTTATGAGACCATAGGTGTTAAACCTCCTTTTTTGGATCAATTTAAGTCTATCAACTATCAACACATTTTATTAGTAGGATTGGGCAAATAATAACTATTGCTGGACAGTTACATATGATGATAATATGGCAGGGGATCTATTATTCCTTACTATTAATGTTTAACAAATGTTTTTCTATACTTTGTAATCAGTTTCTTTTTGGCGTTCATATAATTGTGTTGCTCTAATGCGACCGTCATTTAGAAATCTCCCCATACAAATGTCATCCAGTTCATACTCATGAAATAAATAGTCTATCTGATTTTAATTCAAGTCAATTAAGGATCTCATCTCTGTGTTAAAGGCAACCACAGTAAACAATAAAAAAACCTCTAAAATAAAAAAGTGGAAGCTTTTTAGAGGACCACCAAAGCACTGGAATGTTGAACCTGAATTTATCATGAAAGCAACAGAATGCAGGAGGTCGTCGACGTGGAACCTGCACAGAATACATAGACGAAACGAGGCTAGGCTCATGACAATGGAAATATAGCAAACAAGACAGGCAAAATACAAATTGACAGGGTGTTTTAGCTTGTTAATAAGGCCCTGAACAAAGCAGTTGACTGCTGCTTTTTTCACTTCCCCTGTAGTTTGGGTTATTTGTCGGACTCATGATGAGGCTCTGCGTTCTATGAATGGGAGAACACAGTACACTCTGCCAGCTGCTACTTCTCAGTGTATTTTAATGCCTTTTTAGATGTAAGATAGAACACAGGATAGAATAAGTAGAGTACTGCTGTGTGACATGAGTTGCCATCTGTTTTGTGTGAATGTTTTCCATTAAATGTCTTTTCTGTGGAATGTATAGCTTATGGAGGTCAGGGAAGAATAGTGCATCAATCAAGCATATCTACAAATATCTCCCCTAGTGTGCTAATGTCAAGCAGAGGATACTCTTTTACCGGATACTGAGTGTACCAGCTAGTAAAGAGGGGCATTGATGGGGTTAATATGATCTTGTCTCATTTCATTAATTTGAAGTCTTACAGCTGAATTTTGGGCCAGCTGAGGTGAGAATTGACTCTCTGAGTCTACAGTACAAGGAGCACCATGTACTTTTCTGCAAGGCTATTAAGATACTAAATATACAATCTATAAAACCTGTATCGTAAAACTGACGGGCATCAATGGAAAGAAATCTAAATCTAAATGTTGTATATATTCTTGGTATATGGGCCCCAGCATTTGAAATGTTTGCCACTTCAGATAAAAGTGTTATAACTTAAATTCCCAATACCAGCCAGGGGAAGTGCTGTTGTTGATACAAGCAAAAGGGTAATATGAGCTTGTCTCTTCAAATTAGTTAAAAGCCTTGCAGATTTTGTTTGGGCAGTGCAGCTGAAGACTATAAATTGCTTCAGAAGTAAATATAAAGTACAAGGAGTTACAGTAATTCAGCAACCCTGAAAAAGTCGTCTTTGCATCTTTTATTTTAGTAAAGAACTATGTTAAACGGTTAAGATCGGCACTTTTATATATTACGTTGTATTTATTTCTATAAAATAATTGTGCACAGTTTTTCCTAAGACCTATCACTGACATTTTCATGAATGTCCCAATGTGTTTTTTGGAATATTCTATTTTTTTTTAATCAATATCAAATATAATCAGTTGTGTATTTGTAGGTACTAAATGTTATTTTAACTGTAGACATAATGCTAAAGAATTACATTTTATTTACATTAATCATCCAACAACAAATACTGAAGTTGTTTTTGACTAATTCTGTAAAAAGGTGTAACAGCTAGATATAATGCACAGAATAAACACTCTATCACCTGGAACCAGCAACTTGTTGTTTTCTGTGAAAAAAATGTGCCACCACAACCTCTTCTGGGGCTTTAATGTATTTTTTTCTTTTTTTCTCTTTACACTCCTTTTTGGGAGCGCTGAGTATTGAAAGAGGAGGCTGGTAAATAATTGATCCTTGTAATTAAACTCTCCAGCCAGCGATGCTGGGGCTGATTGACGGCCAGATATTAGGCCCTTGTCTCGTAAGGTTGCAAGTTTAGTCTGAGGTTATCAGTGGCCAGAAGAGTCTTTCTCCATCCTTGCCTCATTACTTTCATGAGTAGAACATTTCATAGTAGAGCGGTGGGTGGGGGTGTGGTGTGAAGACAGTCTGGGACTTCATTAGCCAAATGGGGTGCCTCAGTATACACGGCGCCAAATCGTTCAGCTTTGCTGAACAGAGCTCCACCACACTGTCTAGTTGAGTTGTTTGAGCCTTTTCATCTTTCAGGTTCTTCAGCATCACGTAGACAACAACTTCAATATATAAAGGGAACCTTTGTGTGCCTACCTGAGCAGATGGTGTTTATCATAATTTAGCCCAAGTAAATCCCCCTCCGACCTTCCAAACTACGTTTTGCTACATTGCTTATAAAGCTGTATAGCGCACAGCCAACAGTACATTATTGTGTCCAATAAAGCTTATACACTCTGCTAAAAGTAAATACTTTTCCACACATTGCACTTTATTAATGTTTGATTGATTTTTCCATAAAAAAAACATGGACTGTGTATACAAGGGTAAACTGGGGAAGGGTGCTGCTATAACATAAATTATTGAGTTATATTTGCATTTAGTTTTAATAACAATTATTGAAATTGCATAACTCTATACTCGCATGCATCCAATATTGCTAAACTCAGTGAAAATACACTGGAACCCATCCTCGAGACTGAATTGATGCTATTACACCAGGTTTTATTGCAATATTTACATGTGTTGCTGGTGTGTGAGTGCGGGTATGCTAATCAGATACATGCCCTGTGGACAGCAGATGACTCATTCCTGCAACACATCTTTAATTGGTGTTTGTGTAAGGTCCAACTGCATTATCTCAGTTGTCTTTCTTTTAAATATGTTCAGGATAATTATCAAACAAAACATTCTTCATGCAGTCTAATTGATGTTTATCATTTTTACTGTTTACGTATGCATATATGCATTGTGATTGTGGTTTTTATTTTCTGATTGATTCTGTTTTTTAACAAATGGTTCCAGTTATTGTCATATTATAACACTATGAAGATTTGCTGATAGCAAAATATATATTAATTTTAATTAAAATTAATCAGATTTGGACTCGCAGATAGTTTGACAAAGTGTTTCTGTAAAACAGCTAAATAAAAGCATTCATTGATTCCTGACATTGCTGTAGTAAATGGTTTGTCATAATCAACTTTCCCCTTTTACATGAAATTATGTTTTAAAGTCCACCGCGGCGTCCAGCCACATCCACCAATGACACAACCAAGCTGCCATATTGTAAACATAAGAGATGTGTGGTGATGCGCGTGGAAGCGGTGATGTAAATAAAAGTGACCTAATCTGTAAATACCAGCCAACACACGCTTGCTTTTTGTGCATTGTCATCAAAGGTGTGTCCCATTTCACAAAACGGTTTTGGGAGCACACGCAGATCGCAAATGGTGGCAGCGTCACGTTTCAGAAATAGGTGTTGCCCTCAATGTGCAGACACATGTGCAAGTCCTACTGGGCTCTTGAATGCTTACGGGCCGCAACTACGGTATTTGCTTTTCACGGATTGAAAAAAAGTATTGTTAACCAGGATATTGAGGCCAATTTAAAGTTTTGGTAGTTTAAAACTGATGCGATTCCTCCTGATCTTTCTCAGCATGTGTTCCTGCATCCTAATGATCTTTTTTTCAAACTGCTCTTGGACCTTTTCTGATAAAGTCTGTTGCAGTGACCTTATCTGTGTATTCAACATTATCTATATTCCCAGCAGCATCCTGATGTTGTTCTCAGCTGGAGCGCTTCCACTCCTTGCTTACTCGGTTTCCCGACTAATTTGTCTGGGAAGAGCATGTCCGCTCGACACTACATGACACTACTGACCTCAACCAACGGCAGCAAATTCCCTGCTTCCTTTTCACAAGTCCTTACACAGTGTCGACCTCCACAGTTTCACCGGAGTATCCCTATACAGGGTCGCCTGCTCGGTTCTTCTTGGCATGCTTTTGAGGGAAAGCCTTTCTGAAGACTATTGCAGCAATTCTAACACAACAGTCAGTGCGTTTACATGCATTCGAATAACTGGCTCAGTCGGACAGAAATCGAATTATCCGTTTCATGTAACACCTTTGTTCGACTGTGTGCGGTCCAACTACGGTCCGATTGACACCCCTGGATTACTCGATCGGATGCGGTTGATAATCCGACCATCGCGGCATGTACCGGTGAATTGGACTAGGAACCGGACTTTGCGTCTTTGCCCATGCGCACGCAAGCGCAATGAGTATCGCCATGAGCATCGCAACGAGTCGCAGGGCTCTCAAGTGTCACACAGTTCGGTCTTAACTCCCGCCACACATCGTATTTCTTCACGCTGAAAACAAATCTCGGCTATTTAATGTTTTAATGTGCCGCAGTGACAACATGAGCTGGACCCGCCGCTGTCCCCGTGGGGAAAACAAATGCTTCCTGGAGTTGTGTCTGGAGTTGTGTTGCGTGGCGGTTATCAGCCAATCAAAAAAAGGAAATGTGCTACACAACAGGAGTTGTAATGAAAACAGCGCCACCTGTCGTATCGGAGTTGACATGTTTTCAGCCAATGATTCGAATTACTCACTGCCATGTACAATGGGATAATAGCAGACCCCCCCCCCCCCCAAAGATAGCAAGTCTGACTAAAGCAATATTCAAATTATACCATCATGTAAACGCACTGAGTGTTACTCCGTCCCCTCCACGCACACGCACACGCACATGCACACTCACACGCGCTTCTGAGCCACCAGCCAGCTGTTCTGCTCATTTTCTAGTGTTAGCTGGTTGAGTATCCAGCCGCCAAATGAAAACATTTTAACAACTTAATGCTAAATCTACACACTCTTGTCACAGCCTTGAAAAGCATGTAGATAAGCAGTCATTACCACAGATTTACCAGATTTTGTAATTTGCAGATGGCTTAATTTCCTGCATACGGAAAGGAGAGAACAGGCTTGGCCTGACGCTGTGGGTCGAGGGGAGGTTTAGAGGGCGTTAACATAATTTTATTTCATAACTGAGATAAGTCCCAAACGGTTGACTCTATCTCAGAATTGGAAGATTAGGACTGATTTAAAACAGTAGCCGTTTTGAGCCATTTTCAACGTTGCAATGCAGATTGTTTTTTTTAATACATTTTAATATTAAAACCAGCATTGACCTGTTTTATCACAGCCCAGTCATATTATTTAATTCACAGATGACTTACAGATGTGCTTGGGCTCAAATATTCAAAAGTTTTCCACCTTTACAAACTACAGGTGTCCGCTCAGAGATGGGAGTGTGGCAGCTTTCTCCAGTTTGGCCTCGGCTGCTGGCTGGTTGGTAATTAGTCAGCGGCCGACGCGGCTCATATAAAAGGGCAGCAGATCTGGAGGGTGAGAGGAGTGAGCAGAGGCGCAGTTTTGTGGTCTGCGCTGTGTTGTCTGTGGTAAATAAAATATGTTATCGAACGGAACCTCCTCGTTGGTGTCGGCTGATCCTTGGAGCTTGTGGGGGAAAGCCACGGTGCGAGAGCTGCTACAGGGAGATATCAGCATATGAACTGTGAGATGAGCGAAATGTGTCAACCAGCCTGGTTCTATGTCTTTGAATTGCTCTGATTTATTGGAGCTCCATCTGAATGAATTTGAACGTCATTGACACTCCGGCAATTGCTTAATAAACGTTGGTGTACTGATGATAATACCAGTCATGGGAAGGCCATGGGGAACTTAAGAAATCAGTACATAGCGCTGCAATGTCAAGCAAGAGCCCACCCCTTCCCCCAAGCCACTGTCCACTGCCCCCACCCCTTTCCCTAGTTCTTTTCATTTCAAATGTATTGTATACCCAGTCTTCAAACTACTGGAAGCATCTTCTTAAATGCCTAGAAGTCTTTTCCCTATTACCATGCCTTCCACCACGAATCCTTCATTTAGCTTGACTCCTCTTTGCACTCCCTAATGGACTTGGCCCTGTTCTTCTTTTGTCTTCCTTTAGTGCCATGAAATTCACCTTCAGGAGAGGAAGTCATCTTTCCTGATGCTTCTTTACATTTTATGAATATAGTTAGATGATTTCACCCCCTCTTTTCAGTTTCACGGCTGCTTTCTCTCGGGCTTTATATAGTTTGCATTGTTTCCTTGCCACACTGTATTGACGGTAGTGTCACACTGAAGAGAAATCCTTCTGTGCAGTGAAGAAGTGCAATGAAGCTTGTAATCATTTTGAATAGATCCACTGCATCATATTTGACCTTAATTCTTGTTTCCCGTTAAAACAAAGACACATCTTTTTGGCATTTCTTATCCACTGAAAGTTAGCAGTCTCTATATTTTGTGTTTTTACAACAACACATTTGTTGGCATGTCAGTATAACAGCATAGGAGGTTGGACAACCAGATTGGACAAGAAGTTTCTATTTCCAGTTGTGACTGGTCTCGTGAGGAAAAAAAAGACGACATTGTTTGTTCACAGTGCTTAAAAAGGCTTATGTTTACATTCAGTAACTTTGCTAGAGGTAGTGTGATAGGGCAGCAACATGTTGTAGTAAGGAGGGGCAATATTCAAAGTTTACTTCTTTCTTTCTCACATTGAGTGTTCTTGTAAAAGTACAAGATCCCTTACTGGGAGCAATTTGATGCTCCTCAACAGCTCTTGACATGTCGTTGGTCGGCTGGCTAACCTCGCAAACTCCGGCTAAATTGTTGATTGAGCAAACAGTGTTGACTTGAGGGGGGATTGTGGGCGCTACACTTTGGCGTTGACGCTGTTGGCTGGGACGGTGTTATCAGCTGTAGCCGCTGTATGAGGGCAGTGCAGAGCGGCGGCCGTGAGCTAATCAGTGGGTCGTGCTCACGTGCACTAAAAACACGTATTTTGTGTACTCTTTTCTCTCTCATTGAAAAATCCAGAATATGTCGATAGGCGAGTGCTAAACCCGAGTTGTCTCCTAACTGAACATTCCATTCTCACTGCCTGTGCAGTACAGGTTTCATGTTTCCACATCCCACTTGCATAAGTTGGATATTGGACCACTAAACTAAGAGGGATAAGTCCCATGATCACATTTATACACTTGTTAAACTGA